>RQOL01000658.1:3670352-3988735 GCA_013076295.1 Sanderia malayensis | reverse complement strand
GATCAATGTTACATACAGTTGACAGATGAAAACTGCAATTATTTCAAATTAGAAATCTTTGCTAATAAATTCAAAAATATCGACCATAATTAAAGATGGACAACATGATAAACAGGATGACCATAAATAGGATTAAGGTAGCCCGTGGAAAATGATTTAACAGTAGCAAATACGGCGACACAAGTGAGCAAATAATTCACTAGAATATGAATAACAAATAGATAAACAGCTGAATAATTACAAATCAATAACCATGATACTTACAGGAGATAACTAATGCAGACTTTGTTGAATTCACAGCCTTCCTTGGTTCACCTGCACCCATGAACTTTCCAACACTAATAGTAGCAGCAGCTGAAATACCGATTGGAACCTGAAAAAGTACACTTAAATCTGGATTACATGGACTAAGAATGATTTCATGATTAAAATAGGAAATACAGTTTGAGCCTCGATAAGTTGACTACAAATATCTCAAACTTTTTCCAATTTTCTTGTAATGTTTTTTAGTTTTAGTGTTAAGAGATTTTTGTTTCCCTTGGAAGCTCAATATATCAAAGTTCAACTGTTTAAATGACAAATTAGGAAACGTAATTGGCTAAAAGTGTGGTGGCTTGGAGAACAAATTGGTGCATAGCAAAGAATTGAAGTACAAGAAATAGGATTGAAGTACAAGAAATGCCCACCAAACTAAAACTTCTCCAAAATCTAATGGAATAACTTACCATGAACAGCAAGCTAAGTATGCTGATCAACACAGTCTGGGCCCCAAGCTCCTTTTTTCCAATGAGGCCTGTAAGAGATAAAAAGGCAAAAGATAAATCAAATGGCTTCCAATAAAAATTCTAAAATTAAAGCAAATGGGCTGGTTTCAATAGAATGTAATAAAACATGACATACCCAGTAAAACAACACCAACTTCTGCAGTTGTCCAATCAAATATGATCATCAAAGCGCCTGGCAAGGCAAGTGAAAAGAATTGACGCCACTGAAGCAAGCATTCCCATGACCAACCTTGTCAAGAAAAAAGAATATAAACAACATCTATTTCTACAAATTTGAAACTAATAACATAAACACAAACAATAACCTAAACATCTCCCTTTTATTGTCGCACGCGCTATCAGTAGCCCTATATTTAAGACATTACAAAATTAAATGATAGATCGTTTGAAAGTTCTATATGAAAGGATTCTAATGTTCCAAATTGTTGAAATAGGAAAAATAAACCCATACCTGGCCATGCTTTGTAAACCTTGTATATCTTTATATAAGCAAGAGTTGTTAAACATAGTGTAAAAAAGCATATGTTTAATGCAATGCTGCAACCACTAAAAATAAAGCCAAGTTAATTAGCATTTTATGACAACACATTAGATGGAATTTCTATCATCAAGATCTTTAGAGAAAAAATGTACAGCTTATGCTACTTACATGACTCCCAATTTAAGCACACTCACAAGAACAAAGTTGGAAATGACACAAATTATAACATTTATAATTGAAATAGCCACAAGAGGAAGTACAATATGCTAGAATAAAAAAATTCACATTTGAGTTATTTATATCAATCACTTAGATAAACAAGTTTGGTATCACCTCACAAAATACAGTTAGTAAGTATGGCAAGTTACCTGGCTCGTAAGATATGACATCAAAGTTTTGTAAACAGCTTGAAACTGTTGACAAAATATAAACTATGGTTAGTAAAAGGCTCTAAAAGCTGTAAGAAAGCACTTGAGGTCAGGTTCAGTGATTCCCGTTTTGGGTTTTAGAGAAATTGCTTAGAAGTCTCTCAACCAAAGAATACGGTATTCAAGAACTGTACAAAGAGAATGGAAATGGAAAGGATCCTTCTCAATCAATTGTATCTTTGCTTTACTTTTTAATGCTAATGTCAAACTGGCATACTGTACAAGGGAGCTATTATAAGTACAGTTGAACCCAGGGCCGCATTTAAGTCAGTTGGGGCCCTGGGCCCAAAATTGATTTGGGCCCCTTGAAATATGTAAAAAAAAACGTGTCACGTGTCACGTGTATAGTCCTCAGTACCCTGCATAATTTTATTGGTATACTAACAACTTGCCAACGGAAATAAAATTAAAAGAAAATCATGATTACTGGCTGATGGCGTCAAAATCAGTTTATGACATCCAGCTTCAAGGTTCATGTATGATTTAGAGGATCACATACTGTTGAAAAATGAAGCAACTGTGTTATTTGAAGACATTACATCTCAATTCAAACACAAGAATAAAATCAACAACAGTTCATAGGTTTTTCGAAATTTTGCTCGGGGCCCCCTAAATCTAAGAATCTTAGGGGGCCCCTGGGCCCGGGCCCAGTTGGCCCATTGGTAAATGCGGCACTGGTTGAACCTTGATAAGTCGACTACCATTTGAGTCAAACTCCCTGGTCTCGATCATTTTTGTATTTCCCTTAGTTGTGTATGCTTTATATGTGAACCTTGATAAGTTGAAACCTCAATAAGTTGAAAAAATTCTTCTTGCCTTTGGGAGTTCGACTTATTGAGGTTCAAATGCAAATGTTGACACCATGACATCCTTTTAATAAGCGCATTGACACATTTTGATAAATTGGGCACTTGTTAAACAGGGTGCTCAAAACAACAGGGCTCATTTGAAAAGCAAGCAAACAAGGGGGTTTCCAGTCATTTTGGCCAACCTCCTTTTCAGCCAACTAAATTTGACCTGAGAGGAGAATTCGCCCACTTGAAGGGGAACATCATTCAAGTTGGCCTGTTTGGCAACAGTTATACCATGACAAAACTTGTTGATGAAAAATAGGATGTACTTTTGAGAAAAAATTTTGTTTACTTTTGAATTTCCTATTTTTACCCTTGTAACCTTTTTCAATTAAAAACCTGTCATTATATATTAAGTCATTTTCGTCGTTTAAGCCAAGCAAACATGCCGGACTGCAGAGTATGGCAATTTTCGACGAGATCTCCGGTGTGCACAAACAAAATTCCTGGTGTGCCGGTGTGCATCACCAAAAATTTCGATGTGCTGGTGTGCACAGAAAAAATTTCCTTTTCTGAAGGAGCAGGGTGCATTCCATGCACTTAGGCCCGAAGATCTTCGGCGTGCACTCAACGCTCAAGTCGGCCTGCCAACGTACATACTAATAGAAATTTTGCTCGGCGTACCCAGAATAATAATAATACATATACAAAATACATGGTTTCTGGTGTACATATACGAAAGTACAGCGTAACTTCGGCGTACGTTCTACGTGAAATCTTTTTTGTTGGGGCCTGTACTAATAATAATTTTGAAATGCATTATTTTAATAAAACGTAATACAAACAATTTAACGATTATTTTATTTTCTAAATTATCACTGTGATAAATTGTATGGGGCCACGCCCTGCTCCACCCACATAACTTGCCACACCCTAATCTGCCTGGTGTGCAGTTGCTTTTAGAGAAAAATATCTCCGGTGTGCACATGCCATACTCTGCAGTCTGGCAAACATGTTCACACTTACAATCATTGATGGCATTCTGAACAAGATGAATTTTTCAGTCAGCCTAGAAAGCAAAGAGTGTATTAATATCTCCTGTCAAGATTGAATTAAAACTTTTACCATAGCAGGAATTAAAAGTTCATAATCCAGACCTTGAAACATCTTTGTCTTGTTGCAACAGTAACAGAATATTTTCAGAATTTATTGAAAAGGCGAGTGCGGTAAAACCAACAACTAGTTGAATAATTAACGATCTTTGAATTATAATTCCAAATCTACGGTAATTTTTAGCCCCATAAGCTTGGGAACACAATGTGGCAGTTGCTGAATCTAAACCAATTATGAGGGCATATCCAAAGACATTGCCAAATGAAGTGCCTAGGCCCACAGCTGCAAGCGAAGTTTCTCCATCCTGTCCTGCAAACTGTAAAGCTATCATAAGAATAGCGAACTCGCCAATATTGCAGATAATCAAAGGCCAAGACAGTTTGAAAATTGTCCTAAGTTCTGATTTAAAATTTTCGGGAAAAATTTTTCTTAAAGTGTTGCAAAGACGGGCCATGGTGAAGGTTGCGAGTCCAGCTCAGGCAAATAAATTAGTACTTAATGTATACACTTAGCACAGAATAGAGATAATCTCTATTCTGTGCACTTAGTGAGCAAAAGTATTGCACCATTTTTTATCAGGTGGTGCAATACTTTTACTTTTGGTGGTGCAATGCAATACAATACTTGTGTATGGAAATCTTGATTCTCGAAACATGATTTTGGCAGCCATTCTCTTATATATATGGAATCCGTATGGGTAAATCCATCTATAATCCATAAAAGCTCAAAATCAAATTTCCAAACTTTCAAGTTCCGAGAAATTTGGCTCGTGAGTAGCAGAAACCTGAATGAAACCTACTAATTAGAGCCTTCTAATCAATTTGAGACAAATTTCATCCCTCAGGACAGTTGGTTTAAAAATTAAGATCGCTGACTGGCTGCAACAAGTGCATACTTCATGAAGGCTTATAATGGAGTTTGCAAAATATCAATTTGAAAGAAATGTGCCTCTCAATTAGTCGAAACCAACTAATTCGAGCCTTCTAATCATTTTAGGACTAGTTTCAATCCTCTGGGACATTTAGCTCATGTCAAAATATTTTAAATGTAAATCATAACATTATGGTTGGTAGAACTTGACAATTGTTCTACTTACAACAAGACAATAAGGTTGTTTTGTTATCTGTATTGCTTTGGTTCTTTGTCTGTACAACGGTGTATGTTTTCTTAGCCTGTAAAATTAACAATAATTCTATTAAAATTTTAGTCACAACCTTCACAGTTCTATTTATAATTTTAGTTTTATCTACGAAAAAATTATGGTAAATCTTGGACTTTTTTATTGCCTTAATATTAATTAATATTTTGTTTAGAAAAATTTAAATAAAACATTTTTCCATGCAATTGATCAAAGCTAAAATAATTAAAACTGTATGCTCACACACCCTTGTATATACGCTTGGATTCCCACCCTTCACCCTAGACTCTTGGGTGTTGCACTACCATGAGCCCTAGAGAGTTCATATGAAGTCTAACTCTCGAGCATCATGGCGGAGCCGCTGAACTTTTGGGATTGTATCTTAAAAATAGCTTCGTGGACAGAAACTTAAGATTCTCTTGGCTTTGGGATGAATAATTGACAACCGAATCTAAAAATTGCAATGAATACATTACTTCGCTGGCAAATACACAGGAAATGAAAGACACCAAATATTCTATTTCGTACACTAGAGACCATTGCTGTGACCATTTATTTTATGATTACAAGATGATTTAAACCGAAGAAAATTGAGATTAATGTTTGAATTTATAGCCGTTCGTTGGAATATATTTGACATAAGTACATATAAATAATTACAAATGGATCAATTATCAATAATACATTATTGTGGATAAAAATATTAATAATTGAATAGATTTGAGTGAAGTGGACTTAGTTTGAGTTTGCAACTGATAATTCAACTGCTCTAATTATTCGTACACATTAGTTTCAAAACGATTAAAGCAGCGTGACGTAATTGCAAGGATAACGCATCAGGCTGATTTTTCACAAACGAAAGACCCAAACAAGAACCAAATTAGCCCGACATCAAAATCACGCGTTCCTATATGTTTACTGTTCCTCTGCTTCAAAACTACAACTTCCCATCCAGTGTTGTCGAAACAGTAATTTCTCAGGAAAGTGCCTCATCATTTCGGCACTTTTAAAATGCATAAATTATGATATCCTTGCGACAATTACGCCATATAAATATGGAAAAAACTAGCAAATTCCAAAGACAGATACGTCATTTGAAATCTTTACTGGAGTACCACTAACTTATTTGTGTTGTCATCATTTTGTTAAATTATACCGATATGGCATAAAATGAAATAATATGGCAGTAATTGTGGCAACATTTTAGTAAATCGTGTCGGGTGGAATCTCTGGTGTTACACCCAAGGGGTGGGATGCAAGGGGCGGGGTAGTAAGGGAGTTGCTTTGCTGCTCGTGTCGACGAGTTGTACAAGTTATAGAATGAATGCAAAGAAAAACAGATGTAGTTGTCTTGTTATCGTTCCTTTTTGGCATCAAGTAATTATTCACTTTACAAGAGTACATTTCCTGCGACCTTATCATGCCTTTTAACATCACAATATGCTCGGTCTCTATCTTTAAATAATTAATCAGTTTCATAATGAAAACGAGATTAACTTCGTCGTAATCTCGGTCTATCATTGTTGATAATAAGTGGGGCTAAAATCATGAAAATCTGGCTTTCCATGATTGAAGGACTTGCTCTGTAGCTCTGCAAGTTATCTCTTGTTCTCTCTTTCGACTTGCTGATAAAAACACAGTGAATTTATTGCTTTGTCTATATCCTTCATTCTACATCTTTGCTCTATCACTCATGGGGCGAGATAATTTGTTTTTGTATGTTTTTCTGTCTATGCTTTGCAAATATTTTGTCTGTGCTTTTAATAATTCAATAACGTATAACATTATTTGTTCATTTTCCCGTAATTGGCAATATTGGCCTAACTCAGTTAGCTTATATTCGAATCCACACAAAAACCTTAACTGGTTTAAATACATAGTCCATTTGTATTTAATTCAGAAAACTACGAGTACTCCTTGTCTTTCTTAATATGCAGATATATAAAGGCTGGGCCAAAATGAGATAATTAAATTGCAATTGCCAGAAGGTAAATAATGATAATAGCAGAAAATTTCCGGACAAGATGTATTTCGAGCTGAATATTGTATGGTATGATGCTTAAGCTTAGCACGATTAGGCTCAGGAGATTGTTTTTATTTTCCCCTCCCTGCATATCATATGCATGCAAGATGGCCCTTACAACAAAATGACGTCATTGGTCACCATGCTTTCCATCAAAACCTGCAAATTTCCAAAGTTTAATTGGAATTTCCATTTGTCAAATCAGTGATAATCAGCATTACATGTTATGATCGATGAGGTTTTAAAAGATTGCTAAATTTGCTGGTTACTTAGAAACTCCGTATTCATATGGAAAATATTCATAAATAAAGGTTCAGAAACCACTTAAGAAAAGAAATCATTTTATATTTTATTTATTAATAAAAACAGTTTGTTGTCAGCCGAGACGAAGCCATCTGCTCTTTCACATGATGGCGATGCATTTTAAGCTTTACAATCTTTACATAAACAATAACAGCTAAATGCAAAACTGAGCGAGAGTCATTTTAATGAAGACATCGTTGATGGTGTGGTTCTTGGCTGAAGGTAGAAAAAACACCTAGTTGTGACGTGGCATATAATAGTCGAAAATGGAGCTTGTGAAACTCCTGAGAACACGCTGGCAATTCATGCTTGCCTTTCTCGTTGCAAGCCAACAGCAACATATGCTAACTACTGCTACTGCAACTACACTTACTTCGTATTACGAGAACTACGAAATTGTGGACAGCTCCGTGATCACATCATTTGATGTACCAAGCATTCAGAATTGTGTTCAAAAATGTCAGTTCGATAGTAGGTGCAACGTTGCTAATATTAAGGTGGTGGAAGCAGCTACTCTGCAGTCTGGCAAGATTAAATGCTTATTTGCAAGACTTGAATGCTTTGAGAATCTGCGTGACATAATGCAGGTATCAAATGGGTGGCAGTTGTATAAAATCCTCGATAAACATTGTTACTCTGATGCGGTATGTATATCTTGCACTCGACACTTTTCCATATGAAAAGGCACCTTAATTTTGCCGAGCTTCGGATTGTGTTCTTATTAAATGGGACGAAAAAACATCAACATTTTAGTTTTGACCAAAAAAATGCGAGGAAGCATTTATATTTAAAATGAAGCGGAGTGACAATTCATTCTAATATAAAGGCAAATTATATTTCTATTTCAAATAATATTATTGATGTTTTTTTTTTATCTTACTTTCAGAAGACGACAACCCAACCTCAAACTCAACCTCAAACAGCATGCAATGGAGGTAAGCATAACTGGAATAAATGTCCACCCATTTCTCAAGCAGAAACAGCGGAGACCCGAATCTTGTGCACTGTACGTTTTAGCAAAGCTTGGAAGTTTGTTTTGCAGGGACTCAACGCTTTAACAAGGCCCCACTCTTAATGGAGGTGTCCAGTAGGGGGGGGGGAGGGGAGACAAAAAATCAGCTATAAAGTCGGTCAAAGATTGTGATTATAGCCCAGGTGGCTTGTTATGATCTCAGCGTGAGCCATCTTGACTCAGAATGTGTACTGTAAGATAACAAAAACGTAAAAAGCACTTGCAACTTTGTGGTTTGCGTTTGATTATGTTTTCTATATAAATCCAGGTGATTCATGTCTGTGCTTGTTTCTAGGTCAGTTCTATTTGAAGCACAAAATGGGGGGAAAGAAAATTTATTACAACGACCAAGGGTACTATGTTTTGAAGAGCACGCAGGCCACGAAATTTTGCACCACAACGTCCCAGAATCGCCTCTACGACGTTGACAATAAAAAATGTTTGAAAATAGCCTCAAACTCTCGTGTCACATTAAATAATGAATGCTCCACGTCCAGTGCAAATTTTCAAATCACAAACCAGGAAATAGTGTCCTACGGAAGTGGGAGCTCTTGTGTTTGGCAACAGCAGAGTGATAATCCACCAGAAAACGGAAGTACTAACAGTGCGATCGGGGTGCTCCGAAAACGAGTCTACAGTTCTGTTTATGAAAGTCCCATTGTAAGCAACTTGCATAAATGGATTGTTGACGAATATAATACAATATTATATTACATTATATCATGCAATGTCATATTATGTTATGTTATGTTATGCTTTACTCCAATATATTATGTTATACAATACTATACTATACTAATGCCATATACTATACCATACTATACTATACTACACTACACGTTTTTTTTTATAAGAAACCACTTTATAAGAAACCTACTAGTAGAATTTGTGCTAAATTACAATAGATTCTTTTGTTCTATTGTTTTCCTTAACAATAGAAAACAATAGAAAATTTAAGAAACTTTTACTAGTAGGGCTTGAGCTAGGTTTCTTATAAAATAAAAAACGTGTACTATACTATCCCATACTATACCACACTATACTGAAGAATGCCATACTATACTATACTATACTATACTATACTATGTTATACTATACTATAATATACTGTACTAAACTATGCTATAATATACATTGCGATGCTATACTATATAATACTATGCTATACTATTCTAAACTATGCAATACTATACCATATTATGCCATATTATACCATACTATACTATGCTATACTATACTATGCTATACATTACGATGCTACATTATACTATACTATGCTATACTATAAACTATGCCATACTCTACTATATTATGCCATATTATACTATACTATACCATACTATGCTATGATATACATTACTATATGCTATAATATACTGAACAAGTACAAATTTGTAAACATTGGGAGCATCAAAGGACAACACATTGACAGCAGGTTATTTCATCTCACATGTATATGTTCCTTTACAACAACAATACGAGAGCCCAATTTCCTAAGCTCATAAAAAATCTTAAGGTAATAACAAAAATAAGCTTCAGCTTTAAACGTTTCGATTTAATAATCTTCATCAGTATAACTATTCTAGAGATATAGCTAGAGAATAGTCATACTGATGAAGATTATTAAATCGAAACGTTTAAAGCTGAATTTTATTTCCTTTACAACATATACATCCCATTATTTCAACCCATAAGAATCACAATAATAATATATCAACCAATGGCGTAGATAGCAAATTTTATAGGGGGGGGGGCGAGAAATTCCGATTTTCAACAAAAATTTAATAAGCACTTTTGTTTCTTCAAGACTGTGAATGTAAGATAAGGTCATTAGCTAGAACTGAACGTAAACAGAAGATATTTATTTTCCGACAAGATCAGCAATTTTCCGACAAAACGGCAGTTTAATTCTACAGGAGTTTCTTCACCCCATGACCCCCTCTATCTACGGCAGTGATATCAACCATAGAGAATCAACATAAACCATGGTCAACTACATCATACTGTGGCACAGGGGGTCAAACTTTGGGTTTTGTTATCATTTCGATTAAGTTCGGAAAATTTACTTTCACTTGTTTAGTAAAATGCTGATCAAGTATTGCTTCTGGATAGGTGAAATCGAATTGTATATTGCTTCATTTACTCATTAGTAGAATTTAAATGCAAGTATGCTCATGTTCGTCAAGCTTCATTAAATGAGTCAAAACGACGTCATTAAAACTTCCCATCAAAATGTTCCCAACTTCAATCCCATTCTTCGACCTTCACCTGGATTGCGTAAAATTCAATGAAAAACACAAGTCAGGAACTTACTAGATTGTTTCAATAAAAACTCCTGTCTATTACAGCTGCCCCTTCGCTTTACACACGAAATTAAAATATTAAGCAATATAATGTCTTCCTAAGTACCTACATTTGCATATGGTCATATTTGTATATTGTAATGGTATATTGTAATGGTGTAATGGCATATTGTTATTTGCACTTACATCTTTGCCTTACCGAAATATTGTTTACCCAAAACAAGGCGACAAACGCCACTGTTTTCAAAGTATGCTTAATCAAATAAAAATATAATTCGAGAAGATTCATGAATTATCCATATAAAATAACCATATATGCATAAATAAACAGATGATGAATAGGCGATATAAATACTGGAAACCTTGCATATACTTCATTAAACAGCATTAGAAGCTAAACCCTTTCAAAGGAAGATATACAGCCATGAAACGACAGGACTCCATAAATCATACTATGGCAAACTTGCATGTTGTGGTTTAATTTTGCATAGAAGAACATTCGAGTACAAAGCGTGCTGCATTTTCTATTGCACAATCAGATGATGCAACTACGTCAAGAGTTGTAGTTGCAAGCTTACAATCACAGAGCGATTTAACATGCTCTCAAAAATGTCTCCGAAATGAAAAGTGCAAATTCAAGATATATCATGTTGAAACAAAAATGCCAGTTGCTTTCATCCATTTATGAAGAAGATTTAAACAATGAAAAAGCAATACCATTCAAGAAAGAAAAGATCCCACATAAAGTAAGTCAAATTAACCTAAAAGTAATTTAGAGGCTCCTTATGACAAATAAGTAGAAAATTGGAGGTGAGTACCTATTCACTAATGTGACACCATATATATCAACTCGTCAACAAACAACTTCAAATAAAAAAAAGTAAATAGCATCCTCTAAATTACGCTTTTAGAAAGATGGTTTATGCAAATCAAAATCAAGTACTGGTTGCAGTGAAAATTGCGAGTGTGTTCAAACATGGCGATTTGAAGAGCCGACATACACTTGCAGCTGCACCAAACAAGATATTGATTCCTTAGTATATTTTGGAAAACAGATAAAATTAAATTGATTAGGCCTGTTGCTAAAGCTTACGTTTAATACATACTCGTCTTGAAAAGCTACAATAGTGGCCAAAAATCCCGTGGATACTTACAATTTTACAATGTTGTTTTTCAGGAAGGCCAATAAAAATATCCCATATGGGACTATAAAGGTGTCATTGATATTGATAACACAAGATTGTATTAAAAGGGTAAAGGGGTTGGGGGATGAAATGGAGCCAGGGGGAAAGGGGGGTGCTTTGTCATATATCCTAAAGACCTTTAGCCCAATTGCGTTCATACAGTTGGTACACAATTCAACTTTGAAAATAGAATGACACATCTTTGCGCAATTGCAGGTGTCTACAAATCATGCAAAGAAGCATTAATGAAAAATGGATGGGAAAAAGGGATGTATGCCATAAAGCAAAGTGGTTATCCGAATGAGATAAAAGTTGAGTGTATGAGATTGAAAGATGGATATTCATTTATGGTATTTCATCACGACAGTGAATTATCAACCCAAGTTGAAGGATACGAAGATCGAGGATCATACGTTAAGAATTTTACGTATGAGTTCGACCTGAATACAATCATATCAATTATCAAAGAATCACGTTACTGCAAACAGCACGTAAGAGCTGATTGCTATGACGCATACATGACTGGTTATACTTGGATAAAAGGTCGTAATGGTACAAAACTGGATTTCTGGGGTGGTGGGCCCAGCAATTCCACTGGTTGCGCATGCGGTGTAACAAACAACTGTGCAAACAAGGAAAAACAATGCAACTGTGACAAGAATGATTCCAAATGGCGTGTAGATGAAGGATATGTTAAAGAGAAAAATGTCTTGCCAATAATGGGCATAGCAGTTGGAGAAACGGGCAATAACTCTGAGCGTTTTCGTTACACAATTGGACCATTATTTTGCAAAATTTAAATCCCGGTGTTGCAAAAAGCAAGCCTGATATCATTATCTTTGCTGATATTCAAATATTGTTTTTTTTTGCTAACGTTTAACACTGGTAAATTTTAATCAATCACGTGTGTTGTACGATAAATTATACTTATTGATAACTTCATCTTGTAATACCATTTTAGTTACACACATAAAACTTGAAATCTCTAAATTTTTCTCAAAAGATTTTCGCTTTCGTTTCATCAGTGCAATTATTGTTTTCAAAAGCAAAGAACGCGTCTACCACTTGAATTTTTCATATTGCAAAAAAATTACGAAGCTCTCAATCAAGCCCACCCTTTCTTCTAAGCCCCTTTTAAAGTGGTTGAAAGTAGTAAGCCCCAACGGACATAAACAATTTACAGTTATATGTAACATTGTTAAGAAGTCGTATATAGAGAAAAAAAATTTGGCTTAAAAAAACCAAGACTTGACCTTGCATTAGCAAAAGTTCTGATTATCTTTTTGTTCTCTAGAACTGACGCTACCTCTCTCATGGCCTCTTAGGGGGCGCTTAGTGTAATCATCGATTCAGACGTATAGCTATAAGAATAACTTGCTCTATTCAAGTGATGATGAAAGTAACTTTTTGGAATATTTAGGATATTTAAATCATTCATATTATCATAAAGATCAAGCCAGGCGTTTTTGTACCTTCTAAACAATTTTTTAGGAGTGAAATTTTATTTTGCAACAGCCAAAGAAATCCTCATATATCGAATGAGTTGACGACATCCATGATGAGTGACTGAGGGACGCTAGAAGCTTCTTTCTTTCGAATAGCAAAAGACTGAGGCAATATGTGAAAGAGTTATCCAAAAAAAGGTATAAATAATACCATATAGAATGAGACTAAAAGTTTTATCGAAGGGAAAACGATTGGCGAAGATTCAAACAGACTTGAAAAAGATTGGCGATGGTTTAAACAGACTTGAATGTCTGTAAGCTGAATATGATCGTGCAAGTGGAATCACAGACCAGCAAGCAAAGTTTCATGCAGCAAGAATGAGAGCATGATAAGGATTCTTGGCTGTCTAAAAACCGTTAGAAATACAAAGAGGGGATTTATAAAAATGAAAGAAATAGGGAGTTTGAATTTGAGCCAAGAGCCACGACGACCATGGAAAGGTCAGTGACTGCGATAATAAGCTCCAAATAGAATTTCATTGTTCAAGAAAAATGAAAACAAAAGCAAGAAATGTTCGAGCACAAAAGCAAAAATT
Organism: Sanderia malayensis; assembly: GCA_013076295.1. NCBI lineage: Eukaryota > Metazoa > Cnidaria > Scyphozoa > Semaeostomeae > Pelagiidae > Sanderia > Sanderia malayensis. The sequence goes on along the minus strand of RQOL01000658.1, from coordinate 3,975,133 downwards.
TCTCATTTCAATTAGTTTATCATTTGTTTGGAAAGATTGGGTGGCATTATACGTTTGGTAAAATTGTGAATACAAGCACTGCTTTGGTTGGCAACGAAAGAGAATACAATGGAGCATTTACTGAGGGGTGTTGGAAGCATTTTGGAGAGGAGAAAAAAGCTAGAATGAAATTACAATGGAACGCCAAATTAGGGGCGCTAATTCAAGCAGGGGGCGCTAATTCCTTGATTTCATAAATGATATAAAAACGCTAAATAATAAAAAGGGTCGGGCACAAAGAAAACTGGGGCGAGTCCGAAGTGACGTACATGCCGAAACACAGGAAATTTAGTTTATTGGGTTGGGTTCAGTTCCCAAGCTCCGACGAAAATTCAAAGTTTCGCATATTTATAGTAAAAGGCAAGTTATTTAAAAAATTCAACCATGCCACGCACTAGTTCAGGATTTAAGAAATCTGTTCTTGCCTCGTTTATTACGAAAAGCATAAGTTTTCCACAAAAATGGGGATAATTTTCTCGCGCTTATTACTGCAAGCAGACGGGTTTTTCGATCTCCACGTCGCAGTTCCGAGCGAGCTTTACATACTACAGTGTTGAATCTTTAGTGGTGTGGGATGGTTTCAAACAACAATATAAATTAGAAATCTATTCAATTAAAAAGGAGCAAACTCTGTTTCAACAACTTTTCAATAGAATTGATGGTATTGAAACTTGGTGAGCTCTTATTTATGCATTTATAAGATTTAAACCAGATTGGGTCAGCTAAAGATTTGCAAATTTGCTAGGCCTGGCAGAATTCTGCTATTTTCGACTAATAACGCATAAGAATAACAATATTTTGTCTTATCTGGTGTGTGTTTGAAGCAACATCTTTTGGTGATACTTCAAGTGTATTTATGGTCATAGCTGTATTAAAAAACAAGAAAATCCAGTCCAGGAGTGTAAATATTATTGTCCAGAGATCGAAGATTTTACAAGTGTAATTCGAAGAAAAACTTTCCAGCAGAATGTTGGGCTTTATCCTGGTGTTCTGGTTTTGATAATATTGCCTGACTTTGTCAATAATATAACCTTTACTTTGCCCCTGGGTTCAATGTAGTAACGAAGATATATAACTTTATAAAAAGAATTCCATGGTTTTTTCAACCAAACAGTTTCAGGTTGAGCAATTTTTTAACAGCGTCCCACTGTAGCATTTCATTATTTTTGACAAAATCCCGAGTAGCAAATACAAAAATAATCCATAATATTGCTAAAACCAAGCACACGGCAAACCTTGATAAAATAAATTATAGAACTGATGGAAACGATAAACAAACTTTTATCACGAACGTCAGCTACTTGTTTTATCACGCAACGCAAAGGAAAGAAGGAAAAGGTTGAGAAGCGATGAACAGATAACTACGTCAGGCCTTTAAAAATTCACGTACCTGACAAATTTGCTAATTTCGATTCAGAAGCCATTTTCTTGCCTTTCAAGCTTTGCCATAATTTTTGTCACAGTAATGGTACTTTAAATCTCGATGTCAGCCAATGTAGGATCATCAGGCGACGGTAATCTGTTGCTGTGGTTATTCATTGCTAGTATCGAAGACCAATTGACTTTGCTCTTGTGTTCAACAAACAGAAAGTCTAAAAAGGAAAATGCAGGAGATATAAGTCACATGAAAGATTGAAAAAATATACAGCAAAAAGAAAGCAGTAATGGCTAAGGAGAGACATGTCAGCCAAGAACAGAATTAATGTTGAAAACGATGATGAATGACGAATAACATTCTAGTGATGATGGTGGTGAAAATGAAATAATAATGGGGATAAGGACACCTTGTAAATAAATGAAACCGTTGAATTTAAACGATATAAAATATTGTAGTTAACATTTCTTCCACCTCACCTTTCAGTTTTTAAGAATCTTTTAGTGACCCAACCTAACACAACTAATATTATTCCGTTACCCCTCCCCGTTCTCTTCGACCCCGCTCCAGTCTTAAAGAATGACTGGTGGCTAATACAAGCCAAATAAAATATGGTTATGCACAAAATGAGCCAAAATGACGTCATCAAAACTTCCAAACTGACATCATCAAATGTTCCCAACTTCAATTTTATTATTCGACCTTCACCTAGATTGCATAGAATTCATATGAAGAACTCGAGTCAGGTACGTTGTTAGATTGTTTCAATAAAAACTCCTTCAGCTGCCCTCAAAGTATGCTTAATTAAATATGAATATAATTCGAGAAGATTCATGAATTATCCATATAAAACAACCGTATATGGCATAAAATAAACAGGTATGAATAGAATAGTGTGGACATAAATACTGGAAACCTTGCATATACTTCATAAAAGCAGCGTTAGAAGCTAAATCCTTTCAAAGGAAGATATAAGCAACAATGAAACAAACAGGATTCCATATACTATGTCATACGTATGCATTACTTTGCATGTTGTGGTTGGTAATTGTTGCAGATGAAGAACATTCGAGTACAAAGCGTGCTGCATTTTCTGTTGCACAATCAGATGATGCAACTACGTCAAGAGTTGTAGTTGCAAGCTTACAATCACCAAGCGATTTAGCATGCTCTCAAAAATGTCTCCGAAATGAAAAGTGTAAATTCAAGATATATCATGTTGAAACAAAGAAATGCGAGTTGCTTTCATCCATTTCTGAAAAAGATTTCATGGATGAAAAGGCAATACCATTCAAGAAAGAAGAGATCCCACATAAAGTAAGTCAAATTAACCCAAGTAATTTAGAGTCTCTCCATGACAAATAAAAGTAACAAGTTTAAGATGAGTATCAGTATCATCATTGAGTATATATTTACGTGACCATATGATAACTTGTGCTTAAAAAATTTCAAATAAAAATAGTAAATAGTAATCTGTTATCTCTATTTTAAAAGGATGATTTGTGCAAATCATCAACCAGCAGTGGTTGCAGTGAAAATTGCGAGTGTGTTCAAATATGGCGATTTGGAGAGTCGATATACACTTGCAGCTGCACAAAGCAAGGTATTATCTCTTGATCAGTATATTTTGAAACAAAGATAGAATCAAGTTGATTAGATTTCTACCTGAAGTCTCCTTCTTAAAAGAAGCTACAAAGAGGTCCTGTGAGATTTAATTTTTATGGTGACTAGCTGTGGCTCACAACAAAGTTAAATTATTCTATGGGCATTTGTGGATCGAATTAAGCTCGCGTGAAAATTAATCAGCAGGTCCATGGCACTTTCTTTGCGTGATAAGTAATCCCAGGACCCTTGACCGTGTTTACAACTTATACAGATGATACAATACAAGATTCGAGAATAAAATGCCACATCTATATCCAATTGCAGGTGTCTACAGATCATGCTACGAAGCATTAATGAAAAACGCAGGGCAACAAGGGATATATGCCATTAAACCACGTGGTTTGCAAAAAGAAATAAAAGTTGAATGCATGAAATTGAAAAATGGGCTTTCATTCTTCGCATTTCATCACGACAGTGAATTATTAACCCAAGTTGAAGGATACGAAGATCCAGGATCATACGTTAAAAATTTTACGTATGAGTTTGACCTAAATACCATTATATCAATTATCAAAGAATCACGTTACTGCAAACAGCACGTAAGGGCTGATTGCTATAACGCATACCTGACTGGATATACTTGGATAAAAGGTCGTAATGGCACAAAGCTGGATTGGGGTGGTGGGCCTAACAATTCCACTGGTTGCGCATGCGGAAAAAAAAACAGATAAGCAGACAAGAGTAAACAATGCAACTGTGACGAAAATGACTCCAAATGGCGTGTAGATGAAGGATATGTTAAAGAGAACAATTTCTTGCCAATAATGGGCATAGCAGTTGGAGACACTGGCCATCGCAACTACTTTGAACGTTTTCGCTACACTATAGGTCCATTATTTTGCAGACTTTTTTAAATCCTACTTTTGCAAGAAGCGAGACAGCTCTGCAAAAACTTTGCAGCATTAAAAGACTAGCAGATAGCAACCAATCACTAGATAAATCGAATTTCGATCGAATTTCAAAAGTTTTAGTATTGAAGATATCAACTAAAGTTGTTACTCTTATCGCGTAAGTTGAGTCAGTTATTTTTTTGCTTTTTTATTATCCTTTTTCCAGCAAAATTTGATGTAATTAATTAGATATAGTTAATATACTATGCTATGTCAACTAAGCTATTCTATATTTATACTATACTACACAATATTTTACGATGCCATACTAAACTATACTGCACAATACTGCACTATGCTAGCAAGTAATGTGCTAAAAAGTGCATAATACAAAAATGAAAAACGTCAATGTAATAAAAATGGCTCCGTTGATAGCAGAAAGTCCATTGACGAACAAGTAGGTTTCATTGCTTCAGCCGTTTCCTGCCCCACATCGCAAATTACATATTTTAAAAAAGATGAATTGATAAAACATGACCAACTGAAGAAGATGGAAAATATGCACAAGAAAAAGAGTTAGAACCAGGCCCGGACTAATGAAGGCCATAATCAGAATTAAGAGGAAAGTCAAAATACGTCTAGGAACCTGTGACAAATAGAGTTGTTAAACGGCAAAAGAAGAAAAACAGGAGAAGATCGTCTATTAAAGCTAAAAATGTTACCAAAAATGGTGAAACAAAATAGGAATGCAATTGATAATGATGGAAAAGGTCAATGATGAAGAGAACGAAGACAGTGAGGAAGGTGAAACAAAGATCAGAGACAAAAATGAGAATGTTGCCAGCAAAGAAGATGATTCGAAACAAGAACATCATTGGATGTAAGAGATCATGACCAAAAGGAGAATCATGCAAGAATGGAGTGTGAGATCAAAATTAAAGACTGGAAAATGACAAGAAGGAAGAAAAGAATACGGAAAGAGAAAATAAGAAAGACAGAACAACGAAGATGGGTAGTGAGACAGTTGTGGATGCACCAGTCACACCTACTGAAAAGGAATATAATTTGGAAACGGAATGCTATAAATGTGGTGATAGTAGTCAGTAGTGATTGTAATAGTAAAAAATAATAAAGAAAAACATTTAAAAGTTGCTGATACAAAGAATGGCATTGTGAGCGGAAGAAAGAAGGCATCACAAGAAATGTTGTGAATTTGATGATAATGACAATGATTATTGTTGTGATGAAGAGGATAGTAAAGAAAAATATAAAGAAGTTGATAATGCGATGGATGATGTTGCGATTAAGAAGAAACATTATTCCAAAATGGAAGGCTATGAATTTTATGATAAATGATAGTGGCGATGAGAGTAGTAACGATGAAAAGGATACTGAAAAGGAATTAGAAAAAGTTAGCTTCTTTGCTAGAATATAAAAAGAAGCTTTCTGTAACCATTTTTCTTGTTATTATCCATATTTTATTGTCTCTTTGGTGTTAGAATCTGATTACTTCTCCTTAAGGATTTAGATAGCTGTAGAAAAGTTTAACAGGTTTCCCACTAAACAGTTGAATGAATATTGAGGAAAAGCTGAGAAGAGATTCGTTTAAAGTGACTTCTTCAACCCAACTGAAATGAATGTTGTGTAATCAATTTTAAGCAAGTAACCATTCTTAAATAAAGGGAGAAAATTGTGTTCAAGGAAACTAAGGCATTGCTAGATATAAAATTCTTGTATCTAATAAGGCGTGGTAATAAATTGTTGTAGGGCAAGCAAACACAGACAAAAGAATAATGGAATAATAAAGAAAAAGCACAGAAAGAAAAGAAGGTTTATTGGTTCTGCTGAATGCATTCTCTTGCATTCATCAATGAAAAATACCGTTAGATTAGACACATGTTTTTCGTAGCATAAGGCTTGATAATTAGCACTGTAGACCTACGAAATATGTGATACCCAAGCAACAACATATCAAGTGTACTCCGCGAAAACTTCCGACTAATGAATAAATTATCTGTACTTATAAATGTTGCCGTAATCCCCAGGTAAAATACAAAAGACGCATACACAATATTACCAGCAAGTTTAAACACAACGGGGAAATAATATATCAAAGAAAGTTATGAAAACAATTAGTGAAAAGGCAAGATTAAAAAAATATGTTGCTATGCAAAGACAAAACACATGGAAGAGCAAATGGACTAAAACAGAAATCATGTTTATTTGTAAACGGACACCTCAACATATAAACAACAAAATAAAGATTTGACTTGGCATTTAGAATAAGTACTAGGCCAGAACAGTGTCGCATACTACCAGGTAAAGACATGTTCAACTTGCTAATTACATACAACCTGTTCTATTCAGTTCATGTCAACCAAAAACGGAATTGGCTATTTTTATTGTATCGGAAAAATAAACAGGTGAAGCTATATGAACTTTCCAAATATAGCCCCGTGTGGGTATATAATCTACCGATCAACCTGAGAGGAAAAACTTGCATACAAATGCAGGTGGATTCGGATATATTTTTTTGAAATGGATTTAAAAGTTAAATCACTTCAAAAAAAGGCAACCATGAAACAGACAGGACTCCATAAACTTGGTCATACTTATGCATTACTTTGCATGTTGTGGTTGGTAATTGTTGCAGATGAAGAACATTCGAGTACAAAGCGTGCTGCATTTTCTATTGCACAATCAGATGATGCAACTACGTCAAGAGTTGTAGTTGCAAGCTTACAATCACAAGCGATTTAGCATGCTCTCAAAAATGTTTCCGAAATGAAAAGTGCAAATTCAAGATATATCATGTTGAAACAAAGAAATGCGAGTTGCTTGCATCCATTTTTGAAGAAGATTTCAACAACGAAAAAGCAACGCCACTCAAGAAAGAAAAGACCTTAACCAAGGTAAGCCACATTCAACCAACAATAAGTTCGAGCTTCTGGTAAGTAACAACCTCGAGATGAGTATCATTGTGTATGTATTTATGTGACGTGTAACATGTACTTAACTAATTTCAAATAAAAAAAATAAATATTATTCTCTTAAACTTCTCCATTTTAGAAGGATGGCTTGTGCAAATCAGAATCAAGCACTGGTTGCAGTGAAAATTGCGAGTGTGTTCAAATATGGCGATCTGGAGAGCCGATATACACTTGCAACTGCACCAAACAAGGTATTGTTTCTTTGAGATTAATTTGGAACAATAACAATAAGCTTGACGAGGCGTCTCGCTAAATTTTTATCTCAATTGCAGGTGTCTACAAATCATGCAAAGAAGCACTGAATAAAAACAAATGGCAACAAGGGATCTATGTCATAAAACCAGATGGTTTGCAGAGTGAGATAAAAGGCGAATGCTTGAAAATGCCAAAAGGGAATTCATTTCTAGTGCTTCACCACGACAGTGAATTATTGACCCAAGTTGAAGAACTCGAAGATTGTGGATCATATGTTAAGAATTTCTATGAATTCGACCTGAATACCATCATATCAATTATCGAACAATCAATCAGTTGCAGACAACACGTAAGAGGCGATTGCTACCACTCAATAATGACTGGCTATACTTGGATAAATGGTCGTAGTGGCACAAAGCTGGATTTCTGGGGTGGTGGGCCTAGCAATTCCACTGGTTGCGCATGCGGAGTAACAAACAGCTGTGCAAACGAAAATAAAAAATGTAACTGTGACAAAAATGATTCCAAGTGGCGTGTAGATGAAGGATATGTTCGAGATAAAAGTGTCTTGCCAATAATGGGCATAGCAGTTGGAGAAACGGGCAATCGCAATTACCGTGAACGTTTTTTGCTTTATAATTGGACCATTATTGTGCAGAAATTGAATCAATTTTTGGAAGATCAGTTTTCACAATCTTGCACTGTAACAAGATTAATAAACGACCTTTAAAATAACATGATACAACTATCTATAATTATATATGTATAAACGCTTGATTTAACATATAATGCAAGTACCATAAAACGTTTGAATTACAGGGTTGTTATTATCTGTGTAGTGAGTGCCTAGACTCACTACAATGCGTCCCTGTATCTCCTTGTTTTTTTTTCACTCAATGTAGGACTTAGGGACTTATGTATCAGCCTACAACCTGACAATATGTCACTCTTGATATAAACAAAGTAATCAGCTTATAATTGTAAATTGAAATAAAATTGAGAAAATAGACGTTTTAAAAATATTTTGATTGAAAAAACTATTTTTATGTTATGGGGTTAAATTATATGCAGAAAAGTATTTTTGAGCTTGTTGCACAAAGTCAAGGCAATAATTAAAGAATAAAATAAGTTTATTACCAAGAAGAGAAAATATAATACTATGTCGTTGTTGCATTGTTGCGATTGTTTAACTTATAGTTGACACTTGTTAGTTTACATTATTGCTTGGTAACCTGGTTGGCTTGTTGCACTCGCTTGAAAGTGTGAATGCGCGTGTCAATATACGTGTACGCGTCCCATGCGGACAAGAATGGGACACAAGTCACCAAGCTTGCCTTTAATCATGACCCGATTGCGAATTTATAAAGAGTTGAAAGTAAAGTTGTCAAGTGGCATTCTTCCGGATCCAGATTCAGCTGAAGAAGCAATCAAAAGAGTGAATTATCAGCTATTTCACTGGCTTCGCTGCACTGAAATAATGATACCAGATGCTTCAATGGAAATGGATGGATGGAAATGGGATGAAGAAGACCAGCTTGTTGCGCCTGTTTGGTTCAAAGGGAAAAAGTTGCCCCCATCTCTGTCATTGAATAGGAAACCAAAGAAGTTGGGGGCTAAGCAACGAGATCCACAAGAAGCAGATTCGGAAAAGAGTGATGATGGTAGCACCAAATAAGGGAAAAGACAAAGAAGGAAAAAAAAGTTAGAAGCAAGTCAAATTGTTTTGGCCAAGCAAATAGGCACAGATGAAAAATGTACGACGGAGGTGAGAAAGGTGATAAGGAAAGTGCAGTAAGTAGAACAAAAGAACCAGAAGTTTCTGATTTTTGTGATGAAGAAAGTATGTGGGGAACTGTCTAATTTCTCTTCAAGTGACGGTTCCTTTGATGAATTGCTTCCACAACGTAACAATCAAATTTGATCTTTATATTTAGCTTTAATTTCAGGTCAGTAGTTCCCATTTAAATTTGTTGATTATCATTTTACTGTTTTGCTGCATTAATAATGAAATAAACCCTCCATTCGTTTAATTCGGTGCAGATATCCGAATCGAGCAGAATTTTGCTATCCGCCATTTTGAAGTTTTCGACGCTTTTGAAATGGCTATATCTCTCGAAAGATAAGTCAATTATATTAGTGTTTTATAATTGTTTGTTCGGTTTCAGATGCTCTTTCCAGTGAACCAATCACCGGTCGGATATTCGGAGGTCGGATTTCTTGTGACCGTGGTTACATGACGTCATCGATTACGTCACAATGGCAAATTTGCCAGAATGTTCCCAAGGCTAAAATTACCACCTACCCTCACAGATGCCAAAAATGCCTTCAGATTTTGTTACCCGATTGCTTGATAAATCCCATGTCTATAAATTAGACATGTTTTTCGTAGGCTTGTTCTCTATCCAGAGAAGCCCCGAAAAGTAAGTGCCAGGAATGAAAACTCGAGTTCCATACGAATCATACAAACATTAATAATTAACCCTGTAGACTTGACCTACCGATTATTTGCCACCAAGCAACCACATCAATTTGCCCCGCGAGACTGATGAATATAATTATCTGTGCTATAAATGTTGCCGTAATCTCCAGATAAAATACAAAAGACGCATACACAAATTACCAGCAAGTTTAAACACAACGGGGAAATAATATATCAAAGAAAATTATGAAAACAATTAGTGAAAAGGCAAGATTAAAACAATATGTTGCTATGCAAAGACAAAACACGGAGCAAATGGACTAAAACAGAAATCATGTTTATTTGTAAACGGACACCTGAACACATAAACTACAAAATAAAGATTTGGCTTGGCATTTAGAATACCTATTAGGCCAGAATAGTGTGGCATACTAAGTAGCATGTACAGACATGTTCATCTTGCAAATTACTCAGGCATTGTCGTGCACAAACTAGAATCAATGTCCCTTTTCTAAAAACTGAAGTTTTACAAAGGAGAAATATTGCTAAAGCTTTACATTTCTTAGTTATTCTTGAGCTAGTACTAAGTTTCTTAAATTTTGGCTATCCTAGTTCTAGCTACTCACAAACCACTTTCGTATAAAAAGCAAACATGTAAATGGCAATACTCGATGTAAAATGAAAATATAGAAATCATTTCTGAAACAAAACGTCAATTTCACTCAAAAATACAAGGAATCACATTCCATTAAAATGAGTTTTCGCTTGTTCAGAAAGTCATGATCAAGACTTCTGAAAAGTGAAACGTTGGATGAATATTTTAATAAAATATTGCATAAAGTAAACAATCGCATGCAAGATGCTAAACTTCATTGTTGACCGGTTTGAGTTTGATGCAACCTGTTCCATTCAGCCCATGGCAACAAAAACGCAATTGGCTATTTTGATTGCATTGGAAAAATAAACAGGTGAAGCTATATGAACTTGCCAAATATGACCCCATGTGGGTATATAATCTACCGGTCCATCTAAGAAGATAAATTGCATACAGATACAGGTGGTTTCGGATATATTTTTATGAAGCAGATTTAAAAGTTAAATCACTTCAAAAAAAGGCAACCATGAAACAAACAGGACTCCATAAACTTGGTCATACTTGTGCATTACTTTGCATGTTGTGGTTGATAATTGTTGCAGATGAAGAACATTTGAGTACAAAGCGTGCTGTATTTTCTATTGCACAATCAGATGATGCAACTACGTCAAGAGTTGTAGTTGCAAGCTTCCAATCACAAAGCGATTTAGCATGCTCTCAAAATGTCTCCGAAATGAAAAGTGCAAATTCAAGATATATCATGTGAAACAAAGAAATGCGAGTTGCTTTCATCCATTTATAAAGAAGATTTCAACAATGAAAAGGCAATACCATTCAAGAAAGAAGAGATCCACATAAAGTAAGTCAAATTAAAACCAAAGTAATTTAGAGTTTCTGCATGACAAATAAAAATAACAAGTTTTAGATGAGTATCACTGTGTATATATTTATGTGACCATATGATTCCTTGTGCTTAACAAATTTCAAATGAAATAGTAAATAGTAATCTGTTATCTCTATTTTAGAAGGATGGTTTGTGCAAGTCAGCAAACAGCACTGGTTGCAGTGAAAATTGCGAGTGTGTTCAAACATGGCGATTTGGAGAGCTGATATACACTTGCAGCTGCACCAAACAAGGTACTGTTTCTTCAGATTAATTTGGAACAATAACCTCAAAACGAAAAGCTTGACAAGGCTTCTCGCTAAATTTTGCTCTCAATTGCAGGTGTCTACAAATCATGCAAAGAAGCACTGAATAAAAACAATTGGCAACAAGGGATCTATGTCATAAAACCAGATGGTTTGCAGAGTGAGATAAAAGGTGAATGCTTGAAAATGCCAAAAGGGAATTCATTTTTTGTGCTCCATCATGACAGTGAATTGTTAACCCAAGTTGAAGGATACGAAGCTCCAGGGTCATACGTTAAGAATTTCAAGTATGAATTCGACCAGAATACCATCATATCAATTATCGAACACTCAATTAGCTGCAAACAACAGACAAGGGCTGATTGTTATCACGCAGATATGACTGGCTATACTTGGATAAATGGTCGTAATGGCACAAAGCTGGATTTCTGGGGTAGTGGGCCTAGCAACTCCACTGGTTGCGCATGCGGTGTAACAAACAGCTGTGCCGATATGGCAAAGCAATGCAACTGTGACAAAAATGATCACAACTGGCGTGTGGATAAAGGAGATGTTAAAGAGAAAAATGTTTTGCCAATAACTGGTATAGCAGTTGGAGACACGGGAGATTCCAGTTATCCTGAGTATTTTCGCTTCACAATTGGACCATTATTGTGTAGAATTTGAGTCAGTTTTTGAAAGATTAGTTTTTACAATCTAGCACTCTAACAAGATTAATGAACTATTTTCACGGCAACTTAATACAACTAGCCATAGCTGTATATGCATACACACTTGACACTTAAATTATGATGCAAGCACCCTAAAATGTTTGAATTGTTACAATCTGTAGTAGGTGCCTAGACTCACTACATTGCGTCCCTGTATCTCACTTGTTTTCTTCACTCAATGTGGAACTTAGGGACTTATGTATCAGCCTACAAGCTGACACCATGTCCACTCTTGATATAAATAAAGTAATCAGCGTTGTCATTTTATGCATACAGCTTTAGCCGCTAATTTTGCACACACATAAGAATAATTTACATTATTGCAAATGTAAATTATTAAATTATAATTTCCATTCAACCGGTTCCACATTGAACCATTCCATCAAATTGATAATGTATAAAAAACAAATTGGTGATATCTGTTAAGTTTTATAGATTACTTAGTTATGAATTTTGTAGCATAAAATATACCGATGCAATAAATAAACTAGCAGTGAATACAAATACAGGTGGCCTTGCATATTTTTATAAATGCTGCTTTGAAAATTGAACTAGCTGCTTCAAAAGAAAAAAAGGCAGCCATGCAGCGAAAGAGGTTCCATCTACTAAGTCATACTTATGCATTACTCTGCATGTTGTGGTTGGTAATTGTTGCAGATGAAGAACATTCGAGTACAAAGCGTGCTGCATTTTCTATTGCACAATCAGATGATGCAACTACGTCAAGAGTTGTAGTTGCAAGCTTACAATCACAAAGCGATTTAGCATGCTCTCAAAAATGTCTCCGAAATGAAAATTGCAAATTCAAGATATATCATGTTGAAACAAAGAAATGCGAGTTGCTAGCATTCATCTCTGAAGAAGATTTCAACAATGAAAAAGCAATACCATTCAAGAAAGAGAAGATCTTAACCAAGGTAAGCCACAGGAAACTAAATGCTTAGAGTGTTTGTATGACAAATAAGTAACAAGTTTAAAGTGGATATTCATTCCTAACTGTGTCGATACAAGAATTTCTGTCTTATTCAATTCTAACTAAAAAAGTAAATGGTTAACTCCGGAATTATCATTTTAGAAAAATGGTTTGTGCAAATCAGAATCAAGCACTGGTTGCAGTGAAAATTGCGAGTGTGTTCAAACATGGCGATTTGAAGAGCCGACATACACTTGCAGCTGCACCAAACAAGGTATTGATTCCTTAGTATATTTTGGAAGAAAGATAAAATTAAATGGAAATATTGATTAGGTTTTTGCTGAAATCTGTGCTTAATACCAGCCCCTCTTTTGAAGGTAGCTACAAGAGAAGTGTATATTTTAGGGATTTTTCATCACTGCTTAATATGCCAAAAGGGGTTATTTCGAAGGCACTTTTCATGATTCACAGCTATTTGTGCTCGGTTAGTAATAGAAGGGACGCTAAAGTGTATTGTGAAGTTTGAAGAGATGTACATAGCTGGAAAGCCAGGGGCAGAGGCTCTGGGAAATATTTGCAACCGCGCTCTGTTTTCACTCCAAAAATGTCCCTTTATGAACATAAATGCAATCCAAAAGGAGGACCTAAAAAGGGAATGTCTCGACTCCAAAAAAGCACTTGTTCAAAGCTTGGGGGACGCAAGCGCCTCGGTTCTACGTCTATGGGCATCTAATCGCGATTACCACTAGATTTTCGGAAAACAAAACATTGGAAACAGCGAGCTTTTCATGTTGAAAAAGTGAGCTTTGCAGGATATTCTGCCAGTTGCCAGCTTTTACTTCAGCTTTGCATTCTCGAAATGAAAATTAAATAGTTTCATCGCTCTGCGTTTAGCTCTTTCCTGCACAAAAGTGCCCAAAAGTCATGGTATACTTATGGTTTTGCTCTTTCATAACATATTCTTTATCTCCCCCCCCCCCGAAGCAATGTTATTCTTGAGAAAACACTATATAACAACGACAAATTCAAATGATCACAAAGGTATGGTGGATTATCCACTACACCTTTGCAATGCAATCATTTGAATTTGAAACAGTTTTGTTTTATCCACCGTGGATAAAACAAGACTGTTTTAAAAGAGGAGTTGGGGATTGAATTAAGCTCGCAGAAAAATAGCTCAGCCGATCTATAGCGCTTTTTTATCCTCGCGTGACAGTTAACTCGCAAGACCATTGGACCGGTATAAATTTCATACAGGTGATACAATATAAATTTGAAAAGAGAATGACACATTTATATAAAATTGCAGGTGTCTACAAATCATGCAAAGAAGCACTGAATAAAAACAATTGGCAACAAGGGATTTATGTTATCAAACCGAGAGGTTTGCAATATGAGATAAAAGGTGAATGCTTGAAAATGAAAAAGGGAATTCATTTCTAGTGCTTCATCACGACAGTGAATTATTAACCCAAGTTGAAGGATACGAAGATCCTGGATCATATGTCAAGAATTTTACATATGAATTCGACCTAAATTCCATCATTTCAATTATCGAACAATCAATGAGCTGCAAACAACACGTAAGAGGTGATTGCTATAACGCATACATGACTGGTTATACTTGGATAAAAGACCGAAATGGTACAAAGCTGGATTTCTGGGGTGGTGGGCCTGGCAACTCCACTGGTTGCGCATGCGGAGTAACAAGCAGTTGTGTTAAAAAAAATAAAAAATGCAACTGTGACAAAAATGACTACAAATGGCGTGTGGATGAAGGAGATGTTGAAGGGAAGATTTTCTTGCCAATAACGGGTATAGCAGTTGGAGACATGGGTGATGGCTCTGATCGTTTTCGCTACACAATCGGACCATTATTGTGCAGAATTTAAGTCAGTTTTAGGGGAAAAGAAAAATAGTTGTATACAAATTTAGCACTGTCACAATACCAATAAAATATCCTAACAATATGCATATTAGTATAGTAGCATAGTACAATTTAGTACAGTACAGTACAGTATAGTGTGGCATTTTGTGTAAAAGGGGCAGCCAATCAAACTTCAAGAAAAACAAAAGGAGTTTTTTTTCATTTTTTTTTTCATAAATATTTTAAAGTTGGTAACTACACAGTAATATAGTAATTCATAGAAAACTTATACTAATTTAAACCAACTGGCAAATTTAAATCAACATTTGACAATCAACATTTGCCGTTTTAAAAGCCGAGGTCTACCCCTTGGTAGCATAACTTTTAACTTATTTTGTACATGAGGTAAGACCCAACCCAGCCGAGAGTAAAAAATCTTTTCTTGCGCTTCTCGCCCGTTGCGCCTTCAGCGCGGACCTCTCATCTGACAAAAATTGTCGCAAGTCCACAAAAAAGCAAAAAATTTAAATTTTCCATTCCCCAGTCCAAATGTTCAATACTTTGCCAAATTTTATTCAGTAAGTCCACAAACCCCCTGCACTGAGCGAGATACAAGTAAGGTACAGGGACGCAATGCAGTTAGTCTTGTGAGTAGTCAGACTTTAGGTTATGAGTGAAGTTGGTTCTATAAGGTCTTTTGATAAAAAGTGAGACGAGACTCCTACTTTAGTCGCCTGAATAATCAATAGCACATGAATATATTAATGCACATTTACATATTAGTAAAAGTGGCAGCTGTTTAAATAACAGTATGTTTATAAAAACACTGCAATAGACTTGCAGGTATGGGAAAGATGAAAAAGCGTGCACATGGATGGGCTATGAATAGACTCTTGATTATATCCATAGAGATAGGATATAAGATAATCTAGAGGGCTCACGGCCGATGCTCTTTCCATGTGGCCAGTGAAGCAAACATTTCCAACAACCCACCCTCCAACAATACTCCCGCAGCTAGAACTATCACATTCAAAGTCAAAGTACATTGATATTTTAAATTAAAAGCCTCAAAGACAAATTCAAATCTTTCAGATATTATGTTATGACATAACATAATATCTGAAAGATTTGAACTATGACCTTTCAGTATAATGAACATAACAGTTATGTTCATTATACTGAAAGGTCATAGTTGGTTTTACAATATTAATGCCATTTACAAACTTTACTGTACTTTGCAGTGGTGCGAACTGCTAGACTAAGACATCTCTTGGAGGGTGGAAGTTTTGTATCCCCGTGCTCAAACAAAGGGCGGATTCGATGTATCAAATTAGAAAAATGGCGGATTTCTGGAGGGTGGGCCTCGTTCGCACTCTGCATTATCTTATATCCTCAGGGCCGGTTCCATGGGGGGGGGGTGGGGGGGGGTGTCACACCCCCCCCCCCAAGAATTGAGTTTTAGCGAGTTACTCGGTAAATTTCGATTTTTGGTCGGTAAAATTATGTTACGAAAATTTATATGGTTTTGTGGTAAGGTTTTTTTTTTAAATTGCTCGGTACATAAGAGCTTAAACCCCCCGAAGAAAATTTTCTGGAACCGGCCCTGTATATCCTATAAGCAATAACTAACTTGAAGCAAAACCTAACTTGAAACAATAATTAACTTGAAGCAATATCTAACTTCAAGCAATAATTAACTTGAAGCAAAACCTAACTTGAAACAATAATTAACTTGAAGCAATAACTAACTTGAAGCAATAACTAACTTGAAACAATAACTAACATTTAGAATGTAATATATTGTAATGCAGAGAAGAGCAATGTACAAGTACGAACGGTTTGAGTTAAGCTTAAACTTGAAAAGGAATTATTTGCTTAAAGGGCTGGTAAGCTCCTTTCTGATCATAATCACTATTATTGCAATTGCAAATTTTTAAATCCATGCAGCAGGTTTCACATTGAAACAATTCAATCAATTAAATAATGTTAGACAAGCATATCGGTTACTTCTCTGAAGATTTGTAGATAATTCATTTGCCATACCAAATACCGATTCAATAAAAAATATAACTGTGTATACAAACGCGGGTGGCTTGTGGGTAAACGCACACATTTCTTGAAAAAAGCATAGAAGTTAAATCACTTCAAAAGAAAAAAAGGCAGCCATGCAACGAACAAGATTCCATCTACTTAGTCATCATAACTATGCATTACTTTGCATGTTATGGTTGGTGATTGTTGCAGATGAAGAACATTCGAGTACAAGGCGTGCTGCATTTTCTATTGCACAATCAGATGATGCAACTACGTCAAGAATTGTAGTTGCAAGCTTACAATCACAAAGCGATTTAGCATGCTCTCAAAAATGTCTCCGAAATGAAAAGTGCAAATTCAAGATATATCATGTTGAAACAAAGAAATGCGAGTTGCTTGCATCCATTTATGAAAAGGATTTCATGGATGAAAAGGCAATACCATTCAAGAAAGAAGAGATCCTACATAAAGTAAGTCAAATTAAAACCAAAGTGATTCAGAGTTTCTGTATGACAAACAAAAGTAACAAGTTTGAAATGAGTATCACTGTGTATATATTTACGTGACCATATGATTCCTTGTGCTTAACAAATTTCAAATGAAAATAGCAAATAGTAATCTCTAATCTCCATTTTAGAATGATGGTTTGTGCAAATCAGCAACTAGCATTGGTTGCAGTGAAAACTGTGAGTGTGTTCAAATATGGCGATTTGGAGAGCCGACATACACTTGCAACTGCATCAAACAAGGTATTACTTGCATTTCATTACTTGCATTGTAAATATTTGCAAAAAAACGAATGCAAAATAAGAAGTCGATTAGAACTCTCGCTAAAGTTGGCTTTCAATTGCAGGTGTCTACGAGTCATGCAGCCTCGCACTGAAAATGAACGAATGGCAACAAGGAATTTATGCCATAAAATTCAATGATCTAAAGAATGAGGTAGAGCTTGAATGCATCAAATCACCAAGGGGATATAAACATGCTATCTTTCGCCACAACAGTGAAATTTTAACACACGTTGAAGGCTACGAAAATCCAGGATCATACGTTAAACATTTTACGTATGAATTAGACCTGAATATCATCATATCAATTATCAACCAATCCCGTTTTTGCAAACAGCACGTAAGGGCCGATTGTTATCACGCACGCATGACTGGATATACTTGGATAAAAGGTCGTAATGGTACAAAACTGGAGTTCTGGGGTGGTGGGCCTAGCAATTCCACTGGTTGCGCATGCGGTGTAACAAACAGCTGTGCAGACAGAAATGAAAAATGTAACTGTGACAAAAATGATCCCAAGTGGCGTGTGGATAAAGGAAATGTTAAAGAGAAAAATGTCTTGCCAATAATGGGTATAGCAGTTGGAGATACTGGCAATAACTCTGAGCGTTTTCGTTACACAATTGGACCATTATTGTGCACAAATTAAGCTTTGCTTTTGCAAAATGCCAACATCATATCAATTATTTCAACGTTTTTTCAGAGTTGATGTAGTATCAACGTTGATAAAACGTTGAATAATCGTTGATCAATGTACTAACCAAATTTCAACCTCATATCCACGTTTAAGTAATGTTGTACTGTCCAATTGGTAGCAAGAGCACTTTGCACCATCACAAAATACAAAAGACTTTGCTTTATTTACATATACCGTATTTCTTCAACTAAGTGCCCTCCCTTGTATAAAAGCACCTTTTCGTCAGACCATAATTTAAAATAAGCCCCATCCCTCGCATAAGCGCCCGTCTCAGGTATCCAATTTAGGCCATATTACAAAAACTTTCCTCTTTAGTTGACATTAAAATCCTTGTTGTATTATTGTTTCAATATTGTTTCAAACTTTTGAACGGTCATGGGGCGTATCACCAAAAAATAAAACTATCGAGACAATACATAACTGCCCATAACAACTAGAAGAACGCGTTCAACAGCAAAAAAGGGCCATTGAGCATCTTATTTAATTTTAATTTTGATTTTGTTGTTTCTAACATCTATAAAGTTTTGTATTTAAAGCATCGCTTACCTGGCCTGGCCAAATTGTTGACTTCAATTCAGATTTATCAATTTCTTGTATCGGCATTGTCGTTATATAAGCTTTCGCACTGCAAATAATAAAAGATAGTGTAAGGTAATTGTTGCTAATTCTCTATTTGACTTCTTTTATCGCTCGATGCTCAAGCCCTGCTTTGGTACTCAACAAATAAAAAACAATTGGGGATTAATGCGAAATTAAAAAATATCTGGGAAAATAGGAAGAGCAGAAGACGACTGCGAAGGGAAGTTTAAAAGCCACGGTTTTTACTTTTGAATGGGTGTCCTAAGCCATTTTATGACGCTTAAAACAAGGAGAAAATATAGGTTCGTTTACTTATATGAAGCAAATATAAAGCTTGGCATTTAAAACTTAAAAAAGAAATAACTGTCAAAACAAAAGCATGAAAATAAATTAAAAGATGTTATATTCACTGGACGGAGACATGACACAACTTTCAGCAGCACAATTTAAAGGCAGCAAATCTATACCAACTTCTGAATTGCGTTGAATAACATTGATTTTATACAAAGTCAACAATAACAATTTGGTACTTTGGAATCAAAATTAGCGAGTTGCCACCAAAGCATATCAGCTTTTGTCAGAGTAATGGTAAACGAAAATATTTCAGTCAAATCAATGAGCTCACTGATCCTACACTGTCTTTAACTTCAGGAATTTTCCAACAGCTACAACCTTGGACAAAATATATTGGAACTGGCGCAATTTTAACAACATTTTAATTTGCCGCCCCCTCCCCCTTGTTCAATGTTGTAAATTTTGGTTTGAGTTGGCTCATGTGTGTTAACAACATTGCATCGGGGGAGAGGGGGCAAAAATATGGAAAAAGGGCGGGAAAAGGGGCCAAAATATAGAAAAAGGGCAAAAACATCAACTTTCACAGTAAGTTCCAATATTTATGTCCAAGATTGTAGAGCCTTTAAATATTGTTTTCCTTCAAATATAATATGGATTATTTAAAATGGTGAACCAGGATGGGACTGATTGATTGTAACAAAAGCAGTTGGCCTTGGTGATGAAAACCAAATTTTTGCTCTTTTTGTATATTTCATCGTGTAAATCAGTGCATCTTAATTCCTTTGTGCTACAATTACAATTGCAGCTCAGCAATTCGCATCAGTTCCCAGAAAATATTATCGATCGCAAAGAAAATATGACTTTCAGAGCACAATGCCACAGCCCTTTCTTGGGAAACAGTAGAATCCTTTATTATTACAAAATATTGCGGTAAGTTTTGGAATCTCATTGAAATTCTCTATAAAACATGAGCGTGAACAACAAGCCCAACAGTCACAAAGTGTCAGTGGTGAAGTAATTTCCAAGGTAAGTGAAAGCTCCGAAGAGGCTTTTCAACTTTTGTAAATAGGCTAAGCTCAATTCTGAGAGAACTTTTCTTCACCATCGTCATAAGTCTATACAGAACATGTTGTGACAAATTCATAATGTCTTCTTTAGCAGATTCGACGCCTTGCTGCATGAAAATGAAAGCCTATCTGTTCGCATCCATTCTCCTTGTTGGATTGTGTTGCCTCGTGCTTGCAACACCCGAAGATGAAAATATTTCAATTGACTTGCAGCAGAGAGATTCCGTTAACAAAGCCAATCATTTATTATACCCTCATTTTTTTGTAATGGTAACTGGAGTTTATTAAATCTGTTTATCATAGTCGCTAAACAAAATGACGAACTTGCTAGCCCAGAGGTAAAAGATTACAAGGAGGAGGCAGCAGATTATGATGCCCAAAATGAAGCGAGTGATGAAACGGAATCCGAAGAGCTATCTGAATTGACTGAAAGTGACAAGACTTCAATGAACAACGCAGCCCAAAAGAATCCTCGTGGAAATCGTCGCCGCAGATATTCTCGTCGCAGATATTCTCGTCGCAGATATGTTCGCCGCAGATATTCTCGCCGCAGATATGTTCGCCGCAGAGATACTCGCCGCAAATATGTTCGTCGCAGATATCGCCGCCGCAGATATTCTCGCCGCCGCAGATATACTCGCCGAAGATATATTCGCCGTCGCCGCTGGATCTTCGGAAAATGAAGCAAACTAAAATGCTGAAGTAGTTTCCTGACTGCCAGGCTTAGAAGCAGGCATCTAGCATTAGTATGATATTATAACCACTTTTTTTGTCATTATATAATCCAAGATGAGCATTAATAACTTTTGTTGTTCATGCGTTCAATAACTTGCCGTGTCTGAACATAAAGCAACGCAAGCGCGCCAGCCATCCTGTTGACTTGTTCCCATTATCTATTCACATCTTGTCTCGAAAAAAATGCTATTGTCGTCGGCAAAACATACATACGTTGTATCGTGCAACACAGAGCCACACTCAAATGCAATTTAATTCAAAGATTCTGCTTCAATGTATTCACTTCTTTATAAAAATGTTAATTCTTTGCCGAGACTCAATATTAAATTCTTTTATAGGTTTGAATTAGAGAGAGGTATGCCGTATATGGGCAGCTCAACAGAAACACACAAGACAGACGTTTTCTTCAACCTTGAAACAAGGGCCACAATGTAAGCAGTTGCAGGCTTATTGTTAGCAAAACGACAAGGAGCCTGAGTTTCAAAGAATAGACAAATATTCCTAGTTTCAAAGAATTAGATTCTTTAATTCTTTGAAACTTTCTCTCAAGAGTATCAAGAAGTACTCCGTGTTAAACAGAAAAACAATTCAAAAAGCAAAATGACTTCAATGCAATTCAACAAACGTCAGGCGATGGTAAAGATTCGCTGCATCCCAACTGCATGGCCTACTAATCCAGAACAGTAATGAAAGCAAAGTTAAATCCGAGTTACCTTTTCCTTTGCCTTTATATTTTCAATATCAGGCCCTTGTATCACCTTGAATATTCTTAGCTTGGTAGATACAACCAGGTTGTGGTACTTGCAATTGTATTCGAATTTCACATAACGGGAAGGGAACATGTGTACATATTTTTGAACAGCTTACGTTGATAGCCAACTAAAACTCTCACCATTGCTTTGCTTGTGACATTCAAGTGTTGCAAAAGTTGGTGAAACTTTTGCAACACTTGTCACCCTGTTAAGCCATCCATCCAATTCCAACAGGGCCCATTTTGATGTGGCTTGAAATT
This sequence comes from Sanderia malayensis, assembly GCA_013076295.1. Taxonomy (NCBI): domain Eukaryota; kingdom Metazoa; phylum Cnidaria; class Scyphozoa; order Semaeostomeae; family Pelagiidae; genus Sanderia; species Sanderia malayensis. Next base: position 3,953,180 of record RQOL01000658.1, on the reverse strand, counting down.
CCAGAGTGTGGTCTTCAATACACAGCAACTACTGATAGTGTTAGAGCCATAGATAAGCAATTGGCTTTATATATGCAACTATATATGCAATTGGTTTTCCACTCTTGGCAAAACCCCAAACTCTTGGTACTGCACTGCCATGAGCTCTAGACTAGTGCAGGCAGCCAGCAAGTCAGATTTGTTGGTTGGTTACCGCTTGGAAGAAGGAAACTCAAAACCTGGTCAAAGTGAATTTGATTTTCAAGCTACTGTTGTCTTCAGAGATGTAAAGGATAAGAAACGGTTGCAATAGCCATAGTAGGTTCTTGTACAGCGTTTTATATAGATGGAAAGATAGATAGATAGATAGATAAATAGATAAATAGATAGATATTCCACACTAAGCTTTATGAGATAAAACATCTCAAAAGACTGCCCATTGCGAAAAAAAATCTGACAAACGTTATGTTAATCATGACAAAGTTTCCTTAATGAGCGTGGGAAGATCAACTTTGACCAACAATTAAATTTGACATCTAACTTGCTGCCGCTGCACAGTCGCTCCAGTGCCCTACTTGATTGTATTTGATTCGGCGCATGAGAAGAGCGACGTTTAACTCAGATCTTATAGAGTAATTGTACACAAAGACTTTACTTGTAAAACTGGCTTCTATTTTTCAAAACCGCAAAAAAAATAAGGCAAAATATTATTGTCAACATAAAATTTAAACACTAGAATATTTTGTTGTATTCACGCAGCATTCAATAATTTAGAAATATTATCAAATCCTTTGATCTGATTTGGGTTAGCAAAAACTCGTAATGTGGATATTTATCTTTTTGTACAGGGTACAGAAAGGTTTTATAGATCTGTGACTATTTACTTTATTATGGCCAGACAAAAATGAAAGCATATGTTACACCTAAGTTAACGAAATTAACGTATCAATTATCAGCGTTCCTCAGTGCTGTGTTAGCAACCTTGATGGTCGATATGGTATGTCCGTTTCCCATATTAGTCGCTGCTTTAGGACTAAGAACAGTGTTAGTATTAGTCGGATGCTTGTTGTTTGCATCAGCCGGTTCAATTTGTGCGGACGTCTTTGGGGCGCTGCGGTTTTTCCTCGAGTGGTGCGACTTGTTGTGCATCTGTGCTTTGTGCGACTTTCCTGCCCGGGTGTTGTGCGAGCTTTGACCGGGTATCTCGTTAAACAACCGCGTTATCGTACCGACCGCTTTTGTCCGACCTTCACGGAATATCATTTTCGTGCCCACTTGAATATACTCCGGGTTCTTAATGAAACGGAAATGGCACAGCGCCCTGTCTCCGGTTCTAAGATGCTCGTGGTCCATGGACAGTATGGTCGCTGTTTGTCTCAAACTACCGCAATGAACTGGAACACAAAAGTATGACAACCTAATAAGTCGCATTACATAACTACTGTACAGTTCAGTAACGTCTCCTGTAAGCTCCCAAATAAACCTCTTTCCTATGTTTCGCACAGGATGATACGTCATGGTAACAACTCATTGTCATAACTTCTTTATTTTGTAAACATTAAAAAACCAGACTTCATTTTAACAACAATTTGTTCAGACAAAACAGCCTACATGCTTCGCCTACGTTGTAAGACAAATTGATTGCCAAATTAATTAACCAAAGCAATAACTAATTAATTGCTGAGGCGCTCAATCAATTTCAGCCAAGCATTCAGCACTTTTATAAAACATTTAATGGAAAACTTCGATAGCGTGAAAAAGTAGTGTGACAATAAATTGCTTACCCATAGCTTGGTATCTGGTGCTGATTGTAGTGGGGTGATGCAAAACAAGTACTTCTGCTTCGAATTCCCACGTGGCAACGGCATCGATTTCCCTTGCCACCATTACCATGCCCTTTCTGATGTCCTGTCTCTTGATCTGAAGAGAACCAAAATTGAAAATTGAAATTCAACTCGCCCTCCCTGCCTTACTCTTATCTCTAACCCTCTGTTGTTCATGAGATACATTGGGCTTTGTGGAGAATCACCCCCGGTGTGGCGGCAGTACACATGCGCATTTAAACATTTAGATTCCAAAATCAAACTGCGCATGTGCAATTACTTCCTCAACAAGAACAATAAATCACCCATAGTAATATTAGTCTTAACAGATGATCATAGGATGACAACGACCTCGAGATCAGAGGCTTAAGAGCCTAAAGGCAGTATCAGCCAGAGGCCACTGAAAGATGGTAGTCAACATGAAAAATGGTTACCTTTTTTAATGCGAACGAGGCTGTCTGGCCAGCCCTGACCTCTTTCACGGGCATTCGCTTTCGATGTATACTTTTGATTGGGAGAGGCTGGAACTTTCCGAGAGTGTCAGGACCCAAGTACAACAGGTCATTTAAACGAACCACGCCTTGAAGTGTCGTTCCTGACACCACTGTTCCAACACCCTAAAAAACGAGAGATTGGTTAAATTCCATACCAAGAGTATTTATATGCAATATTATCACGTGCAATCTTCATGAATATTCACATGCAATAGTAGAAGGCAAAGCTTGCAATATTTGCAGACGAAAGTGCTCAAAATAATCATGGTATCATGGTACATTGCATTAATCTTAGGCGGCTTGTGCAGACGATAGTAGCCCAAAACTTGCGCAATCTACAATAAGGGACAGAAGTCCTGGGACACCCAAAATTTTAGCAAGTTTAACACGCATACTTCACCTCCTCCTCCCCAAAACAATGTTGTCTGTAGAGGTGGTTATTTTAAATATCGTCGAAATTCTTTTGGCCCGGCGATTAAAAAGGACTGGTGCACAAGATAACATTGTTTGGGGGGAGTGTGGGGGGATTCTACTCACAGGGAACAAAATGTGCAGAAGCACAGCATTGTCCAATGAAATTTTAAGGTATCCCAGGGATTTTTGTCCCCTATTGTATATGGCAACATTTGAGGTTATTGCAAACAATGGCAGGTAATATATGCAGAAGTACTGAAGCAAAGAGAGACATTAAGGAACGACAAGACAAGAGTTAAGGAACGTTAAGTTAAGGAACGTTAAGAGTTAAGCAAAGACAAGAATTAAGGAAGGATGAAAATAACATGCACAGTACTCACCGCCACAGAGTACGTGTCGTCGATTTGAAAAATTGGAGCCTCGTTTTCAACAAAGCCACCTCGTGCTGATAGAAGATTCAAAAACATCTTCAGCAAATCAATGTTTGCACCAGTGACGTTGGAAATCTGAAATATCGGGCATATCCTGCAAAAGCAGATGGCTCAGATCAATTGAAAAATCACAAAATTGGATATCAAGGTAAACATTAATCGCCAGCATATAATTCTAAGCACTATAGGAAGCTCTCTCTTCAGTGTTAGGTAACCACCACCTCTTTTAAATTGTTGGCTACACCAAACTATGTCAAAATAGGCCTTGCAATTGAATAGAGGCTATTCATAATCGCATAGATGATCATGCATCTCGGAACACAGGGCATAATGTTACCCCTTAATTCTTACGCAATTCGTAACTCTAACTACCGTATTTCCTCAATTAAACGCCCCCTCGATTAATAGCCCCTCGAATAAACGTCCCCTTATGCTACCAACTCTTGAAATAAACGCCCCCTTCGATTAAACCCTCCACACAACAATTTTTTAAGTCGGTGTAGTGTATTGTTGCTCGATAAAGGCAAGGCACAACTAAACCATTCTCTTTTTTTCTGGATCCAATGACAGAGGCTGTGATCTTGTACTTTCTAATAAACGCCCCCTCTCGAATAATGGCCCCCCTCGATTAGCCGCCGCCCCAAAAAAGTGCCGAGATTAATAAACGTTTAATCGAGGAAATACGGTAATAATCTGTCTGTGTCATTCAGGGGGGGGGGGGAGCTGATAGCAGAGGTGACACAAGAACATTATGGTATGCTCTGAAATACAGCGGAACCTCGCTAAAATGGTAACCATTCAAATTGAGACAGGAGACATTGTCTCAATGATTCTCAAACTCTTCTCACCTCTCCGAGGTAAAATTCGAAGCTGACACAATGACGTCATCGGAATTCTGAACAACCACGGGGATTTTTCGGCATCCTGGAGACTTGAGTATTCTGCACAGGAGCTTCATGGTGTCTTGAAGCACGTTGGCGGGACACATGTCAATCTTTGTCACGACAACGAACACGGGAACGCTCAAAGCCAGGGCAAGACCAAGATGCTCTGTTCACAAAAAAAACATTTCCAGAATTAATTAATTGGCTTAAAATGCATCTGCTAGCGTGGACATAAAGTGGCAGTAATTTTTGGTCCCCCCCATAAGCTGCGGACTTGGACAAAGAACTAAATGACCAAAAAAATTTCTTTGTTTTTCGACAAGGAACGGCCCCAGTCAATCAATGTAGCTTACAAATCAAGAGCACGTTATAGCTGTAAGCTTCGGAAAACAGTGGCTACAAATTTAGCTACCGCTATGCAAAAGACATTGACTCAAAAAAGGTAAGGTTAAATAAAGAGCAATTATGAACTATGTATGTCTCAAGACTAGATATCAACAATAAGTATTGGGATATATATATCATCAAGAAATATTGGGCACACCTTTTGTCATTCCAACAACGCCCATATTTGAGCCAATCTGAAAATGTGAATAAAAACAAATGTTACAGAAGCCATGACCATACCTTCACTGAAAGATGGGAGGAAGAGCGTAAAGAAAACCATGTAACAAAGTACATACCATTAACATAGCATAGTCTGGCGCATGCCCAGTCATGCCAAACACTGTTGTCTTCAAATATTTCTCGTGTCCGGCCAAATCTATGAATGTTAAAACCTATAGGACAGATCAGGACTCAATTCAACACAAATTATCTCAGGATATCGGAAGATTTGAAATAAATCAAGATGTTTGTAAGAATAGTAACAGGTAATTAAGCAAGTAAAACTCAGCTTGGAATAATATCAAGAGCATTTTTTGTGCTGACCTTAGAAGCATCACGACAAATTCTCTGCCAATCCAGTACTCCACCTAGAAGATACCAAAAATTTTCATGAGCTCTTTGATGTTCTACCACCAAAGGGACTGTTAATTACTCGCTTTAACCATGAAGGGGCGTCAATTTGAAAATAATTTTAATAGGAAGGGTATGTATTTGATTATTTACTGATCTCAGATGGCGTTTAAAAAAGAGATGCTCTAAAATTACAGTTGAGCCTTCATAGTTCCACTTCCAGTTAAAGTAAAGCAACTTTCTATCTCCCTTGATTTTGACTTGCCACATCCATAGCTTGTATATGACCCTTGATACTCAAAACTCACCAACTAGAACAATTCTTCCTCAGTGAGCGACTTAATGAGGTTCAACTATGAAGATATCTGATAGCTTACTGTGTGGATCAGGCTTATTGACAATATTTCCCTTGCTGTCGAAGCCAAGAATATCATTGCCAACACTGCTGGTTCGGCCTGATTCAACTTCATGCTTGTGTCTGAATAATTTCAGCCTTGCTGTCCCTCGCCCATCGTCCAAAGTGCCATGAGTTAGTACTCCAAGTAGTGTGCTTTTCCCCGCATCAACATTGCCAACAACTGCAACCCTGTAAACAGAGAAAATTTGATTATGAGACGGCATGCTCAGATCAAAACAAAGATATTAATAATTAATAAGCTTGATCAATAAATTGTCGTTATTTTAGACCATTTATCATTTTATGTTCATTTTTCATTTCATTTTCAATCACAGTAGGAGGTTGGCCCTTCAAAATACAGCTGAAATTCATCAATAGATATCTAAAAGCTCTGATTAGCCAAATATAGTTGGATAATTATTGTCGTTGTTGTTGTTAAAATGACAGGCCCCAGTTTGCTATTGCAGTGCAGCTAATAATGATAAAAGGAAATACCTGACTTCACAGAAGTCTTCTTCAACAACTGTTTCTCTAATCAGATACTCTGCAACTTTACCGTCAACAACATCTTTCTCTCTGAGCAATAGTATGTTGCAGCTCAACTGCTGAGCTATGCTTTCCAGTGTTGCAACGGAAGCCTGCAGATCCTCATTGCTCAAGCCACTGTCTCCTCCATCTTGAAAACAGAAAATTGTTTAAATCAATTGATTAATTGATGTATCATTACATGAAATGATAATCTGTCAAATAAACAACGGATGTGTTTTGGTACAGAATAATAAAATCCTGATATGACAAACAAAGATTGCTTCCTGGAGAATTGAGAGCAATTAACAAACAAAGAGCAGATGGTATTACAAGAAGTTAAATTTTTGGTTTGCTTAAACCATGAGAAGATTTGTTCAATGAAAAAGGAGTCCTCTATTTTCTATATTCAATGAAAAAGGAGTCCTAATATTCTTTATATAAATAGAGAATATTCAATCGCAATCCAATGCGAGGGGATCTTAAAACTCAAAAAATTTAGAAAAAATTACCAAAATTAAGTTATCAGTTATATATAGTCAAAAGCTACCTCCAACACCAACTTCATAAATTGTTTCTCCCATTCCGTCTCTAATTCTACTTTTGATTCTGCTCAGAATTATTTCAAAATCATCTTCATTTGGACTGATTAGAGCATTCTAAAAGAAAAAACAGCTACTGTATTCCTATTGTTCTCAAACAATGAGATCTATTGTTCTATCTATTGTTTTGTTAGAGCTTGTGACTTCTCAATCCGGATTAAGATTGATAATAAGTGCAATCTGCAGATCAAAGAAACAAAGACAGAAGATTAGACTTACCTTTGAGTTCAAAGTAGGCATCTGGCTACTTACAGCTCCATTTACTGTGACACCATCTTCCTCATTTGGGGCAAAGAGGTCACAGCCAAATGAATCTTGAGGTATATGTTCCTCGTTCATCATTTTCGTTCATCAAGTGCTCTCCAAAGTAAAACAACATGGGCACTATTAAATTTCTAATTCTCAAATTACCGATCGACCTCCAGTTTGGGACTAGTTTCGGACTAGTTTAGGACTAGTTTGGGACTAGTTTGGGACTATTTGCGCGGCTATATTATCAAAACTAAAGGCAATAAATCGCTTCAAATTGCATATATACAACATTCAGGCATGTAGAAAACAACCTTACTTTTATTGAATCATTTCCGTATGTTTTTCTTGTAAAAAACCTCTTCTCACAAGGGCCTATTTTCGTAAACAATTGACACTGCGATGACAAAGTGCGTTGTATGTAAGTCTACTTTTTACCCCCTGGATAAGATATTGAACTTTTAATGCCACATTGATAAAATGTAGCTCTCCACGGTATGGTCATAAATTTTTGGCCGCTCTACTTTATTTCTTTCCTATGAAATTTTAACTCTGAAAACGACTCAGCCAGGAAAAAAGTGCTTCGCATGTAAGTCTACTTTTTACCCCCTGGATGAGATAATGAATTTTCAATGCCATATTTATAAAATATAGTTCTTCACGGTGTGGTCATAAATTTTTGGGAGCTCTATCTTGCGTATTTGTTAAAAAATTTTATCTCTGAAAACGACTCAGCCACGGTTTGAGTGGAAAAATTTCTAAGTGTCAGGTGACAAAGTGCGTTGTATGTAAGTCTACTTTTTACCCCCTGGATGGGATAATGAATTTTCAATGCCATATTAATAAAATATAGCTCTCCACGGTATGGTCATAAATTTTTGGGAGCTCTAACCTGCGTATTTCTTAAAAAAATTTATCTCCTCTAACCTGCGTATTTCTTAAAAAATTTTATCTCTGAAAACGACTCAGCCACGGTTTGAGTGGAAAAATTTCTAAGTGTCAGGTGTCAAAGTGCGTTGTATGTAAGTCTACTTTTTACCCCCTGGATGAGGTAATGAAATTTCAATGCCATATTAGTAAAATATAGTTCTCCACGGTATGGTCATAAATTTTTGGGAGCTCTAACCTGCGTATTTCTTAAAAAATTTTATCTCTGAAAACGACTCAGCCACGGTTTGAGTGGAAAAATTTCTAAGTGTCAGGTGTCAAAGTGCGTTGTATGTAAGTCTACTTTTTACCCCCTGGATGAGGTAATGAAATTTCAATGCCATATTAGTAAAATATAGTTCTCCACGGTATGGTCATAAATTTTCGGCCGCTCTACTTTATTTCTTTCCTATGAAATTTTAACTCTGAAAACGACTCAGCCAGGAAAAAAGTGCTTCGCATGTAAGTCTACTTTTTACCCCCTGGATGAGATAATGAAATTTCAATGCCATATTTATAAAATATAGTTCTTCACGGTGTGGTCATAAGTTTTTGGGAGCTCTATCTTGCGTATTTGTTAAAAAATTTTATCTCTGAAAACGACTCAGCCAGGAACAAATTGCTTCGCATGTAAGTCTACTTTTTACCCCCTGGATGAGATAATAAATTGTTAATGACATGTTAATAAAATACAACCCTCCAGGGCCCCGTCATAAGTTTTTGGTAGCTCTATCTCGCGTATTTCTAAGAAGACATAACTTTAAGGATGAATCGCATGGAGAAAACGATATTGCCAAAATTATCTCATCCAGGGGGTAAAAAGCAAATGCACATAGAGAGCACTTTGTCATGTGACCATTGGAAATGTTTCCACTTAAGCCGTGGCTGAGTGGTTCTCAGCGATCAAATTTCTAAGAAATACGCAAGATAGAGTTGTCAAACAATTATGACCGCATCGTCCAGGGCTATATTTTATTAATCCGTCAGTAAAATTTTGATTTCTCATCCAGGGGGTAAAAAGTAGACTTACATGTGAAGCAATTTGTTCGTGGCTGAGTCGTTTTCAGAGATAAAATTTTTTAACAAATACGCAAGATAGAGCTCCCAAAATTTTATGACCACACCGTGGAGAACTATATTTTACTAATATGGTATTAAAAATTCATTATCTCATCCAGGGGGTAAAAAGTAGACTTACATGCGAAGCACTTTTTTCCTGGCTGAGTCGTTTTCAGAGTTAAAATTTCATAGGAAAGAAATAAAGTAGAGCGGCCAAAAATTTATGACCATACCGTGGAGAGCTACATTTTATCAATGTGGCATTAAAAGTTCATTATCTCATCTAGGGGGTAAAAAGTAGACTTACATACAACGCACTTTGTCACCTGACACTTAGAAATTTTTCCACTCAAACCGTGGCTGAGTCGTTTTCAGAGATAAAATTTTTTAACAAATACGCAAGATAGAGCTCCCAAAAATTTATGACCACACCGTGGAGAACTATATTTTACTAATATGGTATTAAAAATTCATTATCTCATCCAGGGGGTAAAAAGTAGACTTACATGCGAAGCACTTTTTTCCTGGCTGAGTCGTTTTCAGAGTTAAAATTTCATAGGAAAAAAATAAAGTAGAGCGGCCAAAAATTTATGACCATACCGTGGAGAGCTACATTTTATCAATGTGGCATTAAAAGTTCATTATCTCATCTAGGGGGTAAAAAGTAGACTTACATACAACGCACTTTGTCACCTGACACTTAGAAATTTTTTCACTCAAACCGTGGCTGAGTCGTTTTCAGAGATAAAATTTTTGAAGAAATACGCAGGTTAGAGCTCCCAAAAATTTATGACCACACCGTGGAGAACTATATTTTACTAATATGGTATTAAAAATTCATTATCTCATCCAGGTGGTAAAAAGTAGACTTACATGCGAAGCACTTTTTTCCTGGCTGAGTCGTTTTCAGAGTTAAAATTTCATAGGAAAAAAATAAAGTAGAGCGGCCAAAAATTTATGACCATACCGTGGAGAGCTACATTTTATCAATGTGGCATTAAAAGTTCATTATCTTATCCAGGGGGTAAAAAGTAGACTTACATACAACGCACTTTGTCATCGCAGTGTTAATTGTTTACGAAAATAGGCCCTTGTGAGAAGAGGTTTTTTACAAGAAAAACATACGGAAATGATTCAATAAAAGTAAGGTTGTTTTCTACATGCCTGAATGTTGTATATATGCAATTTGAAGCGATTTATTGCCTTTAGTTTTGATAATATAGCCGCGCAAATAGTCCCAAACTAGTCCCAAACTAGTCCTAAACTAGTCCGAAACTAGTCCCAAACTGGAGGTCGATCGGTTCTCAAATTACAATGCTTTAAATACCCCAGGCAATTGTGAATTAATCCAGGCATCTGGAGAGCCTTTGTTTACTATACTAGGGCTTGAAACAATTAAAAGGTGTTGGGATTTGTTTTCGAAGAAAACGGGACGGTTTACGAATTTAAGAGAGAGAATGGAGTGAAGTGAAGCAACCAAAACATTCAAAGAAAAGAAATGACCAAATAAAAATAGATCAAACTTATTAAAGCACTTCCAATGTTAGCAAAGAGGCAAATCAAAAACAAATTGCGCGCAAAATTAGATAAAAATAGCAAAGCAAGATTTAAAATATTAAATTACCTTTGCGCTACTATTTTATGAACATCCAATGCTTTCCAAACAAAGCAGTTGTAGGTAGTGAGAGGTGTACGATGGCCTAAGCCAAAAAAACGACTTGAAAATTATTCTTCCACGTTCTTTCCGTCTTATATCTACACTAAATCTCAAACAATAATAAATTTAGACTGCTGCGGATGTATTTAATGACTTTGTGCCGATAAATTATGATGCAATCCGAGATAGGTTTTAAGAAATATTATCTATACTTATTGCATATTTGTTACATCAGACGTGGAATCCATAAGATGCTCATCAAGGCTGCTGAAATCGAACAATAAACCAAGCCTCTACTTCATGTTTGAATAGCGACCAGCAACTTCAATGAGCGACCTTGAGGAGTCTAAGATGCAGACCAAGTGGGGGGAGACGGAACGGAACAATGCTTTAACGACTTTGTATATGTCATTCGGGGTATATAATGGGTAGGTATGTGATTAGCGAAAACAAGATTTTTGTTTCAATTCAAATTTCAAACCTCTATGTTGAACACAATAATAAAGGCCGTGTTACACTTTGTTTTTCCGACGAGCTGCTTTTGACTGTTGATATCAACCATCTTCCAAGAAAAGAAATCAGACCGAACCATTGGACCGAATAGAGAGTGTGTTTGGGACTCTCTCTTCGGTTTTCACAAATATTAGTTAATTTGTGAAATTTTCTCTGATTATTACTGAAAAAAACATAGATGCTCGATTTAGATAGTATTTCAAGAAATGGCGGAGGCAGAAAAAATCCCTTCGGATGAAATTTATCACGAGAGACAGCGACTACAACTATGCGCGCTCCACGCCATAAACAATCTTTTTCAAGATGGATGTGTCATTGACAAGAAAACTATGAACAATATTTGTAAAAACCTTGCCCCGGATACGTATATGAACCCTCACAAGAGTATCCTCGGTGTTGGAAACTATGATGTCAACGCAATCATGGTTGTTTTGGACGAACGAGGGTATGAAATTGTTTGGTTTGACAAACGAAGGTAAAGAATTGAAAATCGAAAATATTAATATTAATTAAAAATATAAGAATTATTAGTATAGCTAAAAGTAATAAAAATAGTATACTTTTTGCAATTTACTACATTTTCATTGATAATTTTTCAAGTGGTCTTTTATTTCTTGTATACCTTGAGCATCTTGTATCTAGAAGCTGATAATTGGGGTGTGGCAGAGTGGTGTGCCTTGATAACTTTATTTTATTATTTTATATGTATACTGTGACAAATAAAACAGAAGAAATTCGTTACTACAAAGAAATAAATCTAACTATGGATAATATTATTGCAGGTCCCTGGAAGAAATCAATTTTGAAAATATATTTGGCATGTTTGTAAACACTCTATCGGGATGGAATATTTTTGGGTATCTTATGGACAAAAGGCACTGGGTTTGTGTGCGGAAAATAAACGAACATTATTATGACTTAGATTCGAAATTGAAGCAGCCTGAGAAAATCGGAGATGAAACTTTACTGAAGGAGTTTCTTGCCAATAAACTGACACAAAGCAAAACAGAACTTTTATTCATTGTGGAGAAGAAAGTTGCAGAGGAAAGAAGTTGGGAAAAACACCAAGAAGCAATTTTAGTTTAATTTTACCTTAATAAAACACACACTAATAGTTACTTTCTATGAATTTGTAAATAATTAACTCAAGTTTGTATAATAGTCTATGACTTACTTCAAAGTCAAATGTCAGTGTGACATTTTTATTTACAAAAAATGTATTGCAAGTGCAGAAATGTTTAGATTTTGTGTTTTTTCTCAGTTTGCAAAATTCTATGATTGCTGGTTGAGTTCTTCCATTTTTTCTTGGTAAGCAGCATGAAACATGACAGCAAGATGAATAAACGGTGTTTCTACATCCCGTAGCTCTTTCTGAAAATGAAGACAGTTTTAACTCAGTCCTTGCTACAAGAAATCATCCAGTAAAAATTTTTCATTGTCTCAAGACCTTCTGTCAATGATTGTGGCTAGCAGATGTTAAGAATATTATGGAGCATAGAAAGTAATGGGGATCAGTTGTTGTGAAGCATATGTTGCTGGAATTTTTAAGACATGAACAAAAATAATTCAACTCACTGTGGAGCTTTCAAAATATTCCATATTCTCAGACTTGGCCAACTCTCTGCCGGCTTCTTGTGAAACCACTCTTCGCTCTTGCAAATCAACTTTGTTGGCTACAAGGGCAGCTAGAACAAAGTAAACATGAGTTTGATTATCATTTTTAAGTGAAATAATTAAATTGATTTGAATAATCACAATAAAGATGACGGTTATTAAGAAAATTACATTATTGATGCTCATAACGACAGTTACTATTAAAATGGTTTTGTAGAGAATTATAATTTTGACGATAAATAATATTTTGACACATACATGGCATGGACTTTTCTGGGTTTAAGTTATGAATATTTTTAATCCACTTCTTGCAATTTTTAAATGATTGATGATTTGTGACATCATATACTATTAACAAGAGTGCAGCGTCATCCAGCTAAAACGAAAATTATCGAAAAAATATTTTCATCTAAAAGCTCTAAAAATCAGCCCTAAAGCAACAAGTAATTTAAACATATTCATCAAATCTGAAAAAAATAGGAGTCAATTCTTGGTGAAATTTCTGCTTACGTGTTTTTTGACTTGCTCATAAAACAATTCTTTGCCAGCGCAGTCATAAAGAAACAGCTCCTAAAAATGTATAGGAAGGATCCATCAAGTTCAAAGCCAAATAAATGTTAATAATACAAGTTTCACCACCAGGATAACCTGAGGTCGAAAGGGAACAAATGTTGACATAAATACTAACCACTGTATCTTGAGTTTCTGGAATTGAAATCTGCTTCACAACAAGTTCAATCCCAGTAGTCTGCAAATACAAATATTTACATGATATGTTGTTACACATGATCAGAACAATTCAGAAACAAAAGGTTGATGATTATTACCATTATGTTATCATGCTGGACAACATTTTACATTCTGGAATTTTAGCATTGTGCTGTTTTTCTTACATTAAATCCATGATGTTAAAACTTCATACTCTTTCTTAGATGATTATGTTACATTGAATATCAATTATTTATTTATATGTGTTACATTGAATTCTAACAAGAACTGGTACTTAGCAATACTCATTTCAACCTGGCTCTTGTCAACCTACCATAAGGTAATTTTTGGGATATAGTGTGCCATCACTGTTAAATGATTGGATCAATGCTGATTTTCCAACAGTTGCATCTCCTACAACAGGAAGCAAAATGTCCAAAAGAATTGATGAAACCAGTTCCAGGCTTTGAGGCATAAACAAGCAAGCACAAGCAAAAGAAGAGATATGGTAGGTATTACCAAGAGAAGCTAGTCAAACAAATCTTCATCCCTTTGGTTAATATATTTGTTCAGAGAGAGGTTAAAGATAAAAATTAACAAGCTTCAAAAATTAGTTAGAGTTTATGACTGAAAAATTTATGATTTCAACAAAAAATTAAAATTAAATCGATTTCACTGAGCAAAATCGTTTTCCTGGGATAAAACTGATGACTTCACTGTTGCTGTTAACACTGTAGTAACCAGCTTGATATACAGGGGCTCCCTGTATGCCACTGATTCCCCCGTCCTCATGGTACATCATTAAAATCTCCCGGTAAACTGTAACTTTAAGTAAGTTGATGGTTAAACGATGCTATTTTCAACTGTTGCTTGAAGTTCTTAGCTTCTTAACTGCTTCCTAACGTTCCGTCCCAATTTTTTTGCTGTAAGCGTACAAGTCGTAGTGGAGCGAGAGGTCTGGGTTGGGGAGCGACTCCACGACTGGGTAGCAAGGCAAATCTGATGACACATGAGCATCCCCCAGACACCCCTAGAAGCGGCCCAAAAATTTTCGGGCCAGAGCCTCCAGGTTTTGGACTTGACCAGGTTAGCAGGTCTGTAAATATTGAGTGTCCAGTTCAGGGAGGTATACACAAGGTATAATACTCTCCCAGTTACAGGAGGGAGGGGCATTTGGCATACAGTTAATTATATACAATTAATTAACTACATTTTTGGCTTAAACTTGCTGTTAATTGCGATACATTACATTCAATTCAACGCACAGCATGAATGTGGGTACATATTGATTATCAGGATAGTGGCTTAGGTTTATTCGAGAAGGGGGAAACATGAGGCCAGTGTTGCATCTACTATGGGTCAAGGTTGGTTCTGTTTTTAGCATTATAAAAAAGCAATAACTATATTTGCACAATTCTTACCACAAATAATACATTTTGCTCGAAGATTGACCATTGTTTTTCACATTAAAGAAAGCTACTGCTCCTGACAACCCATGGATACACAATGTGTTCAAATAACATGCATTGAAATCAGCCTCAATCTTTCACTGCCCAATCACCATTGGTTACCAATAAATGTAAACATTCTAAAAACGCAAAAGGGAAGCAAAAAGCATGGGTGACGATCGTAATTTGTTACTTTGTTGAGAGTTAGAGGCAGAGAGAGCAGTTTGTGGAGTAAAATGGCTATTCAGTTACCGCCCGTTGTTAAAACATCGAAAAAGAAAATTCCAGGCACACGAATGTGAGTAAGAGTTGTATTTATAACTGCATTGCTTATCCCTTACGTATACTAATATTTTAAAATTTGATAATAAAAATGTTCAAGTTGAAGTAGATACATAAGAAATTATAGAAGGTAAGATAATCATATGGTCTTAGTTCAAGCATATTTTGATATTTATACGCGTGTTTTTCGTTGTAGTTTTGATTCTTCAAGAGTTTTTGCCGATTATGATGCTGGACAGTCCCACAAATCTTTAGCATACAGCAGTCACTATGCAAGTACGTTCGACCGAAACTCGCAAAAGAAATCCCAAGGAAATCTCAACCAACCAAAAGCTGGTCTGGTCAACAAACCAAACCCGACTAATGTGCACTTTCTTTTTGATAATCCACGCTTGATAAACGAGCCAGTTTGTCACGCAAGCTCCAAAGCATCGAGGTCTGATCAGCATAATTGGTGGCCTGATGAACTTGCAAAAGAGGTGAAACTTAAGCCATCCTACTCAAAAGAATCCTCAAATCGCCACGACTTTACTCGCATAGCTAACAGGCCGCAAGGCTTGACGAGGTTTAGCTGTTCACAAAGTAGCAAGGTAGCGGCTGTTGGAATCGTGCCCGTTTCACAACTTGGCAACGGTAAAACGAGAACCGAAAAGATTTCATACGAGCACATGTTTGATTCGAGACGTGCTAGGACAGAAAGAGGACGATTGCACGGTGCCTTTGTTTGGGATGCCAACGAAAATCACGACGCGAAATTGCAGCCCAAAAGGAGGTATGCAAAACGTTACTTCGCTTCAGGTGAGACACTTGACATGACAGATTGTTCAGATCTACCCCCATCAAGCAATCAAAGCGATTTCACAGAGATACAAAGTGGTACTCTAAGTGTTCCCAGGTCACAAGAAAGTCCCAAGCAACGAGAAAAGTTGGATCCCAATCAAGGCATTCCCCCTAAACAACAGTTGTACATGACCCACCAACAGGTACAGGGAAAGAAAGAAGAAAACAGACAAGATACAAATGTTTGGAAAAACGATGAAGTAACATGCAATGATCAAAAGTCTCAACTGAGTTCAAAGCGATTGTCTCTATTTTCACCACCTCCACATGTCTGTTGATTTTGCATGATATTTGTGATAGATATTTGTGATAATTATTTGTATATTGCCTCAATTTTATACTCATGAGATTTGTTAATGACTAGAATAGAAGCACTTTTGCAAATATCAGTCTTTCTATTCACACTTCTCCTTTCTGAATTCATCAAATAAAATGATTAAATTTACCATGATTAAATTTACAATAATAATAACATATCACCACACGAGCGCCCAATAAAATTTATAAGAGTGCAAATTGAAATGAGTATTTCATCAAAAATGTTCAGCATGTTTCCTTAAACTCAAATGTTATGAAACTACAAGCTATTTCCAGCCCTAGTTCCATTAAAACTAAATCTGCATAGATTTATTGTACCGGGAAATCGCCCACTACTCAACGGAGCTTTGGTTCAGATGTCTTTTCCTCTTGGGAGTGTCACAACTCCTCTTCTTCTTATGCAATTTACTTCACCAGCAAAATAAGATGAGACATCTTATAAGAAGCACTTGTAATTTGTTTACCTCTTCTTTTTCCCTTTTCCTTTGCCTTTTTTCCCTTTCTTCTTCTTATTCTTCAGTGCTTTTCTCATTTTAAAAGCTCTCCAGAAGGCTTGAATAAATGTTGCTGCCTTGATCATGGCCTTGAGCTCTCTTTCTGCAGCTTCTCGTTTTTCTCTTGCTATTCTTCGCTCTTCCATTATTGTCTTGTATTCTCCCTCAAGAGTTTCAAAGCGTTCTTCAAGAATTTTCAACTGCCTTTTTTCTTCAGTGTAAATACTGTCGAGTTCATCAAACTCATCCTGGGAAAACAAAAAAGTTAATATTTTAAGATTACTGTAAACTGTGTTGACAAAAAATTGAAACTGCTGAAATGTAAAAGTATCAAAATATAAAGATCAATGATTGAACTAGCTTCAAAATTGAACTTAATAACAAGAACAACAAAATTACCTGTCTCTCTCCCATGTCATTGTCAAACTTTTGAATCCAATTCTCAACCTCAGTTTCAATCTTATATTTCCTCTACAACAAAGAAAGAAATTTATTGCAAAGAGCAACTCAATGATGAGACAACCCAACCAAAACCAGGAATCTCTGATATCTTCAAGAAACCGTTTCCTAAGCATTTGAGGGGAGGGAAGGAAGAGGTGACAATACATGAAATCAAAAGAGGGTACCTTTCTAAGAGTCAGTTCGCTTTCTCTGTGAGTTGTCAAATTGCTTTGCAATGATTGCTTCAGTTGAATGATCTCCTGCTGCAGTTTTGACTTCTTTCCATCAGAATTTTTCACTTCTCCTGTTTCA
Source organism: Sanderia malayensis (assembly GCA_013076295.1). Taxonomy (NCBI): domain Eukaryota; kingdom Metazoa; phylum Cnidaria; class Scyphozoa; order Semaeostomeae; family Pelagiidae; genus Sanderia; species Sanderia malayensis. Next base: position 3,935,812 of record RQOL01000658.1, on the reverse strand, counting down.
GCTTTGGCTGCTTCAGAAATGATTCGATGATTCTGATCTTCCGCATTTTTCTCGACATTGTTGATGTTTGTCTTCAAACCTTTGATTGCGTCATTCAGCTTTGCTATCTGTGAAATAGAGAATATAGTGTAAACATACAAAAACCAATCAAGGGTGATCAAAGTAATTTGTGATGTGATTGTATCATGCGATCACTTAAACACTTGATTAACTATCCAAGCATAAGATTGCGAAACAAGATTAGATTGATTATAAACCTCTTCATCTTTTTCCTTGATTGCTGCTTCCAAATTCACACTTTGTTTTTGGATTGTGGTTTTTGCCTTGTCATCTTTCATTGTTAAATTAACAAACTGTTTCATCTTCTCCAGTTCTTCACCTGGACTTGTTACAAGTCTGAGAAACACCAAATCTTTCAAGGAATAGAGTTCCGTAACAAAATTATTAGCTTCAAACGATCTTTCTTTTCTCTCCACATTTATAGCTCTGAGTGCTGAGGGATTCTTTCCAAACAAACGAACAATGCTTCGGATTATGTTTTTCATCGTTTCTTTCAAGGAATCGAGAATTGTTGATATCTCGTCCATTTCTGCACGTGCCAGCCAATCTGAATGCTGGCTCAACTGGCTCATGGGTCTGTCACTGATGCTGCTAACGTCAGAAGCATCATCTCCACCAAAGTTATCATCCAAAACAACATCTGATCTTGCTGTTGCGCTCCTAGAGCGAACTTGTCGATATTTCCTCAAGGCTTTAGCGTATTTTTTCTCAACTGCATCGTACTCTTGGACCAGAGCAACCAGTTCAGCACCGAGTAATACCGAAAATCGATCGATATTCTCCAAAATGAACGGAAGCAAAGTGACAATTTCGATTTTTCGACAACAGTCGTCAAGGACTGAGACAATTCGTTGAGATTCAACCGATGCTAATTTTCTCCTTCCAGGTTCAAGAGATTTTAAAAAGTCGCTCGCGTTATCTTCCTTTTTCTTTTTCGGCTTCGATTTTATCTGCAGCTCTTCGAAATTATTACTAAGCGAAGAAATTTGAGTTGTTTCGTTGCGATTATTCTGTCCGAGCGAAGCCATTTTGTAAATTTAACGCCTGAAAGTGAATTATTTGCTTGTTGCCAAGGAGACAGAGTTCGCGGGAAAGAATCGCGAGAGAGAAGAGAGGTACATCGAAAACGAGGCATAAATGGGAGGGGCAATTGGAAATAATAACAAAATGGGGCAACGAAAGAGAGACAACAGTACAAATTTCAGTCGATAACCCTGTCAGCACCAACAAGATTGTTCAAACTGATTGTTGCATCTGAACTTGGCGTGAATATGTTTTGGTCCATTTTGGATCACTGCATTGCAGCAAAGATTACTATGGTGGCCCATGGTTGCCACCGTGTGTTTTGCTCATTTATTTAGTTTTACTTTTGTTTTATTTTAATTTGTTTTTCTTTTTTGACTTTATCTTTGTTTTTATTCCACATAAATCATTTTTATTGTTTTATAAATATTTTTTGCTGTTAAAATGAAAACAAATTGAAATGAAATAAATTCATACACGTGGACCATCGTTGCCAATCTTTTGATATTCATCAATGGCGGACCATCGTTGCCATACCCATGATCCTTCGCGAGATAAAAAGGCGGGAAATAGACTTGTAGTGCTTGTTTTCCTGCGTTCTTTGACATTTGACTGACTCAAGAGTGACTTAATGGCGGCGGACATGATTAATAACAACAGTGGTGATGGTGATTGTGAATGGAAGAACGACAAAACATTGGAAGAAGAATTAAATGGGTATGTGGAGAAGAATTTAAAGAGAAAAGAAATTCTTGACTTTGTCAAGCAAAGGTACCCACAGTATCCATGGAGCCTCAGGAGTATAAGCAGGAGAATGAAGTTTTTTGGCATAAAGTATGTGGATGATGATAGGGCCGACTTGGGGGATGTTGAACAAGCCGTAAGAGAGGAATTGGATGGACCTGGTCAACTGTTAGGATATAGAGCACTCCATAAGAAGATCAGATGAATATCAAAAGATTGGCAACGATGGTCCACGTGTATGAATTTATTTCATTTCAATTTGTTTTCATTTTAACAGCAACAAATATTTATAAAACAATAAAAATGATTTATGTGGAATAGAAACAAAGATAAAGTCAAAAAAGAAAAACAAATTAAAATAAAACAAAAGTAAAACTAAATAAATGAGCAAAACACACGGTGGCAACCATGGACCACCATAGATTACCGCCAGTAATGAATTGATCATAAAACATAAAACAAGCATGCGGCTAAACGGAGGAGGATTTGAGGCCACGCGCACAGGCTAGAATGATACAGACAAACACACAAACATCCTCACAAGATTTTTTCTCGAGAAGGACTCGATTATATTTTGCTGCGCAGCCGCTTCGCTTCGCTCCGCTACGCAGCAGCAACTATGCAGTCAGTCAGTTAATAAAACTGTTAGTGTGAACTTGCTGCTATCCGTAATACACTCATAACAGAGCTTCAATGTCTAGATACTTGGTACTAAGAGTCTTTTCGAGATTGGGGCTTACTTTAGCATTTAGGGTAAATAAAAAGCTACGCAGTACAATGTTCTCACGTTAATATACAACCTCAACAGCTACCATTAAAACCTGAATCAAATTGTGGAGATTTCAAAATTGCAGCCCGAAGTTCAAACTATTAAAAACAGGACTTTAATTTTAGTTTTTGCCGACAAACATCTGCTGTCATTTGTCAGAATGAATCAGCTTTTATGATTCATTCTTTGATAATCGGGTTTCAAGTCATGCAAATGGTCAACACGGATACAATTATCTACTTTCCCACGAATTTACGCAAAAGTGATGTTATCAACCAGTTTTTTACTAAGAAAAAGAAATTCTATATTTTCACTTCGACCACAGATGAAAGGCTAACTGACCGAGGCAAACCACGTTGGCATTTCAAAAAGGCATATTGCATTTCAGAATATAGACACATCCTGTATTGCAGAAAGGGTCTTACTGAATAATATATTCGTCATCAGGAATAATGGCATTAATAAATGACGCATATGTGGTATGCCTTGATGCGTACGCTTGAGAGGCAGTGATGCATGTTTGAGGTTGACAGTTTAATTTGAAAGTACACATCACATAAATCATATCCAACTTTCGTCTCGAAACAATTCTTCTTTTAAATCGAATCCCGAAGATGCGACTCGGATTAGAATTAAGGAGGGCCAAAGCAATTCTAAGTGCCTTCAGTTGAGCACAAGACTTTGCCGATATTACTAATGCAAATTAGATAACAAGCTCATCAGTCTTGCCATCTGCCCACAAGGATGATTGCATGATATGTGAATTCAACCGCTTGCTAAACCAACAGGTAAATCAAAGAAAGATAACATGCAGGGACGCCGAAACCGCTTGGACGCAGGATCATGCCCCTCCTAACATCATCTCATAGGACAAAGTTCATGTATGTTGGGCTTAAGGATGGGGCTCAAGGTTGGGGCTGCGTCAGCACAGGTTAGTACATATAAAATACATCCAGGGCACAAGGATAATGAAGTCCTTGAAGTTCTTGACCAGACACGTAATCATAATGAATGTATAGCAGAATGTTAGAAACATAGAAGTGACGTCATTTATTAACTCCATATCAATATATGTGTATTCCATTCAAGAGAAATTTACAGATCTTGAAACGAGTAAAAAATAATTGAAAAAATTGCACGATCAACACAACCAGATCAACATTTGATTCAGCACAGTTTATCTCAGTAAAAAATAGGTCCTTTTTCAACAAAGTCCAAAATGAATGTTTTTAACTTCGGTTTGTAACTCGCAAATATTTCTTGTAAAACTAATTTAGGAAAATTAACTCGCTTTAAATAAAATTATTAATACAACTATCAACACGATGAACAAACGATTAGTAAACCTCACTCTCCTATATGCAATAATGTACACATTGTCAATTGTAAAAGAGAATGACGTCTCTAGAAAGCCAGCTCATTGATTTGGTAGGCAAAATGACGTCAGGGGGGGAATTCAAAAAGAGGCTGAGAATACGCGCTCAAGAAAACGACGCTCGGAAACGAGGTCACATTTCAACGTTGATAAAGTTATCAATAAAATTCACGAATTCAACAATTTGCTGAGAATAATTTCCAAATATAGTCAGGCCTCAGTCTCTTTCAGTGCTGGAATGGCTGAGAGGCTACGAGAATCGATATCGATTGCGACACTCTCTGGCACAATCAGAGTGGCGTTGTGGTAACTGGAGATAGCCGAAGCTGTACTCGAACCCGTTTGATAGCCGTTCGAGTCGCTTTCCTCGTCGATCTGAGCCAGCTCCTTCGCAGAGGCGAGCGGAGTGACATTGTCCTTGTAGGTCATGTGGAATTTTTTGAAGTCGACCTTCCAGGTGTCATCAGAGAAACACTTTGCATCGACCATGTCATTAAACCGATGACCCCATAAGATTTCCTTGGACGTATACGATGCAACAGCTTGCGTGACCATGCCAGTATGCGGTACGGTACCTTCCAGTATTATCACAACCTCGATGTGATTACGTTCCAAATCGAGGGCAGATATGTCGTAGAGGGGACTGTCTTCGTCAATCGGATGAATGAGTGTGAGCGGGAAAATCGGGAAAATCCTCATCGTATACTCGACCTGTTTGAGATCAATGGTGAGAGTCAAATCGCTCATGTTGAAGGGTATGTACTCTCCTTCCTTGGATATCTTCGAGTGAATCAGCACCGCGCGCACATTACAATCATACAGCCTTCTTTTGCGTATGTCCGCAACTCTGAACATAAAGCACAGTTTCGAATCCCTCAACGCAATAACAGCTTTATTCGAGAACACAACCGTGTTGGCTCTGTTTTTTGGTCGCGACAATTTGGCAAACGTGAGCCCCAGCATCGAACACGTGATAAACAGCCCAATAACCGTTTGTATGGACACCAACACGACTCCCTCGGGACACTCGTCGGTGACCGCACGACCCCCATAACCAATTGTTGTTTGGGTCTCGAGGGAGAACAAAAACGCAGTCGTCCACGAGTCGACGTTGAGAATACAAACGGCGGCGGAGCCGTGCTGTTTCCTCAGGTAGTAAATTAACCACCATAGAGTACCGAATACGAGCCAACTGACAACGAAACTCGAAGCAAACAGCATCGTTATCCACCGCCATTTCGCATCGATGCACGTCGTAAAAAAATCCAGAAAAAATTTCCGATGTTGCTGGTGAACATTATCGAAGAGTATGGGCGAGCTGGTATTCGTTCCGCTGGGTATAAACCTCGGAATCGACTTCAAACCTTTCGGTATTCGAACGTCATCGTTGTTAAAATTCTTCTCCTGTTGTGGAATTTTCATGGAGCCCATCGATAGGTTATTAACTGCACCGCCACTACCACCGCCACGAAATTGTTTATCCGATATTTTCCCAGTGGAAGACTCCAGTGAAAGGCTAGTCTGAAAACGCCGCTTCTTTCGTATGAAACTCAAACTGCCCAAGTTTACGGGGCTAGTCGAGTCTTTTGACGTAGTGAATTCTACGGCACTGCTGTGGTGATTCGTTGTTCCCTCCTCTTCCAGGAGAACAGCCGTCTCTTCAAAGTCGCGACGTTGAACACGCCGTGAATCATAGTCCAGTTTGACATTATCCGGCATCATGTCTTCCCAAGTTTTGTTTTTATCACGCATGCGAACCTGGCGTCGTTCATTCCCTCGCCCGCATGAACATGTGCGTGTGCCACAGGTTCCCAGTTCAGCTGGTATGCTTTCTTTCTTTTGTAAACAAGGCCAGTCAAACGACGTTGTTCGTCACTCGAGTCGACTTCACACAATATACGACGATAGATGCTCTATCTCATGTGACACCTTGAAGCGAAAATCAAACAAACATCACATTCATGATCGAGCTGAGCATCATCAACCAACGAAAAGCATTCAATTTCGTTTACAAAACATTGAAAAAAAAAACGTTTCGTTAATCGCTACCAATAACTTGCTTTTTCTCTCTCGCCGGAGTCGTAGTCAGCCGGTACTAGAACAAAACCTGTTCATAGCAAACAGCGCACAGCACAACCTAACTATCCCCTATTCAAATGACAGGTTACAAGCTCTGAAACAATCAGTTTTATGACTATCGCTACACGCATGAGTGCTTTGGTTAATCACTTCGATTTTTCAAAACTACAGAGATCCGTATAAGGTTTCAATCAATAAAAAGCCGAAGTTCTGTGGTGCAAGTACATAGAGGGATTTCACAACATTTTTTTCAAGGAAGAACAATAGTCCAGTTTACCTGACCACCAGACTTAATTGAATAAGCTTATCGAAATTAAGATTGAATATAATAAGAAGGTTTTTATTCGAATTAAAACTACACACATTCATGCGTAATATTCTTTTGAAATTTCACAAAGGTGAAGCGAAATAAACGTACCACAAATCACGCATTTTTCAATCGATACAAGTTGCTAGCAAAAACGAATGAATGAAACATGGGAATGCTGATTTGACTGACTCCTCTTTCACACTGCAATTCATTGCCAAGAAAATAAGAATTCAATTGCTTGCAATTAGTGTGTACAATGTTTAGAATAGGTGAGCCGTCACTATTATGGCACGCCCCTACAAAGGATACCACGAATTATTAAAAATCTAATTTATGATTTGACGTATCCAAGTCTTGGTAATCAGTATAAAATATGAAACTTGACAAAAAGAAACGTAGTAGGTTATAGCCCCTCCCCCTTCCTTCCCAATCTGCGTCTCTGAAAACTGTGATAACTGAGTCTGACATAACCAACAAGTACTTGGACAAGCCAAAATTGTAGCATGAAGCTATGAGGAAAGCCATACATAAAGTGTGTAGTATGGCCCAAGGCCTTTACACAAGGGTGTGCGGCATGCGTACCGGCCCAAGGCCAAAGAAAATTTGAAGCACAGACTAAAAAGTAAACAAATATCTTCCGATTGAAGAAAATTTACGTTTCCTGTCTGACTCAAATCCGTCTGTGCTAGAATGATATATGCACATTTTTTTCTTAGAATATAGCTTATAAGAACATCGAGGCTCAAATTCTCTAAAAGTAAGAATAAAACCAGGCTATAACGTTATCAGGACTACGATCTATTGTCTGTCTTCGTTCTCTCGTAAATAAAAATAAGGCTGGGTCAATAATAATTTGAAAATAATTTCATGCTAAAAATCGAAGGTTCTTAAGAATATCGAGGCTAGACACAAAAAATTGGTATTCTTATATAAAAAAGTGTGTTGTCGGGTATTTACGTATTTACTCTGCGAAGCGACCGTTACATATTCTACTAAAAGAAAGCTTCTTTTGGATTAGCAGGTAAAGTTCTTGCCAGTCAATTCCAGTAACGCCATAATGCATAAACTAATTTGATAACTTACTGGGACCATACATATGCATAGATTCTTCCCTCGTGGGTTATAATCAAATATAAAGATCAATCTTACGCAAATGGTCAGCAAAGGCTTGTATTAGGACGTGGATACTTTTCCAACATTTCAGCAGCAAGAAGCAACGAAAACCCAATAACAACATACAACATATTCAGTTACAGTCAAGGCTTAATGAAAACCACCAAACTCATAGAGTAGGAAAGTGAGGTTAAATAGCCTTGGTACAGGGCCTGCGGGAGAATTAATATCTGTATGATTCATAGGAAATGATAAAAATTATGGCGCGCTCATTTTGTATCCACGTCAAAATGGTCATTTATATAGTCCATATAAAACGCCCGAATAATTGATGTGTACTTCCCAACCAACCAGAGGCCCTTGTCTTAATTCCGATCAAATAGTTCGGTGTGGTGCAAGAATTGCATTGAATTTGTCGTGTCGTTTTGAACACTTCGGAAGGAAGATTCACCATCGTTAAGAATTTTCTCATCACAACCTTGCAGCAATTTACGAGTACGACCACATCTATTCCTATCGTACTTGCCGCCAAAGTCTTGATTGAATCCAAATATACATTCTACAATTTTTACTGTTGACCCACATACCCCATTCCCCCACCTTCACGACACCGTTACCTCGGGTGATTCGAGTCGAGACAAGATTCTTGTCAGCATTGGGCTTGTTTGCAATTCAAGAAACAAAGCAAACCTGCAGCCTTATTTTAGAATCGTCATTTATTCTACATAATGCTCGGTTTAGAATCGTCATTTATTCTAATGTTTGGTTCTGTTCTCCTGGTTTGAATACGAGTAACTCAAACAAGGTTTTTTTGGCAACACGATAATTGATGTATTGTCAATCATAAGAACTAGTCTAAGTTCCCCTCCGCCAGTCAACAATAAAATATATTTTACTTCTTTGCCGTCTTTTGATATTGCAGACACCAGATGAAAGCAGCATTAAGGCCAAATTGGACACAACAATGCATACACTTTTATAAGAATACCTCAACCTTCGTCGAGCCCCACGATCTCCCATTTTTATTCATAAATTTCCATTGCTTTTTAGTTACGTTGAACCTCGTTAATCTCAACAACAACAACAACAATGATAATAATAATAATAATGATACTAATAATAATAAATGCCATGTTGCACAGGCATGGGCGGCTAAAAATTACTAAAAAACAGTAAAACAATAAAACAGTAAAACAGTTAAAAAGTAAAACAGTAAGACAATAAAACAGCGAAAGAGCAAAAACAACAGAATAAGATCAAATAAGAGCAATAATAACAGCAAAAAATTTAGGAGTTTGGATTATCTGTTGTATTTTGATTATTATCCCATTCTGCATTCTGGTATAAACATCACTCTTATCATCAAAAGGCGTTAATTTCTCATTGCGCACTCTGGCGTTCTCTTTCAAATTGTTCGCAAAGACTTTACAATTTCATAGACAACACTGACAACAGGAATCAAGTGAAATGTGCCACGCATAATTAATAGAAGGAAAGGCAACACAAAAATAAATTCGCATGGAATGTGGTTTTGCATCTAATGCGCATGTCCGATGTTTTATATTTCATCCATTCCATCATTAAATTCCATTTCCCATTCCATGCTTAACTCTTATTAATCCCACAAGGCATAGCGCTTTTTACACCTATCATTATTGCTTGCACGTCTGTATTATTCTATACTCAGTAAAAACAAGTGCAGTACACAATTCAGAACCCAAGAATTGAAAATCAAATCAATAAGATTATAGAACGTTAGACTCGCGCCAAATGTAAACACTGCAAATTGCGGCACGGTATTTACCCAGCTGTTCAACGATGGTGGAATTTTATTTACTTTATCGACTTGTTTGTCCGTCTCTATGTTTGTTTGTTGTCCGTTTTAATATTTGTACGTCCGATGTGACTGTAAGCAATCTTGGAAAACAGACTAATAATATCGAAAACATCCGATACTACAAGGGGCACTTCAAAACGGACCAAGATGCTTAGTTTTCCGTAGCGAAAAGTTAAAAAAATAGGGCGTGGGTCAGTGGGTGGTCGTCACATCCAGGTTGCCGTGCAGCAAGATGGCCTAAACCGCGCGCACGATCCTGCCGTGCGCCATTATGACGCATTAATCGCAAAGCCACAAAACTCGAGCGTGAGCCACGTGTTTTACTCACGCTGGGCATGAACTGAGCCAAGTAATGAGCGAAGTCTTAACAACGGTGACCTGTGACGCTAAACATCGCAGTCGTTATTGCACCAGCGTTAAAACACGTGTGCTTTGTCGGGAGACGCTTTGGAGACCTGGGAAATTTACATATGTTGATATTTCGGAGAGCTGAAATAACTGTGTCAAAAATCTTTGTTGAAAATTTTATTTTATCAACAATTCTTCGACTTCGAATTAAAATTTAACGAAGGTAATCTCTAATGTTTATCAGTAAAACACAGTCTATTGACTATGCAGCAGGAACACAATTTCCGTTAATCATTGTTATAATATAATAAGACTATGTAAGTTCATAATATTCAAAAGAAATGTTTTTGGATTGGGATAATAGAGCAGGATTTCAATTTCAAGAACAACGCGTGAGAAAAATCCTTCCTATTACACTTCTTCAAAAAGAAAAGTCTTCATCTGTCTTAAAATTAATTTGGCCTAGGCGCTAATAAAAGCAATATTTCGAATCGTTCAATCAATCCAGTATCATTGAATTCGGCAGACAAAATATGAGGCCTAGCCGCAATTCACGGACAGCCTCGCTATCGTTTCTGAGAAAGAGGATAATCGCCAGTCAGTGATAGATCAGACAGGTTATATTGGAAGCATCACCTTAATACGGAGAAATCTCTGCAGTCACTATAGCTGTATGTCATAGTATTTGGAAAATTGGCAAAAATGGGACTAAATGACTACAGGTGGGCTTTACCTCTGAGGAAAAGAAAAGACATACTTAATAATTAATTTATCCTTCTTACAATCAGTTGTGGCCAAAAAATTATATTTGCCCTGATAGAAACTATTGTGACTCCGAAGAAAACTTTGAATAAATAAATTTCAAATCAAACTTTAGCAATGAACTACGAATTTTATGCTCAATATAAAACTGTACATTTCCACGGCCGAAGCCTTCACGGGCCTAAGAAATCAATTGAAATTCAGCACATGCAGAAAATCCCGGGAGCGGAGGAATGCATTTAATTGAAAATAAAGGAAAAATCTAATGAAATAAATCACATAAGTGCGGATAAGAGCAAACGGATAAAAATAATAACCTTTGATTAAAAACATAACAAACCGGTCATAATTTTTACAATGTCAAAAGAAGTAAAGTTATTGTAGCAACACCATGTGCCGCCTAGGCCTGAATAGGTGACAATTACAACTGAAGAAGTTTTTCATCAAACTCAAAACGAGATGCGCAGAGTTGAAGAAGAAAATACAGTTATTTATGATATATAACAGGCTAATGAAAACATAAATAAAAAAAAACATACCTTCATTATTGCTTTGATTTCTTATCAAATTGACTGCTCAAACGACTGCTGCAGAACGGCGAGACAAAATGTTGTGGTTTTAAAGTCTTTTTACTTGTTTGATATGGCTAAAAAATGAAAGAGCACAAATGACACAAAGACTCAAGTCGAAATCGGTTAATTTCATTTGCCACAACGGAAATAAATCTCGGCTTGCCCGACGCGATGTTTACTAGAAGCTTCGTTTGACACATGAATGTCACGTTGGGTTAAGGATCACGACACACAATACGAAACCAAAATCATTCCGAGACAAAACGTGGTTTGTCAAGTCCATACGAGAAGGATAAATGCTAATACGACTAAGCCAAAACCACATTCACTTAATATATGCAAGCAGGCTTTTAATACAGAAGCGGGATCTTGAATAATTGAATGATGCAACTTTGTATCTATTGCCTTTATTACTGTATCTATTTATCTATTTATCTATTTATTAATGTATCTTTTTATCTATTTATTACTGTATCTATTTATTTATTTATTGATGTATCTATTGAAACATTGATTAAACTCGATTTTTACAAAGAGCCTACCCCCAGCCCTAGTTATAAAAGTTCCTTATTTTTGGACCTCATTTTACAAAAAGGTAGTTCCAAAACAAAACTTCCTACATAATCTTAACTCCGTATTTAACGTGTTAGAAATCATATCCCATACAGAGGTTATAATAACTACAATACAGAGACGTCAGAAAAGCGAAAAATACCTAAGCACAAAATTCATGTCATGTCATTGTGGATTGAATATGAATGGGAAGGGCTGCCCATTTCTCAGTTATTTGCAGTGATAACAACATTCAAAATTGAAAAGTTTCTAAAATGGATATTGTTGGTGGTACGAGTTTTCTTGCTTTTGAGACATTTAAGTTAATTATGAAGAAGACCCTTATAAGAAAGAAGTCTAGTGGATACCTCCAACAACGGAAAAATCATCGATCACCTTTTACGACATTATCAGGAACAACAAAAATTTGAAAAAGTACTTAAACTCTGAGATAAAACGACCCCAAGGGATCCTGGGTCAACAGTTTGACCCACCCCCGTTGGAAGTTCGGCCATGAGAAACGGCACTGCTTAAAGCAAATAATAGCAGTAATAAATAAATAATAATAACACAAATATTTATCCAAGATGACCTGTCAAAATAATACCAAACCATGTTACGAGGATCTCGATAAAAAAGTAAAAAAACATAGCCATACATTGAGTATTTAGTTAATAAAAGGGGAGATATGTCTTCCTTTAAACAATCATGGTATAAAAAGAAAGTAAAGGGGGCCCTATATTCAATAGTCATGGCATTGAGAAGCTCCGTGTCCAACTCGAACCACGAAGGGGACTCGAACTCATTTATTTGAAATGGCAAAAAAAGTTCGGCTCAATGGCTGATCAGTGAAAATGGTTTGAAAGGGGCTTTAATCAGCATTCGAAGTGTCGGAGATCGAATTATCGGCGGGGAGCCGTTCTACGCACTCTCATGCAACATGGCACATACTCCTGGACAATGCCTATAATCGGAAAATTGTTTTCTTATTTCAACCACTGAATCAATACTTCAACTTGCTTTTATTCCATGCAAATTTTTTAATAACTCGTAGCTATATATAACCATACTGTGTAAATCACAATCAGACGTATTTAGTTAAAAACAACTGAAAAAATGGCAGCAACTTTTATTTGTCTGCAGATAGCGTGGCAATTTCATTGTTTTAAAGAAAGTCTCGATTTCAAGTAAAGTCACCTTAACTCAATGATATAAAGCGCCGAAGGCGCTAGATACCTGACTCCGCACGATTCGTGCAGACAAGAGTGATGCCATTTGGCGGCCATTTTATAAGGGGGCAAATAGCTTTTGTAAATCAACGATTCCAAAGTTAAATGCTCTCTCTGGAGGAAAATAATTGTAAAAAAGTTTGACATATGCATACTGTTGCAGAGCACATAATATGAGGATACTAGTAGAATTTAGATAATGACAAAAACGTTTCAAATATCGGTATTTTGTTTATTTTTTGCGGAACGATGGAACAGGCCTAAATTAATCGAATAACAAAAACAGTTGTTGAATTAAAAGTCTTGGATTTACTGGATATAATTTGTAAGCTCTAATTAAAGGTAAGTGACAGGGTTTTGATATCCCAAAAGCTTAGGTACTGAAATATTAGCAAATACAACACTTCTCCAATTCGAAAGGAAAGGAAACGCAGTGGCAGATTATACCTTTTACAAGTGAATTAATTCATAGAATCGTAGCGGTCTGATATTCTGTTACATATTTAAAGTCACTTAGGCTGAAGATAATTGATTTTCCTCGTTGTTGAACCTTTAGCAACCAAAACCGTGTGGTGTTACTTAAGTTGGAATTTCAGATTTTGGTAAAGTTTTAAAATACTCCAGTAAAATCCCGTGTCGCATCAGCTAATATTTTAATAAGCTTCTGGGATGTCAAGACCATGTCACTTACCTTTAATTTGAGCATACATATTATCCAGTACATCCAAAAGTATTAATTTTTACAACGTTTTTGTAATTCAATGAATTTAGGCCGGATCCGTCGCTCCGCAATAAATAAACAAAATACTGATACATGGTGCGTTTTTTGCCATTCTAGCAATTTCAATAGTATCATCATATTGTATGCTCTGTAGAAATATGTATATATCGACTTATTTCACCATTATTATCCCCAAAACAAGCATTGAATTGTAGTGTTTCTGTATTGACTTGATGACCAACATCAACTTTTTGCCCCCTTTTAAGATGGCCGCCAAGTTTTTATTGGCTTCACTGATTCGACGCGAGTCAGGTATCTAGCGCCTTCGGCGCTTTATATCATTGCCTTAACTGGGGTTGCTCTGATCATGTGATATAAGGCACGGCTTTTCGTGCAACAATTTGCCTCCCTGCTACGAAGAACTATGTGTATCTCGCTCTTTGAATTGCTTCATGGGATACTTTACCCTCTGCAAGTCCTGTGACACACCTGTGCGTTAGTGTCCTTAAACGGTTTGCTATATCGATATTTCAATGCAAAGATGTTAAGAAGAGGGGTGAATAAATTTCAACATGGCGGTTGATTCTTGAGGGACACGCGTCGATATGGGATACAGATTCGGTTGAAATTTACAACGTTTATTGAACTTTGGACTTTGTCGAGGGCTTATTCAATCGAGACAAAGGGCGTCTGATTATGCCAGCCTGGGATCACAGCTCAACCGTCAAAAGGCTTTAGAAAAAAAAACGTTGGTGTATATAATGGGACAGTTGAATGGGTTGGATAGATAAAAAAAGCTGATTGCCATGTTTGTGACTCTGTATCTCTGGTATTTACTTGGTTATTTTGAGCATTAGTTGGCTTAAATTAGCAAATAGATATTTCATCTACCAACTTTGAAGAAAGAGAATATAAAGGGGAAGTTTATGAAAGAAAAATAATTTCTCGTCTAGTTTTGAATGGATAAAATGATTAATTACGCAAGTGCAAATTTACATTTGATTTCTGCATTTATCTTTTGGTTTGGTTTTGAGTTGAGATTCATGCAAAAAACCCATTTATGATACCACATGCTAGAGGTTGGCGAAATAGCCAATTTGAAAGTAACAAAAATTAGAAAAAACTTACCCAAAAACGTTTTCGACGAAAAAGTCTCTCTCAGCAATGAGCAAAATGTTCCAGCAGCCTGGTTGTGAGCAATGACGCATCAATGTGAGTGTATCTGCAAGGAGTAGAGTTGTTTTTGGTAAGAACGAGCGGGTATGGATGGGGTGTGGCCGCAAACGTGTACACGGGGGGAACACGTACAAAAACCCCTCATTTAAGCAGCGTTTAAACTCGCTAAAACCACTTTCCATGCTAGCGCGGACATTAAAGATGTTATCAGATGCAAAACTAAAGCGCGAGCTGCAATAAATTCAGCAAATACTAAGAGGCCATGAAGGGCAATTTTCTGCCAAGAGTTGGTTCTTCTGGTACTTTTGGGAGCGCATAGAGACCCAGCTAAAATTGAATCGACAAGGACCATTGAACACAGCGTGCACAATTGCGTGAGTCACAAGCGACTTGGCAAGCGCACAACGCAAGTCCCCACTGTTATTGAAGCTCCAAACAAAAAACAACAAAACAAAAATGCAATGGCTCATACCTTCTCATAATAGAGACAACAAAGGCATTATAAACCCACTTAAAAGATAGTTTAAACAAACAACAACCAGGGTTTAATGACGTTCAAAAAACATATAAGCTTTTCAACTGAGCGAAATATTTGTTTGGATTATTCTGTGCTTTGCAGAATGTACTTTGTCTATGAGTCTGAATCAAGCAAGCCTTGGAACTAAAGAGATGTTAATAAAGAGTTTGAAAATGTCCCATAAACAAAGTGACCTTGAAATAATTACCCAAAAACCGCTGTCCAGACGATGTTAGTTTGTGGTTGACATAGATTTCGGTGAACATTTCAAATAGATTGAGCAATGGATAAGATTGGTTTTAATCTCTATCCTCAAAACAAATTAAGATATGCTCAAACGTGTCTAGCCACATGAGCATAAAAAGGAAAGAGAAAATAAGACATATTTTTCGAATGCATTAAAAGTTTTAGGCGATTAGAATGATGAGATTTTATAAATCAATTATATATCAATAATCATATGCAAAAAGTCAAAAAACTAACAATGCTATCCCAGCGTTGCGGCCTACTCTTATCTTAACTCAAAAACAATTTTTATCAATAATTACTTTTAACGTGAAAGGCTTACGATAACAACACATTAATAAGATAGTGTTCGATGATGATGTGTCGTTATGAAATTCTTCGCGCTACCTCGGAAAGGGATTGGGCAAACTAGCGCCCAGCCCTCAAATGCGTTGCAAGCAGATTCTTGCAAAATGCATTTGAAGCGCGACAGAGAACTACAAGTCTCGAAATTGTGATCCTGATATGGCAGCTTTAGTAACAATAGCAAACTTTGCAAAAATAATTATTTATGTTCATAATGCCAAGGTGGAGTTCTCAGCTGAGAGATGTAAAGTAGAATTTGTAAAAATAATGGTAAATATGGCGCGCCAATGAAAATGATAGTGGCCTAAGAAACACACGATAAAAATGCCGACTTATTTATTTTGGAGTTTTTGCAATGAGATACGTGGAATAGAATACTGTCTTGTCGTGAAAAAAAAAACACAAGCTAGAACAATTAAGGCCTAAGCCTGGTCATAAAGTGAGTTAGGTAACCGAAGTTGGCCAAATCACTGTGCTGGGATAGTTTCTGCTTTCGTTCATTGGTATTTTATATCTCATTTTGGTGGCTCATCATAATATTGACTCGGTTCCAAATTTATTTATATTTTCATATAAACACATTTGAACATATTTACACTTTTGAATAAACTTGAAAAGTTTATTCAAAGGCCTTATTTATTGTTGAAAGATGGTCATCAAGCTCATGGAAGCTAATGAGCAATTTTCAAATAAGGCAGTTGAATGGCCCATTACTTTTACAAAACCATACGCACACGCAGAGCTCTGCAAAGTTTGCAGCGATAAAATAGCCGGCGAAGGATAGAAGTCTCCGAAGGTGAAAAGAAGACCAGTGATGTGAAAGAAAGAGCGGACCTGAGCATGCCCAGTGCTAAGCCAGCCTACCGGACCGGATTAAAAGCTCTCGTGTCGTCGGCGAGGCCTATAACGTAAATACAGTCAACTCTGTATGATTCGAACACCCTGGGAAGCGTGAGAATGTTCGAATTAAAAACATTTCGAATTATATAGAGGTTTGCTTGATAAGAATTGGTTCATTAGTGATCCTTGAAGGGATAGAGAATTCTGTTCGACTTAGATAAAGTTCGAACTACACAAGTTCGAACTATGCAGATTTGACTGTAGTTGTTCGTGTTGCGAAACCTCTTTTGTCAAGACAGGTTGAAGGTTTGATGAAAATAGCAAAATAATACAAATTATTTGACAATAAGCGAAAAACTAATAAAGATGTCGGAAAGATGACAAAGAATAATTCGCTAAAGCCCAAAATTATCAAGGTTGATAATACCTTCCCAACATCGACAAACAAACGAAGGACTCCATAAAACATGAATGATTTAATAGAAGCTCCTGCCGAAAAAGAGCGAGAAGATTATCCTCGCAACAGTAAACATTATTATTCATTACTTCGCTGTGTTGGGAAACCTTTACTATTACTTGTGTGACCCAGACTCAACTTCAGCTGTATAAGTCTTGCTGTGGCATACAATTAAAACATCTCTAAACTCCAGTTTAAAGAATCCGGTACATTGAAATGAACTAACGGTACCCGACGAAGGAGGTAAAAGCGTGCAGTGCATTGGATCTTATCCAATCAAATGTGTTTATACGAAGGTCAGAAAACTTTGCATGTGATCAGAAGTTGTGCATGTGATCACTTTCTGGAGCGAGTGATACACATTGTGCTTTTGCATGTGATCACAGAAATGCGCGTGTTTGCGTTTAGTTGAATTGAGTTTTATTTTGACACGGGTCGACTGAGCCTATTTCGCATGGACCTTTAACGGGTTCCCAAAAGCCACAAAACTCTAAACACCCAGAAAACAAATCATTGTATTTGATTTATAAATCAACGTTCGACACTGAGCATTCAATTTCGGAAAATTTACAAACTTGCTTTTATGCCATGATATTAATCATGAACACATAGAAATCTAAAGTCTACTGAATGCGACTCATGTATACATACATACAACAAATTAAACGCATGCATTAGCATTTTGCAAGAATAAATTTAATCAAATTCACAGTTTCTCTCAAAATACGAAGAGAAACAAGCAGATGTTGCAAATTCTTCAAATCGTTAAAGAAGCTTTTCATTTGTCTGCTTCGCAATCCCCAACGAAAATTATACCACAACTTTACAAGATTTCAGGATAATAATATTCATCTATCTGATCCTTATCTGATAAGAAATGTGGCTATGATCTTATCTTTTGATTAGCTAAAAATCCTGTGATGACAACGAAAACTTTTTAATTTCGTAAAACGACATGTGTAGCTTACTTCGATTTTCAAAACGGTATCTATACTCATCAAGCAAGTGTAAACACATTCCCGATAGACTAAAATGCCATTGGCATATATGGTCCTTCAAGAAGGTCCATGGATCTTTTCAAGGATTGCTTTATAAAGCGGGCACTTCTCTACCAAGATACAACTGTGAACAATTCACCTCTACAAGGCACTGCACCTCTATAAACCGACCACCAGGATGTATTTCTGTCCCACAGAATTCCTGCATTTTATTTCAGATAGAAGCAAGAAGCGCAGAAATATGCGTAGTGGAACACAAAACAAATTGAGGTCCTTATCTGGCACTTTGATCAAAAACTCTAATATCAGCTGCTTGGATTTTGAAGTTTACTTAGATTTCTGATTAGTGTATTAGTTTCACTGATAACTGTGATCACATGTCCTGTTTATCATAATAGCAAGGTAAACGCGTAAAATTATAGCTGGGTGATAAGATTTTATCATTGGAAAATGTGAGTTCGGAAATGATGCGGTATGCGGTGAGCATGTTCAGGTCAAAACAGCACTTCAGAAGAAAAGCTATAAAATGCCAGCGATAAAAGTAACAGCACTGCAGCCTGTTGTAACAATGGCCAGTGGGTGTCTGTTCTAATTTGATAGGGGCACAGAAGTACTGCAATTGTTATTTTGGTCGGTGAAATGAAGTTCATTCTGTATCTGCCAGCATCCATATATTGATAGAATTGTCAACTAACGAATCTATAGCAAACACGGGCATAAAAGAACAAGCAGATTAATAACCCTGCAGGCTGATAATTCTGCCTAAAACAATAGAAAAACAATGGCCTTTTGTCAAAAACAATAGGCTGGATACGAAATAAATGGTCCTTATGCATTTGTGTTTACTATAGCTTGATGAGCTTTCGCTTGCCAACTGCACCCTGAATGTTTACATTAAACAAAGGTTAATAAAAATAGATGAACTATGCAGAGAATGAAACGAAAACTACAGAAAGAAGACCGGTAATATTCGAAGCATTGAAACTGGGTCAGGTGACATTGGAGAGTAGCTCTATAAACTCTTAACGGTGCCAATATTTTTGCCGAGCCTTCATACTTCCCAATGTTATTAAAAAATTTGCAATAACATTTTAGTAACTTCACGCCTCGATATCTTTATAAGATATATTCTTACATAAAAAGATTTGCTACATGCCTTTGAGAAATTGCTTCAGTGCATTCTTAAGAAATGGATATACGAATGAAACAGCTAGCTTTTGTGATGAAATGGCAGCAGACATTTGTATCTCCACGTAAACCCGAGCGAAAAAGCGATAAATTGCAGAGTTGAATACGTTGGAAAACATAAAAACATAAACCTTACCAAACTTGGATATGTTTTTTGTCAGCTGAAATGGATCAACTCTGACCGCTTTTCTCTTTCCAACAAATAATACCGTAAATTCTCTATTAAGCCCCCCCTCTCAATTAAGCCCCCTCTCTCTAATTAGCCCCCCCTTTTCAGAAGGAAAAATTTAATAAGCCCCCCCTCTCAATTTAGCCCCCCCCCCAATCTTCACTGACGCCAAAATAAGTAAACTTGTCAAACAACGGAGATTTTCATTTTATTCATTGGTCGTTCAATACTTCTCAACAAATTCAAATTCAAATCATTTAGGCTTAAGTATTGTAGATATACTTCTTTTTCACACAGACTTCATTGAATAATGTATTTCACGTATTATTTAATGTATTTCCACCACTAAAAATGGTTTTCTATTACAAAATATTTATTAAGCCCCCTCTCTCAATTTAGCCCCCCCTCTCTAATAAGCCCCCTCTTTGAAGTATTGAAAAACAATAAGCCCCCCGGGGGGCTTAAAAGAGAATTTACGGTATGCTATCTAGGATGATAAAAATTGACATTTTAACATTCAAAGTTAGAAATAAATCGTAAGACATGAGTTTTGAGTTCACATTTCGAGCTGAAGAGATTTGCGAGAATGAAGCATATTTTGATAAATTCTTTGTTTAATTAAAAAGCTAATAGGTAGATGCGGCATCTTGTAAAGATAACGTAAAATAACAATGTTTAGAAGTAGAGTTGCCATAGTATAATGCTGTTGCACAATGTTATGTTAAATATGCACAGCATACATGACAAATAAGAACAGTTTAAATGTGTAGCCTTTAGGATGTAGGCTGCAAAAGTGATAATGTTGATTCGCGATGTATTCAGCCAAATGAATTGAGCAAAAATAGAGAAATAACGTTGATGAATCTTTGTAATCAAAATGGTGAATAACTTGAAAGATACTCACCAATATTTCATGTATATGTTACAAGCGCTTGCTTCCAATGTTTCGTCGATATAAGCAATCAAGCCTGTTTGACAAGAAAAGCAGAAAATAGTAAACAAGTAAAATGTTTGCTTACTGATCCACAGTCATGGTTCAGTCCAGAATTAAAAAGCAACTAATTAAAAATCTCGGCTGCTATAAAAAATCGTCAACAAACTCTGAGATTTGAAATTCTGGACTTTCCAACAAAAACGAAGCGTATGTTTGCTCTGTAGCGATCACATAAACAATTTAACAATCCAAAAATGTTGTAGACAAGTTTAATTATTAAAATACACAATTCCCTTCGATTCTGCGATACGAAGAAAAGTTAAGGTAGTAAATATAAATATACATAGTTCACGAGAATCATTTCAAAACGATTGAATCTCTACCGATTCTCCTCCCTAGTCCGATGTCTGCCACAAGCTAGTATTACTCAGCTGGTTAAACATACGTGAGCGCATATGCTTCACACGCTGGTCTTAGAAATACGTTGAAGAAAAGACAGATCATAGCTCGGCAAGTTGACAGATGGACCGAATGAAAGCCAAACAGTGTGATCTAAACTTAGACACACCAATGCAACAATGGAAACAATTACTTATTCTATCAATGTCAACCAAGTTAAACATGTTTCTACTATATAAATCATGCATAGCGAAGTTGCTTCGCACATATTGGCATCATCACTTGTTTAAACCAGCAAACAGCAATAATTATAATCATAATTCGCCACCCTCGCAAATGTTGAAACTATCCTTCAACTTGGTCAGTTTCCATAATTAACGCAATAAACTCAATCACATGATATATCCAGTACGTAATGACCTCCAGTATTAAGCATGACTCGTATAAACACATGATGCACTGCATATATACATGATGACCACGACAATCATACAGACTTATCTCTCACACGAAAAGTCTTAGCACGCGTCCACGTGCTTCCCAGATCTCCCCTGACTCAAACGCCATCTGCTGCGCGCGATATAAATGGCCAATCGCCCCTTAATCGCAATAAAAGTGCTTCAATT
Source organism: Sanderia malayensis (assembly GCA_013076295.1). Classification (NCBI taxonomy): domain Eukaryota; kingdom Metazoa; phylum Cnidaria; class Scyphozoa; order Semaeostomeae; family Pelagiidae; genus Sanderia; species Sanderia malayensis. The sequence continues at coordinate 3,914,423 of RQOL01000658.1, read as the reverse complement.
TACTAAATCGACAATTAAGCTCTTTCATATGGAAGATAGAAAGCTTTCTTTCAATAAAATTAAAGTCTCGTATGGGTATTGATACGCATAACGATTACTTATAGTTTCAATGTGTGACCACGTCACCCAAACAAGCCATCGACAGAAGGTATTGTGGTCCAGGATCGGCTAAGATGACGTCACTGTTTTTAAAAAATTATAGTCATTGTATGAGAGCTCAGGTGGCTTGAGTGAAATTGAACGACAAAAACTCAATGATATGGACAAACTACATATATAGCTTCTGTATATCTTTACTCAAATATAGCATTGTAACAACACTACACCATGCTATGCTATGCCATTACTATACTGTACTATACTACACTATACTATACTATAATATACTATGCTACATTATACTATACTATTTCGAGCTATCATACAATACCATACCATACTATGCTATACCATACTACACTACACTATCCTATACTATATTATACTACACTATACTATACTATACTATACTATATCATACTATACCATACTATACTACATTATACTATACTATACAATACCATACCATACTATGCTATACCATCCATACTACACTACGCTATCCTATAATGTAGAATACTACATCTATACCAAACTATACTATACTGTACAACACTATATTGTGTGAGATTCACTTGTTCAACAAAGCATAATATTATTCTTCCACATAATATGTCGACCCTCGTAAATAATTTAGCCTAAGTAACGCTGCCAATATGACAGAAATATTTCGAAATTCCGCCTGAACTCAATATATCAGCAATGAATCATGAAATATTAACGCAACAACATGTTGGATTCAGTAACAAAATCTCAAAACAGCCGAGATAAAATCATCAAACCACATCAAAACTAATGCCATCGCATAGCACATTAGAATTCTGAAGCGTATAACAGGCCATTAATCACTAGAGATTCCAACATGAGGCTAAATTCGAAGCCTCTCACAAGAAAAATGTTGCACGAACAAACAACAGCGTTTGATTGAAATAGATTGCAGTGCTGTGTCACGGTGAGATGTTCACCGACGAAGAAAGAACACACAATGCTCGAAACGAGAATGCAAAAAAACGAGAGATTTAGGAGAGCTGAGGACAACAAACGCAAGGCCTGATGGGATACGGTGGCATAAATTAATTATGCACGACGGGATACGATGACATGGTGAATGAAAATGCGAGCAACTCGTGTAATTTTTAAGAGTAGTGTCTACGCAACACGTGCGCGTTGTTTAACTTAAACAGCGCTGCGATTAATTTAAACAGCTATGGTAAACGCTTCCAACACCAAAATCGGAGCAATAACTAGTCTCATACGACACAAAACTAAGATAATTTGTCATAGCGTAGCAGACAATATCATCTCAAAAAGCCATTGGCAGAATGCATGAGTCTTTGCCTGTGTACGAGCCTCATTAATTCGACTACAATTCAACTCTGCATCACTTTCAATTGATCGAGTTAATCGATTTAATCGTCCTCAACGCTGATCTTCACACGACGTGCCCCAAGAATACGGTCAAGATGTGGCACTAGAAGCCTCGGTAGTTTGGTAACAGAGTTCATCTAGCTGCTTCCTATGGTGTTCGACACATCGAAGCTCAAATGCATATGTATACATCCACACATATAGTGGAAGCACAGCAAAGAAAAGACGGATTATGTGTGAATCTGAGTTTCGTGCTAACGTACTCGTCAGACAGACTATAATGGTTGACAATATTTCATTAACCCTCTGTACTTCTTACATCTAGCACTGCAGACGTATATATCACTAAAACAGCCACCTCCCATACATATACATATATATGTGTTATTAGCTAGAGCTAGGAACTTACCATTCTGAAGCTGACGAAGCTTGGTGATGTTGAGAATCAGACGAGAGTACCTGTAGAGAGGCAAATAAGACAGGACATAAAACATACACGCACCTGCAAACTAGACAGAGGCTCCTTGTGAATGAACAGACAAAAATACTTATTGAAAATATTGTCAAGGAGTCAATTCTCCTTTCCCTAGCATTTACTTTCAAATAATTGCGCATAGACACGGTATAGCAAGAAGGGCAAATTCGGTTGAAGTACTCCAAGATTGATACCGCTCGACATATTGAATATTTTCCCTGGTTGTATCCACTTGTTTTGTCAAAATATCGGTTTCTAATCATCGGTTTCGAGATAACTCATCAACGCCAGAAAACTTCCATGTTTCTCGGGTGTAGTCCGACACATAGATGTTCATACATTGATAAACATATTCGCGATAACGAATTAAGCATCGGCTTCTAACCAATCAGTCGCTTTCGATCAACTTTAATTCATATTGATAAAAAGACTGCGTGTTTTATCTCGTTTAAAATGCCGAATAATTAAAACGACGGCTACTTCACAGTCAATAGAAAACATTTATTGCTGTTTTTCTATTTACTATGGCCACATAAAAAGATATCTGTATTGTAACTTGCGCGGGATATTAGCCACAAACAGGCAATAATGTCATGTTTTGACACAGTTAAGGTGTGACAAAATATTAATCTCGCATGGTTGATAACTAAGTTGCGAAGTGTGTGTGCAGTGACAGTGAAATCCTAATGAAATGAGCCCGTCATAAAGCGATATTTTTTAAATAAAGAACCGAACTAGACTCTTGCGTCGCGTCATAGTTCCTATGGCATAAAAAGGACTAAAATATTTAATATCGTGAACAATTTGCTTCTTGTTTTCAAAGTTACTTGTAAATAAGAACTCCCTGTAACTTCAAACAATGCTTTGACATTTTTTAAGGTGTACAGGTATAAAGACTGCGAAGCACCATTAGAGCAGGTACTAACACATTAGATTATATATCGATGAATGAAGAAATCGAAAATTTTCATACCTCAAACGGGTCGGCAAAACCTTCTTCTTATTTTTATCAATCGAATAACTATAATTCAAGAGTAATAAATATTAGCATTTCAGCATAAAGAATCAGTATCACAATGAGACTTTGATGATCAATAAAAATTATTACCTACTACATAAAATGCTTTCTGACTGTGTCCATACAAACTATCGGGGAGAGAGAGAGAGACAGTGGTTGAAAATGCTGAAAATGAGTGATCTGGTCTCAAGTTATGAAAGTTAAGCCTGCATAAGAACAAGTATATAATGGAATTAATTAACGTCTTAGAACTTCTTCTATTGTATAGTTGTTCCTTAATACGAAAGGCTAAGCCCATCAGTAGCTAAGCAAGAAGATTTTGACGTTGGATTCTATCCTGATCTATGCCGCAATAAATTAAGCCGAAGTTTGCAAGAGGTTTTAGTTACTGAATTTCAGTACCTTATAAAAGATTGTTTTTATCCGTCTGTGGAGGTGGATTTCTCGGTCCGGTATTATATGTACGAAATCTTATTCATGTTCAACACGAACCATATTGCAAAACGACACAAATGTTTCAACGCAATAAATCACATCCAAACTCTATTGACATGCATGGCAATCTCAATATAGCAAACCTGCTAGACAAAGAACTTCTTGGAATAACGAAATTAAACAAAATCTCATAAAAAAGACTCATTATTATAAATTATTTCCCTTTGAGACTTGTCATATATAACAACTTATTTTGGCTTTGTTACATTAGGAAGAGTTATAAACGTTTCTTTACCACAAATGGAAAAATCAATGACAAAATTTCTTTTCTTATTACAGCTCACATCCATTATCTAAACTACCCACTATCTCTCAAAAAATTTTCCATTTCCCCGTTATTTCGAACCCGCGCTACTTGAAACAAATTCCAATTTACCTTGAGAGTTCGAGATAGCAGATATCAACTGTATAAATATAGGGACACAGGAAAGTAACTTGTTCTTATGGGATTAGCTTTAATCAGTTAGGAGTTGCCTCACCGCAAATTAAGCTGAAGAACTTACTGCTTTTAATTCACATTCTTGTGTTATCATATTTCTTCAAATGCAAAGGAAATCCTTCAGTTAAATCTTTCAAAGTTCTCTCATATGCTTCCTCTGGTTTGAAGCCAATTACTTTTCTTTCTGAAACAGTTACCATTTTCTCCTTGCACAGTCTCCTGACAGCATCTTCTATTTCCTCAAATGTTGCATATGGAGGTCCGGTATATGCTTCCTAAAATGCAAATACATGATAAAAACAGAAATAATCAATCAAAATATCATTACAAGAAATCTGCATTTCTTCAACAGTACTTGCTTGATAGTTAACATTTGGTTAAAGTTTGGATTCAGTCATTTTTCTATGAGAAGCATAACATAATCTTTTGTTGGCCCAAAAAATCTTTAACTTTTATGAGATTTTAGTACAAAATGTTTCATAGTAAGCTTCCAAAAAATAACTTAATTTTCTAGTTTATCGCTATAGCTCTACACATCTTATGAATTGCTAAAAAAAAATCCTTTTGAAGAATCCAAACTGAAATATCTGTGATGCAATACTAACAACCTTACATTGAGAAGAATCTTGCAAGAATTAACATAGAAATACACCTTCAATTGCAAGTCCAATGTTTCAACATTGCATGCAATCTCAATCTTTTCATTGTAACAGAATGCCATTGACTGCACCCCTTTCAATCCATTTGGTGATGTCATCCTTATATCCCTTGCAACTGAATTCCCAATACTGTGATCATTAGTGTCTACGGTTATGTTAAAGTTTGTCATGTATGGCATGGCTCCGATACCAGTTAGTCCAAATCTGCTTGACGGCCTTTCGCCAATGTCACACTTTACATTGCTGAAATCGGTACCATTTTCACCAGAATACCAGTTGACATCTTTTCGTCTGGTGACAATGTCTCTTTTCAGGGGTAAATCTGCTGTGCCAAAATAAAATGCTGCAGTGCCAGGAATGCTGTTCGTAATTCTACGCCCAAGCTGTCTTGCGACAATTCCACATTCGTGAAGAGAGACAGAATTACTCAGGGGATGGATTGGTACCAAGTCAACTGCACCAAGACGAGGATGGCCACCTACTTGGCTCCTCAAGTCAATCTTGTCAAATGCCTCGATACAAGCTTGAAATAAACACTGTTCAAGGTGTTCTATCGAAGAAGCAATTGTTATCACTGACCTGTTGTATACAACATCTGCAAAAATATTAAGTACAGTTGCCTTTGAGTTTGATTTGAAGCTTGCATTGGTTGCATTTCTAATATTCACGTGATCACTTGTGTCGCAACAAGATACTTCATTGTTTTCCTGGTCTTGACCAACAAGACTACAAGGTTTCCAATTATCTTGGTCTTTTAAAGCAGCTTGGGCGATATCGGTTAAAACTTTGTAGTTTCTTGCTTCAGAAACGTTTAGTAGACAAGCAACGAGTTTGGCTGACATCTTGTAGTAGGACCAGGGAAGGAAGGAACAGTTCCAATCCAAAAGCAAGCATGGCTGCTTTGTGGTTCAATGAAATAGTTGTTGTTGTTGCAAGATGCTGCAGGGCAGGCAGAAAGTACCTTCGCAAAAGAACGAAAAGCGAGAAGGAAACAGGCGATAATATATTGAAAATAAGGAAAATAATAATATAGTAATTCAGCTTAATTGGATGCACGAGTATATTACTTTATATCGAGATCTGGCTCCGTTCGGTTTGCCTACTTTCGGTTTGTTTGGGTGAATGGAAATTGGCTCAAAAATGGCCAGTAAGATATGTTTTTGTGACGATGTATATACCGTATTTCCTCTATTAAGCGCCCACCCTCTATTAACCGCCCCCCTCCAATAAGCGCCCACCCTAAAATCAAAAAGTGTGAAATAAGCGCCCCCCTCTATTAACCGCCCAGGGCGGTTAATAGAATTCTTACATTTTCACTGATTGGTTCAAATAATAGCGTAGAAACATGTGAATAGACATCAATTCCTTTCTTTTATCAATGGCAACATAAGCAAGTAGTTTAAGACCAAAGTTAGTCATTATATTTTAAGGAAAATATCCATTTTTAATATTTGTCAATTCAATGTCCATGTGTGGGGCTTTACTATGCTGTAGCATTTATCATTTCTTCCAAAAAAATGCTAACATAGCATTTTTTAACGTATGTCAATGAATAACAATCGGAACTTTGTTATCATTGATTATTGTTATACACTATTATTGTTAACATAAGATTATTGTTTTGTTTTTGAAGATGCTTGATTTTAAAATTTTAGGACTATGAAATAACCGCCCCCCTCCAATAAGCGCCCCCCTCTAATAAGCGCCCACCCAATTTTGCGAAATATTTATTAAGCGCCCGGGCGCTTAATAGAGGAAATACGGTATCCACCATGTCCAAGGATGTTGAAAAAAAGAGAAGAAAATCAGTAAAGAAATAGATTCAAAAGTATGTACTAACAAACAATCTCCAAAGTTATCAAATATAAAGTTATCAAGTTTCCATTTTTTCTGTTTAAATCAAACCGTGGGGGCTTATGTCGCAAAAAAATAATTTAAGAAGGGGGGGTCTTGGTCGAGGACTTTCTGTACAGATGCGTTGCCGAAGCAGATACGTTACTTTCACGTGATCGGCAAAATGTTGGTAAGATGGAGAACTTGAAGGCAAAGGTACAAAGTACATTTCCTGTTCTAAAAGTGGAACAGCGTGTGAATAAATTAATTTTCTTGCAGTGTGATTGGTTGAAGATTGAAAAACTAGCAAATGATTGGATACTGATGACGTAATGCCAGATTGCATCAGCCAACTCACAGCGTGTGATTGAATGGGAGAAATATTTCTTTTGAAAGGAAAAAAAATCTTTCCTCATTTTTCACGAAAATTTCATCAGCTTAGGACGTTTACTCAAATCATGGAGCTATAAATTCTGCACCAGAAACCTCTAAGTGCAACAGAGCACTTGCAAAGTAAAAAACATACAAGATGGCGTACGTGTATAATATTTTTTCTAATATTTCTACTTTGTCTGTGATGTTTTTCAATCAGAGTCCTTGCTGCTTTGGATTTAAAACAAAATGGCGCCTCGCATTTTAAACCATTGATTTCGCCTTCGTTATAGCCCATATTAGATCACTATGTTGTTGAGAAGTGGCATAATTTTTGCCTTTTCTTGTTTTAGGCTTCAAAATGGCTTTTCACAGTACTTTGCTTTTCAAAACAAAGTAATTCAACAGATTCAATATGACGAAGAACAACACTTACAAAATGGAGGAGCGTATCGAATACGAACTCGATACAGGGCTCTATGAGTCCTTTCTCGACGGACTCGAGAAAAATTACAACATAGACAATGTAAATAGTTTAATAGGATATGAAGAAGAAGACTCAAGCAGCAATGGTCTTTTCGCAGATTTTGGGTTTGGCGTTGATGGTAAGTCTCGCCTACGTGAAAAATCTTTCATCTCCGACATCATATTTGCGTACAGAGCTCTACTTACTGTATAGCAGAATTATAGAGAAAATGTGTTATAGTTTATAATCTATATTTTATTTGAACAGAACTCCAAGCTCAAACATGGCCACTGACAGAACAGATTGGTTGGACATGCAGTGAAAATAACCCCTCCAGCCTCAAGGATATTGCCGACGTGGCCTGCTCGCCACTATCATCATCATCAGCATCATCATCAGATGCAACTAGTTCTCTTTTTGAAGACACAATCGACCTAGCTAGCCCACTTTCAGATTCTGGAATATCTTGCAGCAGTTCTCCCTATCGTGATGTGGGAATAGAGGAATTGGAAGCGGGGACATGGGGAAACAATGGAATGGAATGGTCTGCTTTTGACATGTTAACAGATGCTCCCAGCCAAGAGATGGGTGATCACAATGAACTTCAAAATGGCATTGTGAATTTTGAAAGTCACAATGCAATAGCAATTCCAGTTCCTGACATCGATGAACAAGAAGCTGCAATCTTGCCCTCCACTTTCCTTGAGACTCCCACAGCTGCTGCAGAGGAGGAGGTTGGCAAGAATGTCCCTGCTGCCTTCAACATTGGATCACCAGTTGGCAATGCAACAGAGCCGCTTGATGGTTCTATTGTTAATGCACCTTTATCTATAGAGGTGCCAGAGACCAATGTGTCATTTCCTGAGAGTACACCAACTCTTGTATCTGTCAATAAACAAAAGATGTTTATTGTCAAGGCTGTGCCTGTTAGATCAGTGCCTTACAAGAAGTCAGGAAAGACGAAGGTAAAGGAGCGTAGCAAAGAGCAAAAGGAACGAAAGAGAGGGCAGAATAGAAATGCTGCATTGAGGTACAGGAATAAAAAGAAAGAAGAGTTGGATATGCTGTTTGATGAAGCAGAAAGGATTGAAACAGCAAATAAAGAATTATCAGAAAAAGTCACTGAAATTACCAAAGAAATTGATTATCTCAAATCTTTGATGCTTGATGTTATTAAAGCCAGACTTGCAAGAAACCAAACTGAATGAGTTATGATTCTGAAAACTAATTAGTTATTTTGTTGCAAAACTTTTAGCACTGCACTTTTCAGTGTTTATAGACTTGATTACTGTTTATTAGTTATATATTTATTTAAGATAGTTTGAGTAGTATGAATTTCCTTGAGCAATTACAATTGTTTTATATATCTGCATCATAAATGAAATCAAGATGATATTAGAAAATGCACTGAACTGATATAAAATTCTCTTCATTTTTCGTAACCAAAGTCTGGAAATATTAATCTCAGATAATCACAAGGTTTTCCAAATAGCAATTAACCAGTCACACACGACGTGAAAAATTAAAATGAATAACTTCAGTATTTACATGACTGCAGCTGTCTCGGTATGATTACGAGGCCTTATTTGACATGGCATCAGCAAGCTGTTGGTAAGACTTGCTTGTTTTAGCTTGATTTTTCACATAGTCTAAAGTTCTGGCCTGAAAAGACGGGACAAGGTAAAAAAATTCTACAGATATGCAATGAAAACAAATGATTTGCTTATATCATTCTCGCTTAGACAAAAATAAATATGCTTACCATCAACTTCAAATCTGCTTTTGTATTACTCTGAACTTTCCTCCAAATATTATGAGCCAATTTCATCATAGAAGGCTCGGATATATCTCCACTGATGATTAATCTGTTGAAAAATAATACATATTCATGGGTATTTTCCAAACTGAGCTGGAAACAAATGAATTCACGCAAGAAATAATCAATCAATACAGCTTGCAATAAAACTTTACAAGTTACCTGTTTAGAAAAGCCAGCAAGAAAATGGCTTGCATTTTCATATTCTAAAACAGAAAGACATTATTATTGTCAACTAATGTTGCCAAAGTGGTCAGGTTTTATGTGAGTCTCACAATTGCGCGAATGTCCCACAGCAATGTTTGCGTTTGTTGAATTATTTGTGGAATTATAAGGTGCTTCTTAGTCGTTGAAATTGTTAACACTTTTTAAAGGTTAGAAAGATGAGGATGAAGAAGGCTTGCATGTTCATATTCTAGAATGAATAGAATATGATGATCATGGTCAACAAATGTGGAGTAGGCAGATATTTCACAAGTTTGACAATGGCGCAAATGTCCATGGTAATGCTTTCGGTACTCAAGCTCACTACTAGGCTGGTACCCAGCTTCAATTGTGGCTTTACAGCAAGCGATGATGTACAAGAACAAAACCAACCTTTTCTCCAAGACCTTTTAGTTCTGTTAGGATCTCATTCGTCAAAGTATCAATCACTTTGACCACTTCAACAATAAATTTCTTGTCCGAGCCATACAGCTTGTCATTTGAGTCAACTGAAATGAAATACACCTTTCATGTGAAATGAGACGAACTTTGCAGGCTACAGAATGGATACAAATGACCACGACAGTGAATAAGGACTGCTTCCGACGTGTGTACAGCGCTAGCACAACGTCTGCAGCGCGTATCAAAACTATGGTCATGACGTGACAATTACAAGACTATAGAATCATGAATCAGACAACTGTCAGCTGCCATTGTGACAACTAACAAATATGCCTACGGTTGTGACAAACGCTAATGGCTAATAGACGTATGCAGCGATCATTATATCAAAACACACTCCTCGCTATCTGCCTTATTATACTTAACTAGCACAAGTAAAATTTGTTACAAAAATGCCTGTAAATTCCTTTCTAGACGCTTGTAACATTTCACTGAGAATTTTCCTCACCTTTGTAGAAATTGTAAACAAAGGTTTCCTAAAATACAAAAAGCGCAAACAAATTAGAATTTATTGCAAGAAAAACTAGCACAGATCAAAACAAAGATTGATAAGTTACCTGGCATGATGCTGTGAGTATGTTGATCGCACTGAGATACAGCTTTGCTTTGGAGTCTGATTGTTCCTCCCATGCATAATCTTGTATGATATTGAGAAGGCCTCGAAGAATGTACAATGTGCCATGCTCTGGGTGATCCTTAATCAAATAATTACAAAAACAATAACATGGTGTTGTAATAACCATTGCATGTGGGTAATAATGTAATAGTAAAGTAATAATAATGTATAAATGATGTACAATAGTGGACAAAAGTCCCGGACATTGTTCTAGGGCGAGTGTGGGATCAAATGTCACCCACGAGAAGTGAAGTTTGCAAGAAGATAGGATTTTATAGGAATTTTTACATGTGTCCCAAAAACGTTTGTCCACTATTGCAGGTAATCATGTAATACGTACTGGAATCACTAATGATGTTGATAAAAGATTCTTGATATATTCGCAAAGGTATGGCTCTGATAATTTCTGTTTGTGCTCCACCTCTGCAGCAAAAAAGCAATATAAATTTGAAAAGGGAGTTAAGCATAAACGAGACAATTTCCAGAGAACCATTCTCAAATGAGATACGCACCAATAGTTTTTGGAAATTCAGCTATCAGACTAACAGCAGTTCTGAAGAAAGCATCGGCTACATAAAACAAAATACACAATTAATAACGAATAATAATGAAATAAAATAATGGTGTCAATGCTAAACTAAATTGCTCTATTGAGTTCTTTCTATTTACTTGCGGTGTACACAGAGGTCTATACAATAACCTCAATACGAAGATACCAGCTATGAGCATAAGCAGCAATCATCAATATTATAATAATAATAATATAGATGAAAAGGGACCTGGAGGACACGAGGCCTCCAGGTCCAGGTATTATAATTATTATGTTACCTTGTCCAATCGCTTGGTTTGCCAAGGCAACTTGACCAGATAACAAGTATAGCTTCAATCGCATGAAAACGTCCATCATTGAAGGTATAGTTATGAAACAAAATGCCATGCATGCCTTGAATGAAAGTAAAATGATATTTAATCCAGCTTTCCTTAGACTATTTCAACCGGAATATAATAACAGCTACATATCACTCAAGCTCAAGCTAGTTACATATTACCCAAGTTGGTACAAGGAGGCTATAAGGAATAAAGAAGAGTTGTACGAAATATCAACACAAATATGACAATAATTGCTACTTAGCAGTATAATCGGTGAGATACCTGTATGATACCTTGCTGAGCAGTGAGGTATCATACAGCTACAAAAACTACAACTAGATAACATCTTGGCATCAGGAGAGTTGTCTTACCCTGACAAATGCTCCTGTTTTCCTTGAATGATTTCCCTTGACAATCTCTCGAGTCTTCATAGCCAGTGCATTGACACTCTATTATCATTAATAAACAATAAGATCTAATATAAGATGTAAAGGCATTTCTCAAAAATACGGGATTAGAAGTACAACAGTCTTTGATCGGTACAGAACTTCAAAATTGCTTTGAAAATAGGAAACATAGCGAAACATAGTAAATACTAAAGCTTTTCGTCTGACACTCATCAGAGTAGTACGTCAGAAAGAGAACGAAAATGAAAACCTAACGAACAATTATACCCAGAAGAGGATCGAAATCGGCCAATCAGAAAAGAGGTGAGTGATTGGCCGATTTGAGTGAGTGATGAGGTGGGGTGAGAGGTGAGTGATGGGCCAATTTAACAACAGCCACAAGATAGACTTGTTAGCAAGTCCATGACATTACCTGAACCAAAGTGATTTGAACATTATCCAAATTTGAGAAACTTGCCCTGGCTTCGACGAAGAAATTCAACTGCTGCTCGAAATCACGCCCGAACTGCACCTGAGTAAAACAAAAGTGCATTACCAATTATTCAGACGTCAAGTAGTCCCCATAAGAGCACTGGGGAACATATCAAGCATATTGCTTTGTTCACTCTAATCTACACGTAGAAAAGGATCTTACAGACTGCAAGAATCCACAAATAAGATTGCCAATGACTCTTCTATCATCACCCAATGATAAGGAGCTGCAATGAGACGCAAATTACTGGCTACATGAAGAGCTAAATAGTTTTTATTAAAAATCAACTTCTATTTCCAACTGTATACAGTTCAAGCTTTCGCTCAAGTATATTAAAGGTCAAATAATAAACATAAAGAAAGAAACTGGGTCTTACTTAACCGAATCGTGCATTGTTTTGCATATTTGCATCAAAGCATTGATTATAACCGGGTCAGTTATCTCATCTTTTTGATACCTGGCGAAAAATGTGACAGGAGTTCAACTAACTACACAGTGCAAGTAAACTCGATGTTGTTATTTATTCACAGAAATTATTTGAGACTTTGTTGAATAAAATCGGATATGATATTTTTTATACCTATTAAAAGCTTCCATGATCGTTTTACAGGCTTCCACTTTGATAGACTCCTTTTGGAACATATCCAAGAATGGCATGAGCTTCTCCTGGAAAATACCAAATAAATAATAACGGCTTAATGACAGGGGCTGAATCAAACCTCTTCAGAGATCAGTGAGCTGAACTGAAAAGACGCACATGTCTGCACTGGCATGGGAGCCCAATTATACTCTTGCAACATGCAACAAGGTCTCATAAAAAAGATGGAAGAAGTGAGATGATAACTTAATATTGTTACTGGAAGAAGAAAAACCACTCAGAATGCGCAACTCCCATCCCACAGTAAGTAAATTACCGTGAGAGCAATCATCAATCGACATTGGCAAGATATCATAAAAGATATCACCAAATGCCGCGCTTCTTGCTCAGGGAGAAACGCCATGTCTCCTCATCGTGGCTGTGAGTGTTGTCTTTGTTGGAGAACAAAGACGGGACGCGTACTATAGAAATAATCCTAGTAAGTACGGTCTTAAATTCACAAGGCAGCGGACTTATCATACACCCACCTCAATACTGCACAGTGCATGTGGGAAACGTTATAGTGCGCATGCAAACGTTATAGTGAAGCAATGGTGTATACCTATATACATCTATCTGCAAAGTCTGTGTATTGGTTTCCCGTTAGAGTGCTCAATACATAGGGTAGAGCTATACATACACTAAGCTATACATATACATTTATCTGCATATATACACTACAAACTACCATCCACTGTACCTTACACTGCAAACCCTAACCACTATAACTACATACTTTTACAAGAATCTCTCGTGAAGCAGTGTTATATAGACATCAACACTGAACACCTAACACACGGTCTAGTTACACCACGTACATGCTTATACAGGGCAATGGTATATAACATACAGCGTGAAATACAGTAAACATATACATTTATCTGCTATAAATGTACAAGCTTACAACAAGCATACCAAGCATACAACAAGCTTAGTCCTAATCTATCCAAGACTGAATACATGTTGATAGGGCACCCACGTAGGCTCAACGAGTTAGAAGTCTTCCCACCGCTAGAGCTAAACAAATGTGAAATAAAGCGTGTGGTGAAAACTAAATCTCTCGGAATGATTGTAGATGATGGCCTCCGCTGGAATGACCAGTATAAAGCACTTTTAGGCAAACTAGCGGGTGGCTTATCGTCTCTAAAGAAGCTCAAGCATATCCTCCCTCAATCAAAACTATGTGATGTCTATCGCGCTCTTTTTGAAAGCCATTTAAGGTATGGCGATGTCATATGGGGGAGCCTTTCTGCTACCCAGATAGGTTCCCTACAACGTATGCAAAAGAGGGCCATAGACATCATTGAAAGAGCAAGAATAAGAGACAACTGGCATAATAATATTTTGAATATCGGGAGTTTAATTCAGCTTGATCGTTCTGTGATGGTTTATAAAATCTTGAATAAAGCTTGCCCCGAAAGCCTATGGGATATGTTTGAGCATAGATGCAATCTCTCAAATTATGAAACAAGGAATAGTAGAGACCTCCATATCCCAAAAATAAATCTAGAAAACACAAAGAAAGGCTTTCAGTACTCTAGCATCAAAAATTGGAATAGTATTCCAATTGAGATCAGAGAGCTGTCATCGCTACCCGTCTTTAAAAAAACATTAAAAAGACATTTACTGAGCAATGATAACTCACAATGACCAAAACGACTCCCTGGAAGAACAGTATCGCTTTATTTCACATTTGTATTTACCCTTATTTTAACTTATTTAATGACTTAAGCAATCACTTATATTATACTATATTATGTTATTATTATGTATCTTATATCTAAAGCTGAAGGGATATCGTTATTATGAATAAAAAAAAAAAAAAAAAAAAACCCGCATATAAGAACCAGTGAATTAAGAACCTTCCAGGCTGAAAACCCTGGTCAAAACAATAGAAGAGACAATAGGGTATTGTATTTGAACAATAGGCTGGATGATGCAGAATTCACAGATTCTTATATGCGGGTGTTCACTGTATTGATTAGAAGAGTAGGATTTCCATATATTAAGGACTTGTATTTACTATTGACTATAAAGGGGAAAACCACTCAGAATGCGCAACTCCCATCCCACAGTAAGTAAATTACCGTGAGAGCAATCATCAATCGACATTGGCAAGATATCGTAAAAGATATCACCAAATGCCGCGCTTCTTGCTCAGGGAGAAACGCCATGTCTCCTCATCGTGGCTGTGAGTGTTGTCTTTGTTGGAGAACAAAGACGGGACGCGTACTATAGAAATGATCCTAGTAAGTACGGTCTTAAATTCAAATGGCGGGGGACTTATGACACAGCCATTCTAATACTACACAGCGCATGTGGGATGCGCTATAGTGCGCTTGCGCAAATCAAATTCGGTCAGTTAATTAACATACCATTGAGAACAATGCGTTTAAGTCTTGCAAGTGGGATACAATCTTCGATAGAATGGCTAACAGCTGGAAAATACAATAAATCTATCAATTAAATACGAGAAAACATCAATTTGATAGAAAACTAAACAATTCAACTCAATAAGAGCTACAAATAATCTAATTCAATACCAGTGGGTAGGAATCTTCGAATGCGCGGTCAGGTGTCATGTGTTTGATGATATTACTGACCAATGTATTAACTTCACGTGCCTATAACAGAGAACAGCATAAATAGAAACTAATATGATTGGGTGATATGGTTTTGTTAGGGTAAGGAAATTAATATGATTCGGTGGGAGAGTAAGGAAGAAAATACATGGAACGTACCGTAAAATGTTTCAGAGGAAATTCAATCCATACATCTGCACACATGATATATTGCTAGAAAAATTAGCATTTTATTCTCCATATAAACAAATAATTGTATTCTTCTTATTTCTTATGATGACTTTGAGCTCTACTCGGAAATGACAACGCAAGTGAATGCACCTTCCTTCCTATAACATTCATATATGATGACCAGGCACATGAATGTCACACACAGGTTGGTGACATGTATGAACCTGTTTTGTATAAAGCCGGGTTGAGCCTCGAAAAACCTGGGTGCCTTATATAAAGCTAAGTCGAGAAAACCTACATAGAACTTCAATAATTTAAAATGTTGAGCATTCTAGCTACTACATTCCCTGCTCTGTGTTATTTTTATGAACTTCTGGCTAACTTGAATCGACATATCGAGGTTAACTCTGCATTCTCATATTTCTATAGCCCTGACTTACAGCTGGTTCCTTGAGCTTGGCAACCACTCTCCAAACCTGGGGAATTAGGAAATATTTCAGTGAAAAGAAAAACAATCTAAATAAAAGACAACCCGGTCATGCCAGGTCTCCCATAGTGGTATCAAATGGCAATTGGAGAATAAATAATACGAGACGCCTCGTTTGCACACTTGCCTCGTTCAAGAGTTGCAGTCTCTGATCCTCGGGTGGGTCAGCTTGCACAACACAACAACCAAGAGATTTGTATAGATGGTACTAAAACAAAACATGATGAAAACAGTGGAAAAAAGAACAATTTCTACATCAGATCAATGTGAACCAAGTTACCTTGACCAGGCATCAATACCGTAAGGACTACTGTATATAGCCCTGGGAAGACGCATCCTTTTGAAGAACACTTGTAAAAAGGGGGGCTACCGAAAAGGGGGCACGATTTACATAAAGTGGGAGATGCTCTCTCGTTTGAAGTCAAGGTTAACTGGCTTTGAATGGCTCATCATGCCACGCTCTGCTTTGAAAATGGCTCATAATTCCACGCTCTGCTTTGAAGATGGCTCATAATACAATGAGCTTCTTTGAATATGGCTCATAATGCCACCCTCTGCTTTGAAGATGGCTCATAATGCCATGCTCTGCTTGTATTTTATGAAAATGTCAGCTGGAACTCGATAACCTCTTACTCACCTTCGGAAAGCCAAGGTCTTCGCATTCTTTGATCAAAGAGCTCAGCTCCAACGCCCTGTCAATAAAGAACAAAAGAGACCATATACAATCGAACCTTTTATAGCAGCCACATTTAGACCCAGGTCAAATGTCCGTTAATGGAAGGTGAAAGCGATTTGCAAGTGGTCACTATTAGAAGTTCGAGTGAATATATAGAACTACTGTTTATGTTATGATGATGATGATGTTAGCTATGAATTACCTTGAAGCAATGAAGCTTGGGTCAAATGCGGATAAGACTGAATTCAAAATCAAAGCACTGCAAAAAAGCAAAAATGCAGACATTAAATTGGTGCAGCTCTACCTTAAAAATATCAACTGATTTTAAATACAGAAAGCTTTGGAAACTTGTTCCAGGTGTCAACAGTTAAAGTAAAATATTGGTATGGTTGGACAATTCAGGTTAATGCAATACGTGAGTTTCGGAGGTACAATCAATTCATTCGTGTCTTTTTACAGTGAGTAATTGCGTAATCACTAGAAGGAGTCGCTTTACAATGAGCTTTATTTGATTACATGAAATTACACCATCACTACCAACACACCGTGTTATACAGTTGATGAAGGCTTAACTTCATTACAAATAATACCTCATCGCAGTGCGCAATGAAAAATAAAATATAAAAGTAATAATATATAACAATCATTAATGTAAATACAGTCAAGTATACGATCAAACAGATCTCAATTTAAAGAAAACCGTTTAAACAAGAAAGCTTATTGCGTTGGATCGTAGCGCATAGCATGAAAAACGCTAATTAAGTTTGTAAACTATAAAACATCTGGTCAGCTAGCAGAGTTAATTAACCAATAAAAAACAAGAACTCAATTGCATGCATTCACTAACTTCATTGAAAAATCAACATCGGCGGTAATAAACAGGCATAACCAATTGGTTCTTTTTAATATTCATTGCATATGTTTTTTACTGCTAAGGATAGACGAAGCAGATTATATTTGAGAGTGGACACTGTTTACATTGGGCTTGGTGCAACTAAAAAGTCGTGATGAAAAAACAACAACCATGTCCAGAAGAGCTGATTAGTTCGATGACGATTCATGGCTTTCCTGCCATATTATCATCATGCAATGTGAAATCAAAATTGTTCTGGTTTTTCACATCGTTCGCAGCTCTGGTTGGGTTGGTCATCTTGGTGACGTTAAGATTGCAGGAGTACAAAAGTTATAAAGTCTACACGAATGTCGAGAGCAGTGTTAAACAGGAGATGCCTTTTCCAGCCGTCACTTTTTGCAATAGTTACATAAGATTTCTATACAATTCACCGACTATGCGAAACACATCACTTCAGCACAAGAAATGCACAGATCAGGATAAAAACAAAGATTTCGACAATGCTTGCACCTTATTCTTGTCCGGCCTTCGAAATGCTATTCGCTTCGATTACAATAGGCCTAAAACTAACCCTAACCCTAACCCTAACCCTAACCCTAACCCTAACCCTAACCCTAAACCCTAACCCTAACCCTAACCCTAACCCTAACCCTAACCCTAACCCTTTCGCCCTTTGCTATCTCAAACAGTGTCTTGAAGTCTGCAATGACCTAATGCCACTTGTACGATACCTGTTCCCAAAGATGTCCTTCGATCATAGCACTGAAAAGTCTAGGACATGTGCGGAGAATTTCTACACATTTCAATTCAACATGAAAGCATGTAAATGTAATCCGCCATGCTTTGAAGTCGTGTATGAAAAGACGATACACAGTATGCAATGGCCACAGGGCAATCAACTACAGCAACTAAAAGATGCCATTCGACAATCACCTATCAATCAAAGTTTCCAGCATCTCACTGAGGAAGACTTTAAAAAGAATTTCATTCGTTTACAAATCAGGTTTCCTAAAACCATCATCCATCTGGTGACAGAAGAAGAGTTGTATTCAGCAGGCAGCTTCGTGAGTGAAATTGGTGGATTGATGGGCCTGTTTTTGGGTGCTTCTCTTATCTCATTGGTCGAAGTATTCTTTGTGATTGTGGCATTTATAAGAAACATTATCCAGAGAAAAACAAAGATTGAAAACGGCAAAAAAACCGATGTGGAGGGTCAAGACCATGAACAAAGAGATTAAAACAAAATTCAATCAAACGTGGCAGATAAACAATCTACTCATGCCAAAATTAATTATTAACCTTTCAGCCTTCCAAGCATGGTAGAGATTGAAATTAAATTCCTAAAGAATCGTGTGCACATCATTCTTGTAGCTACTATAACAAGCAAAACGTTTCCTGTCCTCTTACGTTTTCCTGAAGGCAAATCCAACGCTCAAAATAAGAACAAATTCAACTCTCAAATAGAGAAAACTTCAACCCTCAAAAAAGAGACAACTTCAACCCTCAAAATAGAGACAACCTCTTCCCTCAAACATCATTAGCTTTGCTTCGTATTCTATACATTAATGTTCAACAGTATTTAGTGTTGCTGGTATAGTTAGAACACCTCTGATTAATTGAGGAGTCACTTTGCAATGGGCTTTATCTGATTATCTGCAATCAACCCATCACTGGCAACAAACTATGTTATACGGGAGGCTTAGCTTTATTACAAATAATACCTCATCGCAGTGCACAATGAAATATAAAACTAATAATATAGAACATACAATAATGTAAATAACGTAAAGTATACTATACGATCAAACAGATCTCAATATAAAGAATATGTTTAAACAAAAAAGCTTATAACGTTGGGTCATCGCGCATAGCAAGAAGAAACGTTAATTGAGTTTGTAAACTATGAAACATCTGGTCAGCTAGCAGAGTTAATTAACCAATAAAAAACAAGAACTCAATTGCATGCATTCACTAACTTCATTGAAAAATCAACATCGGCGGTAATAAACAGGCATAACCAATTGGTTCTTTTTAATATTCATTGCATATGTTTTTTACTGCTAAGGATAGACGAAGCAGATTATATTTGAGAGTGGACACTGTTTACATTGGGCTTGGTGCAACTAAAAAGTCGTGATGAAAAAACAACAACCATGTCCAGAAGAGCTGATTAGTTCGATGACGATTCATGGCTTTCCTGCCATATTATCATCATGCAATGTGAAATCAAAATTGTTCTGGTTTTTCACATCGTTCGCAGCTCTGGTTGGGTTGGTCATCTTGGTGACGTTAAGATTGCAGGAGTACAAAAGTTATAAAGTCTACACGAATGTCGAGAGTAGTGTTAAACAGGAGATGCCTTTTCCAGCGGTCACGTTTTGCAATAGTTACATAAGATTTCTATACAATTCACCGACTATGCGAAATACATCACTTCAAAACAAGAAATGCACAGATCAGGATAAAAACAAAGATTTCGACAATGCTTGCACATTATTCTTGTCCGGCCTTCGAAATGCTATTCGCTTCGATTACAATGACCAGCCCGATTTTCCAGCTAGTTTCTCTCGGCCTAAAACATGGGTACCGTGTTTTACACTGAAAAATGACGTAAAATTCAAACAGAAAACACCAGCCGGAGGGCTGCAAATGTTTCTATACCTGAATACATCTGATACTACAGAATACAGCCAAGAACTGCAACTGCACACAAAACTACGGAATGGGTTGGAAATATTGATTCAAAATGAAGCATCCGCGCTGTTCTTTCCATACCCTGATTTCGTTTTACAAGGTGGCACAAGCGTGGATATAGCACTGAAAAAGATTGAATACAGACGCAAACCAAGTCCGTATTCAAACTGCGTAAGTAGCCACCCAGAAGTGGAGAGAATGTTTGGGAAATATTCCGAAGACAACTGCATCGCCCTTTGTTATTTCAAACAGTGTCTTGAGGTCTGCAATGACTTAATGCCGTTTGTACGATACCTGTTCCCGAAAATGTCCTTTGATCACAGCACTGAAAAGTCTAGGCCATGTGCGGAGAATTTCTTCGCATTTCAATTCAACATGGAAGCCTGTAAATGTAACGCACCATGTTTTGAAGTTGTGTATGAAAAGACGATACACACTATGCAATGGCCACAGGGCAATCAACTACAGCAACTGAAAGATGCCATTCGTCAATCGCCTATCAATCAAAGTTTCCAGCATCTCACAGAGGAAGACTTTAAAAAGAATTTCATTCGTTTACAAATCAAGTTTCCTAGATCCATCATCCACTTGATGGAAGAAGAAGCGTTGTATTCAGCAGGCAGCTTCGTGAGTGAAATTGGTGGATTGATGGGCCTGTTTTTGGGTGCTTCTCTTATCTCATTGGTCGAAGTATTCTTTGTGATTATGGCATTTATAAGAAACATTATTCAGAGAAAAACAAGGATTGAAAACGGCAAACAAACTGATGCAGGGTGTCAAGAGCAAGAAGAAAAAGACTAACACAAGACTGCATTAAACGTAGCAGATAAATATACTTTGTTCATGCCACTTTCATGGCTGCTCAATGTGTCTTACCCTTATAATAACGTTTTGCTATATGCTTCAGATTTTCAGCCTTTGATGACTCAAAACTAAAATAACTCGAATAACGTTCTAATTACCTGTAGTGTTTTCTGGAAAAATCGAAGTTCCATTCTTTGCATAGTAATATGCATAGGTATTGGTACATGATATGCACATTACTATGCAATAAAAGTATGCATGTTAAAAGGGAATAGATTAATTTAATGCTGCTCTCACCTGTTACAAGACTGGCATTGTTGCATTACTTCAGTAAGCACATACTAAAAAATAAAATTAGTTTGATTGGCACAGTTTCGATTAGAGCTTACTTATTTACTTATTTACTTATTTACTTATTTACTTATTTACTTATTTACTTATTTACTTATTTACTTATTTACTTATTTACTTATTTACTTATTTACTTATTTACTTATTTACTTATTTACTTATTTACTTATTTACTTATTTACTTATTATCTACGTCTTTTAACCAGTTATAACAACGTATAATCAACAGTATTATGATTACATTAAATACTCATCCATTCGATCATTTATCAATTCATTAC
Organism: Sanderia malayensis; assembly: GCA_013076295.1. Taxonomy (NCBI): domain Eukaryota; kingdom Metazoa; phylum Cnidaria; class Scyphozoa; order Semaeostomeae; family Pelagiidae; genus Sanderia; species Sanderia malayensis. The sequence goes on along the minus strand of RQOL01000658.1, from coordinate 3,892,816 downwards.
AAGTGTGGTTATCTCATTCGCCTTGCTACCCAGGTTGGCTGCCCTTACAATTCATAAAAAATCCTGGTACATGTAGAATAATTAACTGAAACAGTTTTAGAACGACTCTAATTGACACATTCACACATTTATTGGCGGCTGATGAATTGAGATGATAAAAAAGATACTCTATAGCAAAGACATCTTTATAAATGTCTTACCTCTGAAACTTTGTAGGCAATACACTGCAGAATCCATTCCAAGGATGGACAATATAGTTGCAGATACGCAGACATATCTAGAGACAAAAGTATGTCAATCACCCAGAGCCCAGCTATGTAACAATTGTGTTCAAACAACCGACCATCAGACACAGCGAACTGCAGCCATAGCTATTATGACAACCCTAACAAAGCTATGGCTACAGCAATGAATTATAAAGCTACAACTGTAGCAAAGTGTTACAAAAGCTAAAACTATAGCAAAGATATATGAAACAGAAAATGAAACATTTACCATACCTAATGCTTGTTTAGCCAGAGAGTTTTGAACATTGTCGGTCATAAGCTAAAAAAGAAAAACAAAAATAGAAATCATTTCACACATAAAATGCAATAAAGTGCCGTGTGGTTGGTATGGAAATTTCAAAGAGTTAGTACCTGGCTGTATGCCGAAAGGAAATCAAAGAGGCATGGATTAAGATGATCTTTCACCGTGGGAGCCACTTGAATCCCAACCTGTGAGCAAAAATATAACGAGATTGAAAAAATAGTATAATCGGCATGTCTCAATATATGACTGATGGACACAGTCAGTGCAACCACTAATAACGAACACCCTATACAGAGGACACCTATAAACAACGAACAAATGTTTGACTATGGTCTAAATAAACCTTTTTTAAAACAACTCTTGCAAAGAAATAAATCAAGATTAGCGAATAGCTCTCAAAGGTTAAACAACAACAGCAACAATGAAACTGACTCACTCGACAGAGGTACGTTCGTGCATACGAGGCTACAAGAGGATCGCCAATACCTCGGATCTGATTGGTCAATCGCAACAATGCTTTCGAATATTCCCTGCAATGAAACGAATTTAAGTACGAATTCAAAAAAATTATGAATCAGGTAGAATTTTCCATACGCATAATACAAAATGCGCGTGAATATTGGTCTGATACTTACCCGGTTGTCAGAAAGCTATAGCACTTAAGAATTGCCATTTCCACATATCTGATACAGAAGAGTCAAGGACTTTCAAAGCTATCTCTCCCACCTTCCTTCATGTCAATATATTAGACACTGACCAACGTCGAAATTAACCTCAAAATATAAAAACTTTGTCAACTCCCTTATTTCCCCTATAGTGTTCAACATACCGATATTCAACTGCCTTTATAAAGGTTAATGCTCATATGTGGTATCATGAAAGGATACAATCTGGGTATCAGCTCTCTTATTGACGCAACTTTGTAGAACCAGTTGCGACATGTCTCCTTGGCTGATTCTGGCACTTGGTCTGGTGTGAAATTCTTAGGCAGAGGGATCGGTTTATCTACTCCGCTCATAATAACCGTAGATTTGTTTCGGATTCTTTCAAATACAAGATTTCCTATAGCAAAGACAGCAGAAGATTCAATAACTGAAGTAATGGCACACCTGAACCCAGGTGTAGAACTACTTTGTGCCACATTTTGCTGCTATTCAAAACTGTACTCTGCAGCTATTTGGAGCCACACAACTTTATGGTAAGCTAACAAAGATTTCTTTCAAGATAATACATTTTCGAATCTATTTATCTAATTAGCTACATCCAGAAACAGATCTCTGTTAATTCACTTATGCTAAGGATCTTAAATTACTTATGCCAGGGATCTCTGTTAATTCACAAAAATAAAAAGAGAACGGCAAAATGTTGAAAAACGCTTACCAAAATTATCAAGAATATCTGTTATGAGAACAAACTTGCTTGGGTAGAATTGCATCACAGATATGTCACCAAGAAGTTTTGAGCACTACAAAAGACGACAAACTGAATTAGAGATCAACTTAAGAAGTGCAGCGGAACCTCAATGTAATACACACATATGGGGTCGATAATTTTGTCTCTTATTGAGAGGTGTCCCCTGTATAGAAGTGTCCGCTGCCAGAGGCTCCACTGTATACAGCAACAGTTTCAATTATGGGTTTCAACAGCACAACAATTCCTATTGTGTTTGAACAATAAGCTAGATGCAAAATTTGCATGTATATATTCGGACTTTTACTGTGCATCATAATACAATACACCCGCAGTCTGACGAAGTTTATTTTGTTGGTTTTGCCGCTCGTCATGCTGAAATCCCATCGTAAATAGAAACAAAATATTGCTTATACCTGTATTGATATCTTCAATGCCTTGACTCTCTGATCTGAATTCCATGCTTTTAGCAGCTCCTGAGGAAAATTCGATGCATTTAAAAACACCACTGCTCGGATTAAATGCTCTGAGCATATAGCATCCTTATAATAAACCTAGTTTGCTTTATAAGAAACCTTTTATAAGAAAACAAGTATTTAAAATCGAAAATAGTTAATAGGAAATTTAAGATACTCAATGCCGAGGTTGGTTTCTTGGTTAAAAATTGGGTGTAGCACTGAGAGGGGTCATAAAATCGGATGAATCAGACTTAATACTGACATCCTCGTTTGGATAAAGGGTTACATCATTAGCACGCGTATGGCGTCATATCATATTGTAAGATGCAATATGCAAGAGTGTGAAGCAAGTGACATACCTGATTGAGTTGTTCTATCTTATTCACGTAATCCTGTTGACTTAGATTGAGCATTTCCTTCATGGAACCCTGAAATGCATGTATCAATTAAAGCTAAATCAACAAATACAATGATTATCAAAAACTGAGAAACCATCAAAACTATTGCTTAACTTGAATTATACAAAATGTCAAGTGTTAGTATATTTCAACTGATTTGGCTTGCTGTAATTGTAAAAAAGTGTGACCCTTAACAACTCAAAGCCTCTTACACAAACTTCTAATTATTGACTACCATCCACCCAAGCTACTACTACATTGTTTTCAACTGCTACTGTATTGTTTTCAACTTATTGTATTCATTAGGTTATCATTTTCATCAATTTTCTTTCCACACCTATCATTCATCTATAGCTGGTTCTGTTTGTTGGCTAGTTTTTGTTTCATTATATTTTCAAGTGTGAGCTCCGCTGTGAAAACAAAAAGTGCCTGTAGTTTTAATCAAACAATGAGAATTCCATCTTCTTACATCTTCAAAGTCGTCCAGCTGCTCGAGTCTTGTCTTCATTTTATCTGTTGTTGTGGTTGTAGTAGACTGCTTTGTTGTGACTAAAATGAAAGCATCAACTATTTCAATAGCAGTTATGTTATCAAAGCTGCATTGCAAACAAAGCAAAAATTACTTTGCTTAATTTGCAATATTTTGAGTTGCTATATTTCCATATTTTGAGTTTGCTAAATTGAGGGAAAGTTGTGCTTTGGAATAAGGAAAGAAATCTAGTTCATTATACAGCAGACAAGTTTGTTATATTGGCATTTCTCCAGATTAAAATCCAAAGAAAAATTACAGTGAAACCTCCATATAAAGGACACCAATGGAAATGATAATTTTGTCCATGATAAATTTGGTTGCTCAAAGGATGCTTTTGGAAAAATAACAGATTTTTAAAAGCTTTGAGACAAAAATATTTGTCTCAAAGTTTGTTGAGAGGTGTCTATTGCATCAAGGCATCTGTTATTAGAGGCCCTACTGTATACAAAGTGAAAACATGTGTCTTACTTTTCTCCTTTGATGCTCCAGAAAGAAAACTCTAAAAAAGAAATTCAGACATTAATGCAATTACATGAGGCACACAGCTAGCTATATAGTAAGTCAACTACCAAAGAACTTGAGATTTGTTCACAAAATCTGGTGAAGCCAACCTCAAACTTTGGCTCAAATAGCCCCATATAAAATTTTCTTAATTCTATATGCGGTTATTCTCACAAAACTCACCAATAAAACAAAACAGCTTGTAGAAATTTTAATAGCAGATGACCCAAACAACCTAATGCAATGCAAAAAAAAACACCTTGAACCTAAATAAACTTACGCTTGTAATTGATAGTTTTTCCGAGGTCGTATACTTGGATAAAATCCCAATTCTTTTGCTGCTCCATGGTTCAAATGTTTCATCAAGATAACCTTTGGCATCTCCAAACTCTTCTGTCTTTTCATTCTTCTCTTTTTCAGGCTAGGCGTGGATTTCCAAATGAAAGAGTTAACAAATATCCTCAAATTAGCTCCTTAGGGGCATATTCAAAGAAGGCCAATTCCCCAAACTCCCCTTGGAATAATGAAAGAAATAGATATTGTGCAAGAGTAAATACATTATATCCAAGGTACAAGATGTTTAACTTATAGGATTGGGAAGAGATTTGGGGGTCTGTGACATCAAAATTTCACTCTATATTGTAATCAGGACTTATTCAATACCTCTTTAGTTTTCTTATCTTCCAATGTTTGTTCTTGAAGCATCATAGATAAAGGATCAATTCCCTCAAAAGTCTGTGAAGCCATCATTGACAAAGGATCTTTTGACTCCTCCTTCTTGGACGTTTTCTGCTTTTTATTTTCTTTTGTTCCTTTGCTTGTCAAGTTCTAAAAAGAAAATAACCCAATGATAATTCAATTAATGTGAACATTAGTATCCTGATAATTAATAAGTTGGGCGTATGGGTGTATAGTGTATATATAGCGTAGAGTGTATCTTATGACCCAGTGTGTATTTCATGTTGAAAATTCCGACAATCTTTGGTGTGGAAACAAATTTCTTGGCACATAGAATTGACATGTGCCAAGTTCACTGTACTGGCGCATAATGTAACTAATAACAAAATTTCTTAAATTTCACACATAGACTGTATCACAGCAGGCTACAGGGTAGGTAGCCTACTGAGGTTTGCTACAAATGATTTCTCGTAAAAGTGGTTGGTGGTTGATGCAAGCAGTCGTTCATATTCATATACAAAACCTTGGCGTACACCTGCTCCATCCTTGGTACACCTTCAATGTAAGGTTGACATGGAATACATCTGACTTATGACCATTAACTGTTAGTAAATAGGTGGTGAAGGTAGAGAAAGGAAGTAAGTATAAAAGGAATAATGATTATTACAGTAACAATAGTTCCTCTTAGTGGGTGCTCAATAGTTGGCATGAGTCTGCATTTCAATTTTTTCCTTTCCTTTTCGTAGTCCCTTTGACGAGGAACCCTAAAAAATAAACATCCACATGTCAGAAAGGGGCATTAAATGGCAAATGCCACAATCATCGAAAGAAGCTGAAGTGTAGAGGATGGATAGGATAGGAAGGCCTGAACAATCATCATGAGGGTCTAAATATTTGGATGAAGAACTGCAAAGCAAAATCTAAAAACATGCAAAGAATCAAAGAGTTCATAAATAAATTATTACCAGTTTTGTACGGATGCCATGAGTGAATGAAAGCAATTGTTTTTCACAAGTTCTTCTTCGGACAACCAACTTCTCAGAAACGCGACAAAACCTATCTTAAGCACTTCCGCCTTATTTAAAAAGTGGGACCTACAGGCCTCCACCTTTCCGAACTTCACTTACAGAAACAGTAGGGCCATATTTTCAAAGCTTAAAAAACTTTGGGAGGAGGTTTCGTGTGAATAAAAATTTTAAGAAACTTTCTATGTTTTCTAGCGTGTTTAGTTTTGTTTCTTTGTTCCTAGTTATACATTTTAGTTGTTTGCGATGGAATTTGCATTTCCTTTTGCTTCTCTATCCAATTTACAATCATCAGGTAAAAAAATTGCCCCTGATGCAGGTATTGTTTCACTTCATCTTCATTTTGCTTCAATATTTAGTTTTATTTCGACTGAAAACAAAGTTATATCTGAAAACGTAACTTCTTTAAATAATAAAAATGTCTAATATAGTAGAAAACTCAAGATTTGTCACATAACACTTCAAAACGTTTATTTACAACGTAAATTACGCTTATTTACAAAGCGCTATACATTAAAACCGAAAACTTTCGGACTTAAAAATTTCGGACAAAATACTTCGGACAAGAAACTTTCGGACGCTTTTTTAAGAATTTCGGACGAAACAATTTTCGGACTAGACAAATTTTCGGACAAAGCTAAAATCGATGAAGATGGGAAAAATTGTGGACGAATTTTTATAAAAAATGTGTGCGGATAGCATCTTAGTTCATAATTGATATGATATTTAGTTTAGATCTTCAAAAGAGTCCTCTGGCTCCAGCTCCATGCTAATGCGCTATCGATCCCTGACATTTGAAAGCCTTTTCTCATCATTTCAGGGTTGTTTCGCAAATAGTCGTACGGCCAAGTCAATCACTGTGCTCATCGTAAAAAGCTTTCGTGAAACTTCAATGGAATAGACTTCAATTCTACAATTGATATGGGCCCGACACTCTTGGCATACGACTGTTTAACTTTGATTTTAGAAAATTTTTTGGCGGACTATGACAGTAGGCTCCAATGACTGATAATGATGTGCTAAATTAGCTGGCACAAACATAATGACACAGTAATTGTCTTCAATTAATTGAAATACTGCATCTGCTGCTTGCTCCCTGGACACATCAAAGATAACCATGGCCCTCTGTTCCCTCGGTAGCTTCAATTCATCTCGTTGTTTTGGCACAACGAGAAAAATCACTGAATTGAACAACTGAATCCCTTTTTTCAATTGTTTGATGTGTATGTCACATCAAAGCCTTCTGGAAATCTAATCTCTTGTGGAAGACAACGATTTGTATTCCCTCGTAGATCAGTTGCGATGGCAAAAAAAGCTTAAAAAGCTACGTTGCTCAAACAATTTGCCCCTTGAGCTTGATTGGCCTGTGATTGAAGATGATGAACATGAGGATGAAGAAAACAAAAATGCTCAAAATATCAAAATAAATGGGAAAAGCGCGAAATTATATGCGTAGATGATTAACTTTGATGAACATTGACCATTTGTGTGTGTATTTCTGTGTCTTCCGAAAAAACAAACTTTCGGTCAATAAAACTTTCGGACAGCAAGTACTTTCGGACAATTAAATTTTCGGACACAATTTTGTCCGAATGTTTGATCGTCCGAAAGTTTTCGGTTTTAATGTAGTTGGAATGCCAGTTAGAAGCACTCGAGCTTTGAAAGTGCTCCCCAACCTCAACATACATAGTCGTTAACGTTGCTACTATTTTTAGCTTGGAGGGGGCGATCACCAGAGAGGGGCGTTTGGGGGGGCGTTCATTGCAAGGACCAGTTATCTTTTATCGGATGAACTCAAAACACTTTACTACTCTAAGGTGCCTAATTGCCGGGGGGTCCCAATTAGCGGGGGGGTTGGAATTTTGTTGAATTTATTTCAAAGTTGTTCTCCTTTCCCAGTCTCAATTTATATCTTATTTGTCTATGCAAGACTGGTATCTATTTATTTTGTGATTTTGAATACTCTGATATGAATTTTCAATACGCGTCACTTACGCGAAGTTGAAAAATTTAATAAGCGGGGGGGTCCTAATAAGAGCGAGGGGTTGGAAAAATTTCCAAAAATTAATTAGCGGGGGGGGGACGGCAATTAGGCACCTAAGAGTAATATGGTAAATCTGTATATTTGACTTGAGAGGTAAAACCCGCTGCTTCGTTCCTTGTTGCAAGGCAATTTACCCCCCACTCAAATGCAACGCTTGTCTGTATAGCTGTATTTGGTTTGTGACTCGTTATTGACATTTTGTTGTTGCGGAGGTCAATTGAGAGAAGATTAACGACTATAATATGAAGCACAAGAATGAATCCACCTATTGTTCACATGGATTTCTTTCCTTTATTACAACAATAAGACAATACCCACTCGTTTATTTTTTTAATAAACTACTCCCTTTGTCTTGAGGCACCAACGCAGTATTTGTCTTGTTTTAATCCGAGAAGCTTTTGGCAGTGGATTTGGCATAAATACTCTTCTGACAGCAAGAATTACCAGGCTTGTGAAACAGCTCTCAAAAAGATGGCGTTATTGCATGGAATCGTAGTTGATTTGATATTCTTATTGGCATGTTGTTGCACTTCTTTATATGGAAGTTCTGTTTCGAATATCGAGCAAAATCTGATGACCAATTTACTCACAAATTACAGCGTCAACGCGCGGCCTACGTTATCAAACAGGGAGTCAGTTATTGTGAAGTTTGACGTGAAGATCGGAAAACTCGTCAAGTTGGACATCAAAGAGCAAGTCATGATAGCCAATACCCGTATCATGATGGAGTGGACTGATCCGAGCCTTGTGTGGAACAAAAAGAAATACAACAATACAGGGACTTTGACCATTCCCAACAATTTAGTTTGGACTCCTGATATTATGCTCTACAATACAGCTGTTATGGAAAGTAAGGGTAAAGACGATTTGTACAAGTCCCATGTCATTGTCAGGAACACGGGAAAAGTTGTGTGGATGTCACCGTTGACGCTACAAGCTTCGTGCAGCATCTATCTCAAATGGTTTCCATTTGACGAGCAGGTTTGCAGACTGAACTTCGGTTCGATATCTTACACAGAGAGACAACTCCAACTGAAACGCTTCAAAACAAGAAATAGTTTCGATGAGATACAAGCGAAGTTTTATTTCTCGAGCGGCCATTGGAAGATTGTAAGTATCGATTCGAATATCACGACAGAGTATTACGAATGCTGCTTCGATGGGTTCTCTATCATCCACTACACGTTCACGTGGAAGCGACTATCATTGTACTGGCTGCTGTATCTGGTTCTTCCGTGCCTGTGCTTGGCGGTGTTGGCCGTTTTTACTTTCTTCATCCCCGCAGCGACGGGAGAGAGGAGCGGCTTCGCAATCACGACCGTTCTCGCGATGAGCGTCTATCTTCTCGTGATCAGCGATAAAATGCCCGAGAAATCAGACGAGTCGCCCGTGATTGGTGTTTTGTACATCGTACTATTTTTCATCATGACCGCAGTGCTATTGTCCGTCATTATAACTACATATATGGCCTACAAGACGACAAAACCACCCAAATTTCTCAGGAAGCATTTCGTTAAGAAGAATAAGAAGCCTCCCAAAGATGACGTCACCTCGTTGCGTGAACCACCCGGGGTGCGCATTCCCATGAAACGCGTTGCCGCGGCTGATAACGAGGTCGAGCCTAGAGTTGAGACAGAAGGTGATGATTTATTCAACGATCTGCCCAATGCCAGATTCAGGAGCATTGGAAAGAAGCAGTCGCTGCGACGCCACCTTAGCGTGTTATCTGCGCAGGAGGAAAAGGAGCTGGAGAATCAAGAAGAATGGCAAATCATTGCGGCACACGTGGATCGAATTTTATTCTGGATCTTTTGTGTTATGATTTTTATCGGCCCCGGAATCGTTCTTCTTTCTTACATTTAAATCCCATATTTCTTACTACAATTCATCTTCGACTCTTAATGACTTCACAGTTAAAACCAATTTTTTGATTAGCTTCTTTCGGGGTTTGTTTAGAATTTGATTTAAGTTCAATTATATATAAGCACTAAGGTAGTTACATACAATGGAAGGAAGCAGATCACTCCCATCTGCTGTGTGGATGTAGATGTAAAAAATCCTGTTTATCAATAAACCAAATGGTTGCTCCTTGTAGAGAGAATTCCAAGGGTCGCAATTTGTAATTATGGGTCTCGTAATTAAGTCTTGTGATTAAGCAATAATGAATATTTTAATAACGCGATAGTGCATGTAGTACATAATGGACAAATATTTTCTCAGTAATTAAACGTTCACTATAAACATGAAGTTACATATTTGTTTTGAAGGTATGAGGCTAACACATTAATTGAAAATAAACACTAATATTGGCATTTATTATTCGGGCATTTTTAATCTGCACCTTCGACATTTCAATTTGCATTTGTTTTGTTTTAAAGTCAAATAAGAATCCAACAAAATTGTTTTATTTTTGCTAATTGCGTTCAATTACGACAGAACGACACGTAATGTTTGATATCAAACCAATAAACTAAATTTAGAGCAAAGACAGTAATTTCAAGCACTGCCATGTCAAAGTTTTATTTTATTTTATTTTATTATATTTGTTTTTATTAAACTAAATTTGGAGCAAAGACATTAATCTCAAGCACTGTCATGTCAAACATCTTTATTCACCAATTACCAGGGTGGATTAGATTGTTGTTATGGTCTTGTAATTGCTGTTGCAATATCTTGATTCTCTGGTTCATTATTTTTTGGGTTCGCATACTACACCAACAATTGATATTCAGTAGAGAGAGATCACTCCATCCTATGCCGCATGTATGAATTATATAACAACTAACTCCGATGCCGTATGTAGGATGCTATATATGGGGGTCTGGAAACTAACATTACGTAACTACTACAATTGTTAAAAAAATCCACAATGCACGATATATACCGTAAATCCTTGAATAAGTCCCCGGGGGCATATTTGCAAAAACGAAATTTTAGCTGGATAATTGTTCAACATTAAGCAAAATAAAAGCTATATACGATGCAGCCAATCAATGAAGTTATTGGTTTAGACTTTCTGTTATTTGCAATACTTTCACTAAACAACTTCAATGTCTGGAAACCTGGCCTCAATATCCTTGTAAATGATTATCAGGATGGGGGCCTATTCGAGGAGAGGGCTTATTCGAAGGCAGGGGCTTATTTGAGGATTTACGGTAGTCGGATCGTAACTCTGGTAGAATATAAATATAAAGTCCGGATCGCAATTGGCATTTAAACGAAATCAGGTTGTCGCTCTTTGATTGTTATTCCTCACCTTGCAAATGTTGGAACATGTTTATCGTAGCTTCCGATTCTCTTTTTGGCCAGATGAGACAAAATGAACAGTACTTCTGATAACACCTACTCTCCCTCTCCGGATTGCAACTTGTGTTCAACTGAGACCGGACTATTTTCCACCAGTTTCCGTCACTTTTTTCATACATGTCTGAAATATTTTCCAACCCGACAAGCCGAATTTAAGGAGACAATTCATTATTCTACAAATTGGGTTGCAGCTTATACCCAATACAGACCGGATTATCTTTCAAAGACTGTTCTTCAATGCCTTCACTTTCCGTTGCATTTTCTCCTGGCGCATCAACAACGCCTTTTTCCTTTTGAAAAATATCAACAGCAACTGGAACATTATAGGTGCGACTTAAAAGCCTTTTCTTCAAAAACCTCTGGATGTGTGGCTTGAAAAAGTAGATGAATGGAATCAAAATTGCATTTGCGAGCAAGCCAAGTTTATACGTTGTCTCTACAATGTCAAGTTCTAATAAGGACATAGCTTGTGGGAGAGTGCACGTTAGGAAGGTAACGACGACCAGAAAGTTGGACCATATCAGACTCCGCTCGGTCCATGATAAATTGGTTTGACTTGGACGTGTGCCTGCATGTAGCTTGCTACTATTTACTCTCTGTTGCACCATTACGCGTACGACTTCTACGTTGATCACAATGAACGCAGCATCGAAAAGGAGCACGATAATTGCTTCTGTCATGCGAAAATGGCAAGGCAATGCACGGAACATAAGTCTAGCATCACGAACATACAAGAAAAACACGAGGGAGAAGATGGTTTCAAATAACAACCATATTAACCAGAGACAACCAACGACTTTCCATGTTTTCTTGGGTGTTACGTTTACACGATGCCAAAGGGGATATTTCACTGCAAGTAAGCGATCAACAGAGACAGCAAATACGAATGTCAGCCCTGATACCAATGCAGCTGAAGTGCTGATCACGATTGGTATCCAAGGCTTCTTTTTTTCTTCCATGCTCTTCGTCTGTTGTACAACTAAAAGCACTGATGTCACCCCGGACATCAGGCCCGTGAAACCGATGTTCATCATGAAAATCTCAAATGAATTGATCTTCCTTTTGCGTTTCGAAATTATGATGATTTCTGCTATATTTAGTGTAAATATTGCAAATGTCAAGACCAAGTACAAAATAATCATTTTTAAGCGATATGTTGTTGAAGATGAAAATCACACAGGGCAGTAAAGCTAACCACTATCTCTCCATGGTCTACCTCACATCTGTTAGGAACTAATTTTCGCAGAGAAAATTGTATTTAACAATAAATAGGAGTTAATAATTCATGAGATGATAGCAGTATTTGTTGTAAATAATACTGGCGTGCCCGCGTAATATTTATTTAAACTTAAGCACGGAAATTGAAAGCTTGTTAATGATTCGCGTGATGATGCAAATTATTTGGAGAAATTAAGATCTCTCTGAAGGACCAGTTCGTTGACAAGTTGGTTGGAGGTATTTCTTGCACAATAGGGGACAAAGGTACTTGGGACATTTGTAAAAGAACAAAACAGACAATCAGTCAATTTTTGTGGGCTTTATTCAACCCCTAGCTTCTCCCAAACAAAGTTGTTCTCTCAAGCAGAATCCTGTAATTATTTTGCCAAAAGAATTTAGTCGATATAGTGTTTTGGACATCACTCAAGACAACATTAAGGACAGGTGCAAAACTTGCGAAAATCCCAAGTGTTCCAGGATCTGTGTCCTCTATTACACCCCCATTCCCTTTAAAGATTGCCCGGGGCGCTCATTGAGCTTGAAATTTTTTTGGGGGGGGGCACTCATTGAAGAGGAAAGCTCATTGGAGGATATGTATTGTGCTTTTCCAGGTCATTTTCTATTCAATTAAATTGAATTTTTGAAGTCAGAACACCTTGTTAGAAGTCATTTATAGATTTGGGCGTTTTTGTGATTAGAGACAATATCACACCTCATTAAAAGGTGATGCAATGAAAGAGATGAATAAAAACCCGAATCCCATTCTGGAGACAACCTAGCAACCTTTCTTAGCAACCTGATTTGAAAGACGCATTCGCCATGAGGTCTATTGTTCTGGTCGGTATTTTACACATGTCACTTCTATTGTTACAATGGAAAAAGAACATTGAACGGGAAAGCCTTCCGCAAACATTAGCGATCTCTTTACTGAGATAGTGATCACACATTTATGATAAATCGCAGGATCAAATGACAGAATTACTATGCCAATTGATAATAATTGGGAATAATAATAAATTTAAAGTATTCATCCGTTATTCAAAGTTATTTTTCAATGCTTGTTGGAACTTATATTTTGCTTGGAGATATTTACATTTGTTGACAGACACATGGCCTAATGTTTGTGTAGTAGAAGCAAGCTCAAAGAAATTTCGAAGGAGACATTTGGTCAAGAAGAAATACGAAGATTTTCAGCTATGCTGAATGATAACAGTGGTTGGCCTGAATCTTTTGGATTCTCAATTGCTGGCGATGCAGCAGTCGTGGTTATCTCTGTGTTGGACAACTCGACTGCTTACAACGAGGGCCTAAAAGTTGGTGATCAAATATTGGAAATAAACGATAGAAACGTGAGAGGGTTGAGGAAAGACGAATTGATTCTAGTGGCCAGAAGATCAAAGCAATGCCCTCCATCTTTGTCCGTTATTTCCAGGATAAGACAGTTTCGTTTAAACAGACGAAGACGTGTGGGGTTTGGGATGCAGTTTCGAGGAGAAAAGCCAGTCTATGTTCAAAGTGTGGTAAGACATTCACCAGCACACGAAGCTGGGATCTGTCCCGGAGACATGCTTATCAAGGTGAATGGAAGATCAGTGAAGAATCTCGACGGAGCCGATGTGATAAAGGTGCTTGAACAGGCTGGCAATGCAGCAAAATTTCTCTTTATTGCTGGAAGTTATGCCATCAAAAAATTTGCAACCGATTCCTCAATAAGGTTAAAGAAAACAAGAGAGTTTTTCACAAAGGTAAACAATATACAGTCTTTATGTTGATGCTTGATGTATATACTTTCTTCTTTCATGTAAAATCTGTTTTCGCATTTTTGATTGACTCCCACACCCTGATAAGAATGAATTGCGTAAACAACTTGACATTTGGTTAAAAAAGGTCAAATGTGTGGTAGTAATTTTTGAGAAATCAGTCAAGTGATGACATGTGTGCAAAGCTTAGATCGCATAAGTAATCGAACTTAGATCACCAACAAAGGTTCGTGGTCGATATTGGGTTAGAGTTAAGCCCGGGGCTGATGTCCACGAAGATTGCTGGAATCATCGTCCGTGTTTTGCCCCCTACCCCTGTCCAGATCATCCGCCCCCTCCTTTACAATACCAGCTTTTTCACAACTGCAAACAGGATTAGCCACTTTACGTAATTGAAGTATACAAAACTCGCACTAGTGTGTTTGCCTAACAAAACTATCGCCCGTGGGTTTGCATATTTTGTTTTGCAGCATTGAAAGAGCTAAGACTGATTTCATCCAATCAACGATTTCAATACCTCTCTGTTGACATCACTTGGAAAAAATTCTATGCTGCGATTAAAACTGATGTTTTGTTGTATCTCGCTTGTGACGGCTAACTGTCTGATAAGATCGGCCAATTTGAATGTGCATTGTAAAATAAATAATGCCTTTATCTTCGCGAACATCGTGTTTTTGTCACAAGTGGTTAATCTCACGCACACAACAAATTATCATTGTAAAACATTGCAAGTATCGATTTGTTTCTTGCAGATGAATTATTATCTCACTGGCGAAGAGCACAAGAAGACATCGCTTATATCCCTGTTGAAAAGATACGGAAGGGATCGAGATATTGTCTGGTTCTCGTACCATCTTTCCTCCCTGCTAACATCAGATGTGCAGCGTGGATTCCTCAAACATGTCAGGTATGTGAGAAAATATTATCATACTTTACATTTTGATCTCAGTGAGCTTCGAACTGAACAGAACAGATAAATTCAAACAAACTCAAGGTTATTGATAGGGTTAGTCACGTGGCTGAGTAGTTGATTTGGCGATTCGCCAATGTGATTCAGTGATTCAACGGTTGATTACGTCATAAGATATGTTACATCATTGAATAAGTTCTTTGATTGACTGTTTGATTGCTCGATTCAACGAATCATCCAGTTGGACTGATTGCTTGTGTCATTACGTACATCATGATGAAACCAGTGTAATATTTCGGCGATAAATGCATGCATGCTTAATAACCACAAATGCATGACAACACGACTATATATTGCATCAGTTGATGAAGAACTATTTTGCTTGATTAGTCGAAAGAATGAGTTGATTATTTGATTCAATACTTGAATCACTGATACCTCAGCGATTGACTCACGATTTGACGAGGGAGATATTCAACGGTGTCTGTTTCCATTTTAGATATTTCATCCCTGCCCGTCATCGAGTTCAGTTCGATGCCATTGTCAATCAGAATGCGAACTCAGTTGTCAGAACATCTGCAGGTTCAACAAAAATCTCTCCATCAAATTCACCCAGAGATCAAGCAGAGGAGATTACAACTGGCAATAGATACCCGAAGACTAGTCCAAGAACTTACTCTGCTGGACAAAAGTAGGAATTGATTGCTTTCATCTTTACATCATTTCAAATTCGTCCTCTTTTGTCATTGCTGTAGTACAGTTGATTGTCGATATTTGGAATACCTGGGATATAAGGAGGCTCAATATTAGACTACCGTATTTCCTCTATTAAACGCGTTTATTAATCTCGGCACTTTTTTTGGGGGGCGCCTAATCTAGGGGGGCCATTATTCGAGGGGGGCGTTTATTAGAAAGTAAAAGATCACAGCCTCTGTCATTGGGTCCAGAAAAAGAGAAAATGGTTTAGTTGTGCCTTGCCTTTATCGAGCAACAATACATTACACCAAATTAAAAAAAATGTTCTGTGGGGGGCGTTTATTTCAAAGGTTGGTAGCATAAGGGGGCGTTTATTCGAGGGGGCTTTTAATCGAGGAAATACGGTAAGTACAGCATGTTAAAATTGAGTGAGACAGAGAAATTCGTTATGCATCGAGGGGGACTCGACTCGATTGGCAGTCGAATTATGTATCGAGGTTAAACTGTAGCTATGATATTCGAGCTTTTGACATGTTTTTTTATCTCTTTACCTTTGAATTTTGACCAGATATTAATTCATCATCTTTTTCATTTCATGTGTAGAAGCTGGTTGTCGAAAACAAGTACGCCTCACACTAAGAAAGATGCTACAGGGACTGGCTTTGCAAGCATTTACACGTAAGGTGCCCTCATTCTTATCCAGGGCTGCCAGATTTAAAGCTGAATTTGAAAATGACTGTTTTGCATACAATTTCCCAATCTGGCAACTCTGTTCCTGACGTTTCTTTTGAATGATGCAATCGAGTAGCATTTGCCAGTGTTTCCACTGCTGAAGAGAAATTGAAAAACATACCGTATTGTAGTTTGCTGAAATTTTACAACTGTGATCAATATTAACATGTTTGCTGTTCACGTTTTGGCAGGAGTGTTTCAAAAGCAAGTCAAAAATCTTCGCACAAGTCTCATCCCAGCAGGTACAAATTAAAGCTCTATCGTTCTCTATTCAATGATAACAACACACAAAGTTCTATCCAAGGATGAAAGCTCTGTTTGTTATGCGTATCGTATCCTAGACCACCCCTAATATTCACGTTGTCTTCATCAGAACTTGGCAGTTTTTCCCTCTACAAGTAGGCACTGTTGCTATCACAACAGCCACTATCTTTTGCAAATTAGACACTATTAACTAGTGATGTGTTTATTTTTCCTGTAGGTCTGTAATCCTGCAAAGAAAAACTGGTAATAGTTCCTTTGGCTTTACTATCAGTGGATGCAAGCCTGTATTTATTCGTTCAATCGATGAAGGTTGGTTAATCATGCTTTTCTTTCACATTCACTATTTGCTGCGTACTTTTTAGTGTTAGCCTGGTAAGAGTGGTGTATAGACTGGTGTATAGTCTGTGGCTTCTTTATAGTCTCATTACATTATCCCCTTCCTTCCCTGTGCTCTATACATATCATTCCCGTAGCGATGTGAGTAGAGCACAGGGAAGCAAGGGGACTCTGTAATGATATTATAGAATTTACACATTGAGCCCCTGCGATTTCACTCGTCTAACTGTCACTGCATAATCATTTGTGCTGGAGAGATGGAAGGACGTTTCGAGCATGATCACAGGGACTCAGTGTAGTACTTTTAAGTTTCGTATGCGATCGATTGAAGCTGGGAATCATTAAGTCTTCTGAATCTGATTCCAGATGGACCTGCTGTTTCTGCCGGCCTGAAACCTGGCGATTGTATTATTGACATCAATGGACTCAACGTCAGGTAAAGTGAATATTCCTTGAAATTTCTATCCACTGTAATTGTTGCCAATGTGTAGCAATATGGCAATCAAGCACATTACCTTACCTCTCTGGCATATCACTCCTTCGATGGCTCGAAACATTTCTTGAAAGTTCTCTTGAAAGTTTAGGAATAAGCTGTGTCTATTTACAGCAAAATCCCGATAACTTGAACTAACAAGGGATCCATGAAAATGGTTCCAGGTAGCGAATTTTCGTGTTGTCGAGGGTTAAAAGTACTTACAATGGTTTTAAGGGGAATTCAAATTGGTTCGAGATATCCGAGGTCCAAGTTATCCAAGTAAAAGTGTTGAGTTATCGGATTTTATTGCACATGTTTAGTCATTGTTTCGTTTTATTTGCTCGTAGAAACGCGTCACACGAAGCTGTGATTGAACTCCTGAAAAACAGTGGAACATTTCCGACTTTGATAGTCAAATGGCGACCACTTCCAGCCAACCTGGACACCACCTCTTCAGTGCGATCGAGGGGCCAGTCCGATGCGACCAGCGAACGAAGACAACTGCGACAACGAGACGGCGATTCGCCACCAGATTCTGCGTTGGAAATTGATTTATCTCCACGTAATGGATTCCTGGAAAATTCTGGAATTGCTGGATTGAATGATGACTCTTACGATGCAGATCTTGTGAAACATCTGAAAGTTCAGGTGAGGATCTCTCCTTCGTCCCCTTTAGTAGACGATTCAATCTCTTGCTAGCCATACTCTAGCCATAACTATGAGCAATTAACTACACAGTGCACCTGCATTTGTTTGGTAGTGCTGTATGTCCCATGAACAAGGCTTCACATCTTTATTAGACATTGTTGCTGAAGTCAAGCATTTGAGGTGTTTTCATTTTTGTTTTCAGATGAAGAAGTTACTAACGAGAGGAGAGCAACTTGTTGTAAAGCAATCATTGGCATTCTTCCATAAAGACAGGTTATTATATATCTTCACTTCAAATATTCCTCTGCATGTTCACGCATATATTTTGCTCATATTTCAAGGTTGCCTTTCCCCATGCTCATTTCAAACCAAAGGTCAAAAGAGACAGAGTTTCACTGTTCCATTTTCCACAAAGTCTTTTGAAATCCCCCTAGTCATCGTTCCAGCACTTTCCATGTTCTATTTCCTAATCGTGGAATTTGCAGATAAAATTTTACTTTTATTTCATTTTTGTCGAGATTCCAGACAATTTTAATCAGCAAAACATCTTTTGAGCAACTCAAATTCATTCCACTCTATTGCAATGCATTTATCTCTTGCGGTCATCCATAATATCCTCAGTCTTATCGATCTGATCTTTCTACAGGGATGTGAGCAGGCTTATTGAGGCACTGGAGCCAGTTCTTGACGATCCATTGAAACTCCAAATGCTCCACTGCATAAGTCGCCTATTGCCAGCCTCAGCCCAGTTAGAATTCGAAAAGCAAGCAGTCGACATGGTAGCGAGGCATATGGACAGTAAGTTGTGAAATTCCTGACAATTCATAGTGACCCCCGGCGTTGCTGCAGAACTCCACTCTGATTGGCGCCAATCGTGCTATATCACGGGTTAAACCTGTTGTGGCTTCTATTTCAGATGGAATAATAATCAGTGCAGCGACCACCGATCACGAGATATTCGACATTTTATTTCGAGTTCAAGGTTCCAAACTGGCTGACACAAGTCGACCGAGGAATCTGATTGGAGGATTAGCAGGTGAGTTGACCAATCACCACTCCATACATGTCAAGACTGTGATGAAATGATCTGATTTCTTAAGTAGCTTTTAAAAACAAGTGACGTTTCAAAGCAACCTGACTCCATTGGAAAATTTAGAGTCTCCGTTAGATGCCCTTTTTTTCTGGATAATACTTCTTTCATTAATTAGTTACTAAACTCATTGGGGCACTCCTTTTTCATCCTCGTTGGTTCAATGTCTTTTGGAGTTTCTCAGCTCGTTACTCAATTGATCTGAGATGTTGTTTCATTTTTTGCTGCAGATGTGAACGCGGATTCATCGTGGCCAGGAATGTCAAACATTGATTCGCTTGGATCACTTGGCTTAGCTTTGGACCAGACGCCACCGAAAAATGGCCAATCGAATAATGATCTCATCGAACTGAACGAGTCTCCTATCAAAGGTATGCAATTCGCAGCTGTATACCTCTATCTTATTCAATGTTGAAAAGGAAAGCTGCATACATTTATCTTATTCACTGTTGAGGAGGGAAGCTGCATACATCTATCTTATTCACTGTTGAAAATGGAAGATTTTAATGTTTTTGGTGGGACTGGGGTTGTAGGAGTGTGATATGTAGACTGGAACAGTTACATTTTGTCGCAAAGCATTTGATAAAATATACTGGGCAACCATTGGATAAAAGCACATTGCTGGCAAAATGTGACGAGGGTGTTATTTGCTCTACTAACCTCAGCTCTATAGACAGGGAATTATCCCCTACAAACTAACAAACAGGGTAACCTTCAATTTTAATGTTTCACATGAAAGCCAAGACAAAGAGGATCAGAAATCCGAGATGGGACATTTCGAAAAAGTGACGGGGGTCACGTCATCGCTCATCAAAGTATTGCACCATTGGTCACGGTCAGAAAAAAATCAACTATCTTATATTGTAAACCTGAATATCTATTTAGAAAGAGCATAAAGAGTTATGCAAAAAATATTAAGGAACTTTATCTTTAACATAAACAGTTGAGGAGATATCGGCAGTCGAAAATGTTACAATTCAGGGGGTAAAAAAAGAAATGAAATTACCTGAATTCTCCAATATTACCAAAACATTGGCACAAATGTTGAACTACATATACCATCTCATTGATGGAAAGCATTTCAAGTTGATTTCAGTCAAAGAAATGTTTCAAAAACTGAGTTTACATAATGTGCAGGGTGTCTGAATTCCTGACATTACCCCCCGATTTTTTGAAAAATCCATTTTTTAATGATTTGGGGTGAAATTTTTGATGTAGAGTCAACTCTGCTTAGGTTGAACACCCTAGGGAAGTGTGAAAATGCTTGAATTACAACATATTCGAATTGTAGAGGTTTACTTTTATAAGAATTAATTGTTTAGTGATCCTTAGGAACGGAGAATTCCGTTCGAAATAGGTAAGCTCGAACTACACGAGTCAGAATTATGCAGACATGACTGTAAATTGTATTCCACTAGTAAGAACGCATTAAAAATGCTTTTCTGTAGCAATTTGCTCTTCAATTAGACATCAACTTGTCAAATGAAAGCTAATAAGTCATCAAAATTAGGGGGTAATATCAGCATTGCTGAAACCAAAATAAAAAAATGAATTAAAGTGTATAGAAAAATTGTCAGCGAAAAAACCTCACTAATATTTTATGGTAGCCATTCGTCTCATGAGCTATCACTTGATACAAAATCGGAGACATCCCATTTGCTCTCCTTGCTTTCACTTAACTAAGAATCATTTTCGCTGGCGCCTTTTTATGATTGGTTACAAGCAGATTCGCTTGTCGGTCGATGCTTGTTGTTTATCTTGCTTTGCTTTCAAACCATTTATCTTTCCCTTTGATTTTCGCCTTACTCCTGGTAGTCTTTTCTCTCTTGCTTTCTTACATTGTGTTTGTAGATCTGCAATGTCAAATTCCTCGCTCGCTTCTGAAACAGGCTCCTTTTTCTTTTGCTGCACATTTCTTATAGGAGAAAATTGACTCCCGCAAACAATTCTGGCGGATGTGCTTTTGAATTTTTAATTTTCCAACCCCAAATTCTTAAAATCTAGTTGATCGATCATAAAATTGCTGGAATAATACCATTCGTATGGTGGACGGAGTCTTGGTCCGGTGGAGGTAATAGCAATGAAGGCTTATGCTTAAGTTATATATATATATGCGAATCCTAGTTTCAACAAAGTCTTTAAGCGTTATACCAGAATAGGCAGTTGAGCATATGAACTCTTTGACGTGGTCAATATCCTCTGGGGCTAGATTGCTTGTCAACCCAAGGGCCAAAAGTCTCACTGCCCTAGCACTTGAAAAAAGTAATGATGCTTTTGTTGTTTGTAAGGATACCGATGTGGTGGTTCTCTTTCTTGTTCTTCGTTGTCCAACACAAGTTATATTTCAACTATGAGTCTTGTGTCTGCTTCCTCGTGATTGCAGTCCTTCTCAATCTGTGTACGCTTTTCTAATCCTGTAGATGTTTTCCTCTTCCGTTATTACCCGGTAAACTTCTCGTCCTCAGAAGAGTCCTTGCTGACAATACAAAGACCAACTTACTTCTGGCCCTTGGGTTGACAAGCAATCTAGCCCCAGAGGATATTGACCACGTCAAAGAGTTCATATGCTCAACTGCCTATTCTGGTATAACGCTTAAAGACTTTGTTGAAACTAGGATTCGCATATATATATATAACTTAAGCATAAGCCTTCATTGCTATTACCTCCACCCACCGGACCAAGACTCCGTCCACCATACGAATGGTATTATTCCAGCAATTTTATGATCGATCAACTAGATTTTAAGAATTTGGGGTTGGAAAATTAAAAATTCAAAAGTACAGCCGCCAGTCTTGTTTGCGGGAGTCAATTTTCTCTTGTAAGAAATGTGCAGCAAAAGAAAAAGGAGCCTGTTTCAGAAGCGAGCGAGGAATTTGACATTGCAGATCTGCAAACACAATGTAAGAAAGCAAGAGAGAAAAGACTACCAGGAGTAAGGCGAAAATCAAAGGGAAAGATAAATGGTTTGAAAGCAAAGCAAGATAAACAACAAGCATCGACCGACAAGCGAATCTGCTTGTAACCAATCATAAAAAGGCGCCAGCGAAAATGATTCTTAGTTAAGTGAAAGCAAGGAGAGCAAATGGGATGTCTCCGATTTTATATCAAGTGATAGCTCATGAGACGAATGGCGACCATAAAATATTAGTGAGGTTTTTTCGCTGACAATTTTTCTATACACTTTAATTCATTTTATCTTGGTTTCAGCAATGCTGATATTACCCCCTAATTTTGATGACTTATTAGCTTTTATTTGACAAGTTGATATCTAATTGAAGAGCAAATTGCTACAGAAAAGCATTTTTAATGAGTTCTTACTAGTGGAATACAATTTACAGTCATGTCTGCATAATTCTAACTCGTGTAGTTCGAACTTACCTATTTCGAACGGAATTCTCCGTTCCTAAGGATCACTAAACAATTAATTCTTATAAAAGTAAACCTCTACAATTCGAATATGTTGTAATTCAAGCATTTTCACGCTTCCCTAGGGTGTTCAACCTAAGCAGAGTTGACTCTACATCAAAAATTTCACCCCAAATCATTAAAAAATGGATTTTTCAAAAAATCGGGGGGTAATGTCAGGAATTCAGACACCCTGCACATTGTGTAAACTCAGTTTTTGAAATATTTCTTTGGCTGAAATCAACTTGAAATGCTTTCCATCAATGAGATGGTATATGTAGTTCAATATTTGTGCCAATGTTTTGGTAATATTGGAGAATTCAGGTAATTTCATTTCTTTTTTTACCCCCTGAATTGTAACATCTTCGACTGCCGATATCTCCTCAACTGTTCATGTTAAAGATAAAGTTCCTTAATATTTTTTGCATAACTCTTTATGCTCTTTCTAAATATGTATTCAGGTTTACAATATAAGATAGTTGATTTTTTTCTGACCGTGACCAATGGTGCAATACTTTGATGAGCGATGACGTGACCCCCGTCACTTTTTCGAAATGTCCCATCTCGGATTTCTGATCCTCTTTGTCTTGGCTTTCATGTGAAACATTAAAATTGAAGGTTACCCTGTTTGTTAGTTTGTAGGGGATAATTCCCTGTCTACTAAGTAAAATTTGACGACAATATGCGAAACTGTGTCACATGAACAATCATGTATGATCAGACGAAGTCGTCGTATTCTACTGAATTGTTTGGTATTTTGGTCACAGAAAAACTGTAGCTTTCCACATCATCTCAATTACCTTTAATTTCAATTTCATATACAATCTAAGTTATATACATGTTTCATCGCTTGTATCTTGTTTACTTTTCTTCATTTCAGACTCAACATTCGATGCATTAATGTCAATCGATGAGAGCAAGATGTCAAGCCACGGTTCATTTGTCGTTACCACTGCAGACGTACATCGTAATTCAGAACACCAACAACAACAACAAAGGCCTTCACAGACAGATGACAATAATAATGATGATGATGCTGTTTTTGTTAACGGTGGATTAAGTCATCCAAGTGAGCAGGATATTGAGAATTTGAAGGCCGAACTATTGCTTGCTCAAGAAGAGGCTAAGAAAGCCCGAGAGGAGTCAGAGGAGAGAAAACTGGCGCTAGAACGTCAAGGAATTAGTCTAGGTATATGAATATTTGTTGTCATATGGAAATAGCTTCCATATACAGAGCTCTTTCAAATGCTTGTGTATTCTTAGCTTGATACTGGTGCAAAATGTTTACGATTGTTTTCCAGTAAATATTTTCGTTTTTCTCAATAACTTGCTTGTGATATTATTTTATTCAATTTGTTTAGGTAAAACCAATGGCGCAGGACCGAAAAGCATTGCCGATGCTATCCAGGAAAAAGCATTCGAGATGGAGCCAGAAAAGATCAAATCTACTAGCACTGATGGTAAGAGTGGTCCCCCCCGATGTTTCTGTTACTTGTCAATGAGCATCAAAGTACATAACCCTGCTGCACGGGGGAAGCAACATATTTCGATTACCAAATCAAGCACATTATTGCGTTATATTACCCCCTGGTGGTATTTCGTTTTGTATTGTATATAACTGTAGTAAATGGAGCGATCCGGGGCTAAGAGAGTCAATCGCTATTAAGAGCCCTGAAATTGTTTAAACGCTTGTATATAGCGTGTATCGCAAATCGCCCCCCCCCCCCCCCCTATGTAAGTATCACATGGCAGATATCCGTGAACGTATATATGTATAGTACGTATCATATGCAATGCATGTATCCGTAGACCATGTTACAAGAATGCAGCACTTCTTTTCAATATAAACTTTGACCATACAAAGCAACTTGAATAATTCCATTGTCATTTCTTTTTCAGATCACGTCGTGCTTCCACGTCAATTTCCGCCACCGGGCCTCATACCTCCACCGCCGCCGCCTCCTCCTCCGGCGCCACCAGCCCCACCTCCTCCGCCTGGTATTGGCGGCAAAAACGCGATGCAATTGAAGAGAATTAATTGGGAGAAGGTGTCCAGTGTTTCCCTTGAAAACACTGTCTGGGGAAAGGTAGGCAATGCAAAGCTCACACTTAATCCAACCTTAATATACTGATTATCCAATATGAGGTTTTCTCGAGTAAACGAGGCTATCGGTAACAAGTTATGAAGGGTCAGAATCGATGCTTCAAGTCTCGAAAACAAGCTAATCATAATTATTGAGCAGGCATGCATGCCTGTCACATTGATTACCGTATTGATGATGTTCTCCATCGTGTCATCATCGTTCTGTTCCATTGTCCAGCAGTTACGTAATGCCCTTCGCCTTTAATAGATTAAAGAAATGCATTACTAACCTGTAACGCATGGTTCTGCTCAGACCGGTTGCTGCTGACCAAATAAGGCTATCATCACTGGTTCATGAGCAGTCAGAACTTGTTGGTAATTGATTGATGGTATCACGCCCCTGACAACCCACTTCAAACATTCCGACTCGTATAATGCTGGTGTGTGGTGTTGTTGGTTGTTGATAACAAGGCTCTTTGTTTTATCTCCTTATTCGGAGACACGTCTAAATTCTGCTCGTCTCTGTTTCAAGAGCTTGCAAAAGTGCGCAGTTTTGAACAGAGGACTTCTGGGTTAAGTTTGAACGGGTTAAGTTAGAACTGCTGGGTTTAGTTTATAAGGGTTAGTTTGGAACTGCTGGGCTTAGTTTAAGAGGGGCAGCTTAGAACTGCTGGGCTTAGTTTACAAGGTTTGGGTTTCTGCAATCTGTGAATGTAGCTATATAGATTATCTTATACGCCATTCAATCATCAAACTATATGTTAGGTAGAGCTATTTTGATGTCTTTACTTAGCTGACTGCTTTCTTAAAACATTTGAGTAATACACTCAGTGCCCAAATAGTCCACAGTAGACGAGCAATATGCTGTTGCTTGAAGATATCGTGGCAATACATCGTGGCAATACATTGCGAGGGTGGACTTTCCCTTCCCATCAAAAATCCTGGGAAAATATTTTATTTTATTTTATTGTTTTGTGTATTGTTGTTGCGAACATTTGACCGTAAAACGTTGAACTTTCTTTTGCAGCTTCAAAGCGAAGACGAGCTTGATGGCATCGTAGACTTTATGGAACTCGACCAGTTGTTCAGCACGAAAAATAAGCCAATAAAAGGTATGCATTGCTTAACCACACATGCTTCAAGTATACCGCCAAAACTCATTTTAGTCCAGTGCTATGCTATGTCAAGCCTTTATACAAATTGCGCCCGGGGGTAATCGATGGTAATCAAACCGAATGGCAGGTCAAATCGTTCAATTCAGGGTGACAGTCGAAATTTTTGAAAGTACAGTCTTGCTTTGTTTATATAACATCGTGAATGTGAACCAACGCCGTATTGTATATCGGGTTAATTAAGAAGGCGGGTTCTTTGTAATGAACTTGTATCGTCAGCTGGATGAGGAAGGTGTTGTCTGAATGAGACATGAATGCAAGCTGAAAGAAACACTGGACGATTCTGTTTCCAATTCAACTACGCGTTTTTTTTTTTAATAAGAGAGTGCTTTATAAGAAAGTAGTACACGGCTCGTCAAAAATTTAAAAGAGAGTTCAGTAATGGATTTTTGAAAGCTAAGAAATTTGACAAATTTAGGTGCTCACAATTTTAAGGAGAAATTTCTGTGGAAGAATGAGATTATATCTTAGTTCTGTGATTATAACATGTTATCTATCAACATTAATATTCAAAATGTTATTCATAGCATAGCATTGCATTTTCGCTGATGCGAATGCTCGGTAACGTAAATATTTTTAATTTTTGCCAAGAAATCCTCAAGAAAGTTAATGAAATAGGGGAATCGCTAAAAAAGTTTGATTACATGCTCGGGATTGACAAAAAAACTTTTTAGTCAACCCCTTTTTCCCATTTCATCCACTATTCAACAACCCTACCCCCGTACGGAACGAACACTGACGTTAATATTCACTGAATTCAGGGGGTCGTATAGGAGATCAAGATACGCATCGTGTGAATTTTTGTAGCAATGCGACATACAAGTAACGCATATTTGTGATCAGGCATTGAACAGGGCGCAGGCGTGAATGATAAATTGTGATCATGTGATCATTGTTTAGCCACACACACACAAGATGTTCCGGTTAATGTTGACCAAATATGTTTCTTTGCTGCATGCACAACCGAAGCCATGTGCTTGACGTTCTATGTAGGCACCTGTTATAATTGTCATTGCCCTGTTGGCTGTTTATTTGAGCATGCATAAAGCCTGCAGATAGTTGGAGTATAGTAGAGTCGAAGCCATGACTTGGTTTAATCTGAGAGAGTATGACTTTTACTGAGAGTATATTTTTGAAATTCGATGAAAATCTGTCTTTACGCTGGGAGTTTTGCTGAAATTGTTGAATTATTTCCCAAATACATTCATCGAATTGCGAGTTTACTGATCTATCGGTGCGAAATAGACCATGAAGTTTGTTATTCCTGTTGCTTGCTGTGTGGCAGACGAAGATGGACGAAAAATCAAGTTTGGAAGTAAGGAATCATGATTTGTTGGGCTTAATGGAACGAAAAAACAAATGAATAGATCGAAAAGAAGCACAACCATTTTAGCAAGCGCAATGAAAAGTGCATTGATGCGTATAGATTCGAAATTATCGTATTAGAAGCATGGTTTCGGCTGTGTGAGAGTAATGTTTATGGTTCGTGGTATCATGGGTTCAAAGCCTTTTCTGTTGATACCGTTATTGGACATTTTAGAGTATTAGGCCAACATGCATATTAAATGCTCACTTACCTCTTAAGTACAGGTCATTTGTTTTACAACTGCCATACTAATATATTTATGTTGCTGTTGTTGTCTTGTATTAATACCATGTTGCCTTGTTGTTCTTCCAGAGAAAAAGTCAGAGAAGAAACAGACTTCGATTCTTGAGACCAAGAAAATCTACAATTTATGTAAGTTTTTTATCATTTAAATCATCTATTTGATACTCAGAGACCCAATGTTTATTTGTCAATATATGTTACTGATATAACGAGTAAATAGACAAGAAATAAATGTTTGTGCCGTGGAAAAGGTTGAGGATAATTATCACCAATATTGAATACTCAGAACAACGGATGTTTTATGAAAGTTCTATGAACCCTTCTCCCCGGGTGACTACATATTAGAGAGGAGGGCTTATAAATTTCGCAAATAAGCTTGTTAATCAAGAATGGCACAACATATGGTACATTTTCAACAAATGGTGCATATATTGCCACTTTTTCATCGTTTTATATTTTGAGCCAGCCGCAGAGAAAGAAACATATTTTAATGAATACATATTTATGTCACTGTTTTAGCCATTCTTCTTGGCCACCTTAAGATGCCAATTGAAGAAGTCTACGAAGCTGTTTTATCAATTGACGAGACGAAATTAACAGAGCCTCATATTCGCACACTTTTGATGTGTGCTCCGGAGCGAAACGAGGTAGGTTGCTTAAATCAAGACAATGGAATTCATCCAAATATAATCAAGTTTCGAGATTAAAATATTCAAGTAAAGTCCCCAAACAAAACATAGCTTTGGACGGAGCAGAAAATACTAGATCTGATATTATCAATAGTTGCTTGAAGTGGGAGTACATAAGTTTGACTACAACGGCGAAATATTTAACTGAGAAATATATGTGTAGCAATTATTATTTTTGTTTTATATGTGGAGATCGACACAATTTTTATTAAAATTAATAAAATGTGGTAATTTTTCCCAGGTTGAAGCTTACAAGAATTTTTCAGATGATGCTAAGACAATGAGTACTGCAGATGCCTTTACCTCTAAGGTATGGTTGGTTGATAGCTGGTAGCTATTATTGTTTCTTACTTTTATAAAGACCCTGGTTTGTTGTGAAACCTTTAAATAATTTTACCAGGTTTCACAACAAACCAGGGTCGTGAAACCTTTAAAATTATTGTCTGCCGGATTTCACGAGCGAAACTTTTGACATTTGAGTTTCTTATCACAACTTGTAGATGATGACTGTTACAAACTACGTGGAAAGGCTTCGCGCGATGTTGTTCAAGGCTCGGTTTAATGACAGAATTAGCGAAATTGAACCGGTAAGAAATGTTGTTAAATATTTCTTGGCAAATTTTGCTTCTTACAAACTAGAGCCGAACATTTTGCTTTATTTAATAGATAGAAGACTGAAAGCAAAAATAAACTCACATTTTATTGGGTCTCTTTGCTTTTTCGTCACTATTTTGCTGCAAGTCGAAGGATTCTAGTCTCAAGTCCAATGCTAAACACGTGACTAATCCCATCCTTATAACAAAGGCTGAATTGCATTTTGATTGACATCCTCAACTTTTTTATTTCCTCGAGTCAATTTCTTTATTTTATACTTTTGGTGCAACAAATTGAGAAACTGATTTGCATTGTCATTATAATTCATAATTTTGTTTTTATATTTCTCTCTCTCTCTTTCTCTAAGAAGTTTGAGTTTCGGTGATGGAAATTTAACAATTTTTTTCAATTTCAATTCATTTGTTACTTATTTTATTCGTGTTATTATTGATTGTAATTATTTGTTTTATTTTTTAAAGGATATCAAAAATGTAAGCCTGGCATCAGAAGAGGTGAAATCCAGCAAAAAACTTTTGAAGATTTTAGAGGTAACTAAATTGCAGACATTGTTTTCCTGACTTTTAACTCGGCTGTGAAATATATAACCATGTTTAGTCCACCACTTATAAAGTACTTCTATTTCTTTGTTTTTAAAGATTGTCCTTGCAACTGGAAACTACATGAATAAAGGTAGTTCGACAATGTCTGGTGCCTCTGGATTTAAAATTTCGTTTCTGACCAAGGTATGTTTTTTCGAACTCGGGCCTAAAATTTACGCGAAACATTCATTACTTTTGAAGCGAAGGCCCAAAAAATACAAGACTGGGATTAGCTACAATCCATAAACAATAAGCTAGTTATAATTTCTAAATAAATCTTGATGAATATTGTTCTTTTGTTCAGCTTATAAGTACGAAAACTAGTGACAACAAATCCACACTACTTCACGTCATTGTGAGCACAATTAAAAACAACAAATCCGAATTACTTGATGTTAAAGAGGAGCTACCTCATGTGGCATTAGCAGCTAAAGGTAATACACACGAATTTAAACAACTCCTCTTGCTTTTGATAACCATAGAATTATAAACTTTTGGTAAAGGATTTCCTTTATAATACAATCCATTGTTTCCAGTTTCAAGCCAAATGTTGAGTCTGGAAATATCTGAATTGCGTTCGGGAATGAAGGTATAAGAAAACATAGATTAGAAGCGTTTTATGAAATATGCTTCTTCACTAGAAGGTTTTCCGAAAATTTAATAATGTTTCTGCTGTTTGAATTCACAGGAAATCAGTGATGAATTAAAGAACTATACCGTGCAAGATGGAGATACGACCGATCGATTTAAGAAGGTTCTTGGTGTATCCTTTTCTACAATATCTATTATTTCATAGAATTTATGTTTTGTAGAAGTGTTTCGGATTTCGCAGCAGTGAAATTGTATTTGTTATCCTTGACCATGGCTAAGGAATTTGTCAAAAATGCTGAAAAGAAATTTGAGGATCTTCTCGACTCGTATAACAAGATGAAAACAGCGTTTGACTTGACGACAGAATTCTACAGTGAAAAACAGATAACTACTGAGGATTTTTTCGGTGCATTTGCTGTCTTCCTTCAACATTTAGAGGTTGGTTGGATCTTGTAGTCCTACACGTTATACTAGGGCATGTGTTGCGTATATTCGATGAAAGATATAGAGTTTATGGGGGCAAATATCGCTATGTCCACGAATTTTGAAAGGTTGAAGTTAGTTAAACAGCTGGTCATGGTAGTTAGCACAGCGCATTAGTTAATTAAATCTAATAAGTAAAATTTGTTGTTTCAGAACGTTAAAAAAGATGTCATGTCGGAAGAAGAACGCCGAGAACATCAAGCGAAGAAGGAACGAGAATTGGAGGTAAATAGATCATGTCATTCTTACTGACAATTTATGACGTCACAATATATGACGAAAAATGTTTCATTTCATATGTCCCAGGATAAAATACGGGCCTGTCCGGGAGTTGAACCCGGGACCTCTCGCACCCTAAGCGAGAATCATACCACTAGACCAACAGGCCGATAGTATTAGCAACAAATCTATTAATAGCATTCAATATAATGGTACAAATTAGTAGCTAGTACAAAGATAACAGAGACAAATAATGGGCCTGTCCGGGAGTTGAACCCGGGACCTCTCGCACCCTAAGCGAGAATCATACCACTAGACCAACAGGCCGATAGTATTAGCAGCAAATCTATTAATAGCATTCAATATAATGGTACAAATTAGTAGCTAGTACAAAGATAACAGAGACAAATAATGGGCCTGTCCGGGAGTTGAACCCGGGACCTCTCGCACCCGAAGCGAGAATCATACCACTAGACCAACAGGCCGATAGATAGTGTCAATTGCCAATCTATTAATGGCATTCAATATAATGGTACAAAGTAGTTATATAAAGATAACAGAGACAAATAATGGGCCTGTCCGGGAGTTGAACCCGGTACCTCTCGCACCCTAAGCGAGAATCATACCACTAGACCAACAGACCTATAGTATCAACAACAAATCTATTAATATCATGTGATATAATGGTACAAAGTAGTGGTGCAAAGACAAAAGAGACAAAGAATGGGCCTGTCCGGGAGTTGAACCCGGGACTTCTCGCATCCTAAGCGAAAATCATACCACTAGACCAACAGGCCGATAGTAAACAATAAATCTATAAATAGCGTGAAACATCGCTTGTCCAAATAGTGGTACAAAGAGAAAAAAGACAAATAATGGGCCTGTCCGGGAGTTGAACCCGGGACCTCTCGCACCCTAAGCGAGAATCATACCACTAGACCAACAGGCCGATAGTATCAACAACAAATCTATTAATAGCATTCAATATAATGGTACAAAGTAGTGGTACAAAGACAAAAGAGACAAATAATGGGCCTGTCCGGGAGTTGAACCCGGGACCTCTCGCACCCTAAGCGAGAATCATACCACTAGACCAACAGGCCGTTGTTAATAATGAGGGTATATTGCATTATATTTTTGGTCAATGATCTCTTTCGTAGTTCATGACAGGTTACAGGTTGTTGAGATATACGATTACCCGTGATGCGCAGTTCCACTCAACCTGTACTCCGCATGCTTTTAGCATGTTCTCCACTTTCAGCTGCAGCTACCATAGTTACATTCGTAGGAGAAGTTTGCTAAATTGTATTGAGATTGGCTTGATTTACCCCCGGCTGGTTCGTGTGGTGTGTTGAAGAAACAGTGCATGGAGAAGTGTCCCTGGGGGTGGAGTTGTTTTGAATGTATCCTTATAATTTTTAGGAGATGAAGAAAAAAAGAAGTTCTTCTGTAAGTTGCTCGGTTAGTTCAGGATCGACGCCTTCTGCAGGCGAAGAAGAGATCAAAAAATGTTTCGAGGGAATTTTAAGAAGCAGAAACTCCAGCCAAGGCAGTGGAGATCACTCTACGAAGAACGATCCTTCGCAGCAACAATCTCCTGCTAAAAGGTCGGAGGTAGAAGAGCAGGGGGTTATTTCGCCAAAGACTGAAGACAAAGTTGAAGCTGTTGTTGCGGAGTTGAAGGCAACGCGAAGCCCGTCTGTGAAATCCGAGCGAGGTTTGTCTGTTGACAAAGATGGCGGAGCGTTGTCTAAAAGCGATTTGACTAAAGAAGAGTTGAATAAAGATGGCAGAGAAGGGAAATCTGTGTCGACAACAGAGTTAAACTCGAACGGGGTGGAGGTGGCTAGGCCAAGCGCCAAGATATCACCAGAAAGCATACAAGTATTGCCCCATGACGAACCAAACGCTTTTACAGCGTTGTTGAAAAGAAGAGTAAGAATCGACGATACGGATTCAGAACGAGACCGTACTGATTCCTCTGCCAGTGACGTGTCAGTTTTCAGCACTCTTCCACGTGCGCGATTCAAACCACCGCCTCCCGCGCTGCCCAAAAAGAAACGCCCAGCCCCGCCACCCTTGAAGCCGAAACCAAAACAAGGATCTGTGAATTTCAAATCAATGACCCTGCCGCGATCTATGCCGAAGACGACATCGAGCGGCGAGGATAAATATGATTCTGAAAGCTCAAAGGGAAGTTGGAGTGGGAGTTCCAGCCACAGTAGAAATGGATATTCGGGCTCAGCCACGAAAGGAGATGTCGCTATTGCAGCTAAGGCGGAAAGTGAACCGGTAGCAGTTGTTAGCAACAGTTGGAAAACTTCTGAGTCAGCCATTGTTGAAGAAAAAGTCCTCAAAAAGCAAGCTGACTTGGTTGAATCAGTGAAAGTTGCCGAGGAAACTATGTCAGCTGGAATACCTGAGGAGAGGAGCGAGGGGGTTGCGAAAATGGAGAAAGGTTTCAAATTGAAGCAGTCAGCATCGACAACCGGGCCTGGGGTGATCAGCTTGGCCATGTCAACTTACCATGTTGATGTAATGTTCAGTGAATCAGATGCAAAGGCAATGAAATCCAAGCCAACGAAGCCGGCGAGGAATAACATGGAGCAAACCAAGATAATTCCTTTTGGGCCGATTCAAACAGTTGGGCAGGAAGAACATGCACCGGAATACAATCATGATTCGGATGATTATGATAACTTGCCGGATGCCAAGACTGATGCGCAGATGGACTTGGAAGAACCAGACTACGCCTTGCCGACATTTGCTGTGGACGTGAGAACTGTTAAACCAGAATCTCTCACCAGTGTTTGCGAGGCAAAACAAACAGAAATAGATGACCAGCAACAGTCTGCTGAAGTCAATACAATGCCGGATTTAACAAAAGGAAGCCATTACATTGAATTAAATCTCGATAATTCGACAAAGACGGAGCAACATCGACCGGTAGTCATTGGCAACGCCAACTCACCTAAGAGTTCAAGTAACGATGATTCTGACGACAGCAGTCCGTATGGCCAGCGGTACACGCTTGAGGGTAAGAACAGCGCATTCCATCGTGGAAATCTACTACGCAACTCGTCAATGAGTTCGTCGCAGAGTTCCGACAGTGATTCACCGCAGACGTACCGTAAATTCAAACAGAATCGGTCAGCGTCGGCGAAAAGCAAATCCTCATCGACGTTGCAGAAGCTGAAAGATGTTATCGGTGGAATGAGGAGTCGTTCATCGTCCGACGCATCGACTACAAGTTTCGACCATCCGGCGACGACTATCGATCTTAATGGCACGCCGATTGGTACGCCGAAAATGAGTCCCAGACCGATCTTGAAGAAGCACACGACGATTCGAAATGATTCGCCGGATCACGGAACAATGAGTCGGCCGCATTCCCCGCACACTGTCAAGTTTCAAGACCCGCCACCTGACAACGATGATGTTATGAAGTTATCGACAGATGAGGAGAATCTGCCAGAGCTGTCAATCAAAATACCTCCGTTACCGAGAGCGGCGCCGCCACCACCGCCACCGTCTGGCTCAGTGCCACCGCCCATGCCACCGCCGTATCATCTGAGAAAGCAGTCGATAACAAAACATGAAGCTGAGGACAGGGGAATTGACGGTAAAAGGGTCGTATCATCATTGAGTATCGAACTCACTTCGCCACAATCGCCAGTAACTGTCGAAATAGCATCGCCGCAACCGCCAGCTTTCAAACCGCCGCCACCGCCGCACAAACCGCCGTTACCTCTGCAGACACCGAATTCGCCGCTATCTCCAACGTTGCCTCAATTCAAACCACCTCCGCCACCATTTCACGCCAAGATGAAGGCATCGGTTGGTACTGGAAAGAGAACGCCGCCACCTCCGCCACCTGGTCCGCCACCTCAAGGCGATGATTTCACGACGTCAACTCCAAGGGATGATGTTGTAGATGGTAAAACCCTTCAGAAAGGAAAGCCAACTTCATTCATCAAACCGCCACCTCCACCACCAAAACGCGTCGATTCGATAATCAAATCGGCGACATTTGAGCAACCCGTCGTGGCTCCGCCAGTTAACAAATCCAGCATGTCTCCGCCATCTTCTGCGTCACTTCTTCGTAAAACGATTTCAGCTGGTAAGGATTTCAGGGCGAACGCCGAAGAAAAGCCTCGCCTTCCACCCAAACCTCGATCTCAACCACCAATGGCAATTGAGATAGATGCTGAATTCGATGCTTTAGACAATAACGCAACAGCCGATCAAAGCGAGGTGCAAAGCCCGCCATATGTGCCTTCTATTTGCCTGGACAAACTCCCGATCGTCCCCCCTCCCCCGTCGACATCGCCTACCAAAACACAGCATTTTGGAGATGATGTTAGTTCCAGTGGAGATCAAGAAACAACGAAAGCAAGTGGGAAAACGGACGCCTTACCAAAATCAATGTTCATGGTAAAAGTGTTACCAAAAACTCCGCCATTGTTATTCAGGGAAGATGAAGACACTGTTAATGCAGCTGCTAGTGAACATTCCCCCCGCGATACGCCAGAACGAAGCTCCTCCTTGTTGTCGTCGTCTCCGCAGCATTCTTCTTCGGGCGAGGATGTGATCGTAAGAAGCAGTAGAACTGATTCCATGTCGTCGATTGGTTCTATGTCATTTCCGCCATTGCCTCCGTCATCATTGCTGGAGACGGTCGAAGAGGATAACAACCAATACCATACCATGTTTCAGTTTTGAAGCATTGACTCAATTATGTACAGACTTGCTAACAGAACTCGTATTCTCATACCTTGATAAAAGCGGTACAAGAAAATAGACTTTCTGTATATGCACACAGAGCAAGAAAGTTCAATATCTACATTGGGAGAAAGAGCGTTCAATGATTAAGAGCCAAATCCCCTGCTGAAAAATTGACGCATGACTTGGGATGTTGAGGAGATGATCATATTAGACAATACATTACACACTACTAATAGAATGATGCTAGTCATAGAGCGTAGTCATCAAATGCAGTCACAGAACATACTTATAACACAGTGTTTCATAAAATATGGAGCGAAATAAAGGAGCTTATCTAATG
Source organism: Sanderia malayensis (assembly GCA_013076295.1). Lineage (NCBI taxonomy): Eukaryota > Metazoa > Cnidaria > Scyphozoa > Semaeostomeae > Pelagiidae > Sanderia > Sanderia malayensis. The sequence continues at coordinate 3,857,294 of RQOL01000658.1, read as the reverse complement.
CTGGCACAGGTGAAGATTGGCTTTACAACAATGAATTTTAAAAATGATTTTATTTGCTATCATCTATTGATTGGAAAATAGTTCTCCAGGGAAACTCAAACATGTTTATAATCCAGATTTTAAGACACTTCGTAAAATGAATATATACAGGGCTTAAATTATGGACTGCGTAATCCGTTGATGATTTTTTACAGCATTTAGTCTTTTTACTGAAACGTAGATCATGTGTTGTGAACATTTTTCTTCATAAGTTAATATTGTAGTATAGACATAAATATAAGTACCAAGATGTTGATATTTCATTTTCCTATATATTTATGTCACTGTCTTTTCTTTATTCATATTTACAGGCTTAGTATTTAATTATCATGCTCAAGTAATACTTTGTAAATTTCTTATGTTGATGTGGATTTGTAAAAGCCTCGTATACACTTGATTCTCTTGCACTCAAGTCCCAAGTCTACTTTTTCAAGATAGAAATTTCTCCAAAATAAGTTTGGACTACCACAACATGCCAAGACAAACATATTTGAAATTAGGGCTTGTCCTCACTATGTAGCTCATTCTAAAATTTCTCAAAATAATCAAATTTACCTCAAAAAATAAATAAATAATAAAAGAGATAATTTATATACAGATTTTATTGTTCTCATCGAATGGAGGACTTCCTAGTTGTGTCATGTTTGGAACTTTTGTCATCAATTATTGGAATGAAATGTTGGTAAAAGCTTCGAGTCAAATCAACCATGTTCTCCTGGGTGCATTCTGGCAACTCGGCCACAGCTTTGGCTGTAAGGGAATCAGGCATGGATATCTCAGAGAATTTTACTAAGGAGGCTCTGGTTTGTATTGAAATATTTTAAGAAACCTTACCTGGAGAGCCGGACATTACAGTGAAGGGTGGCACAACAGTTTCTGGCGGTAGAACAGTATTGTCTGCTATCACACAGCAATCTTTCAGAACAGAACGACGACCCTGAAACAATCCAGATCATTATGAAATTACAGTACATCCTCCGAACAAGTTGAACTCAATTTTTTCCTTGGCAGTTCGGATACGCCAAAAATTCGGATAATCGAGGACAAAAATTTTACCTACTAGTCTTGCTATGACGTTTATTGTTATCACCCAGAACAGTAACAGGGTGCTCAAACGGAAGATGGGACGATCACAATTAGTCAAAACTTGTGGATTTTGAAATTCCTGTTCGATTTCCTTTTAGCGGTTTCGGTAATTGTAAACATGAATATGAAAACTAATGTGTTAATTTGATGTTTTCATTGGATTTGACTTTAATAAAGGGCGAAATTTTAAAAAGACAACACATATTTTATCTGGTAATCGAAAATTGGTTTGTAAAAAACTGATGTAGTAAAACATTTTGGCATTCGGATAATCGAGGTTCCGATAATCGAGGATGCACTGTATGAAGTAACTTTTGTGCTAGATATTTAGCAATAATTCAAGGGAGATGGCAGCAAATTTAGAAGGAAGTATAAAACTCTCACAATTATACAATTTTTTCCAATGTACACATGTGATCCAACTTGGGCTGCATTAATGACACAATCTTCTTCAATGAACACATGATCACCAATGTGAAGAGGAAAAAAGGCAACTCTGAAAATAAGAATAGCAATTGGCCTTCTTAAAGGAGTAAAGTCGTGGGCATAATCAACAACGCCAAAGAGTGTAAAGAAAATCACACCAGTTACAAATTAGAAATAAAATATGTTGAGAAATAAAATCAATACCCTTTGCTGAATTTCTTAAATGGTGGCCGTATGACACTCCTTTTGCTGATAACACAATTTCTACCAATTCGGACATTTGCTAGATCACCACGGATTATACATTCGGCCATGATAATGGTCTAAAAGTTTGAAAATGTGTACTTCAATAAGAAAAGTCTAAAACTCTGAAGGAATGATACATATTGCAAAGCTAGCATTACAAATGCAAAGCATCGTCCAAATATAGAAATCTTCATCGGAATCTCGCTTGTGTAAAAACATATTTCAATTGTTCTTTTCTATTGTTGAATTGTTATCCTGGAACAATTGAATGATGAATGCTTGATTTGAAAAGACAAAAATTTAATACATAATATTTTTACCTTTCCATTTAAGACAATATTTTGACTTCCACATAAAACGGACTGCCGGCTTACTTTGTTTCCAGATGCCTTGAAAAAATTGAAATTACAATCAACGGGTAGAAAGGGCGTCTCCCTCTGCTCCAAAAACAATGTGGCCTAATGGGCCTACTAGTTGTACATGCAAACTGTTAAAGCAAGAGGCTGATTCCAATTATCATTCTAGGCATTCATTGCAACAAAGTGACAGGCAAAAACATTTTTATGTGTCTAACCGTTTCAATGAACTCTGATTTTTGGTAATTAACGTCTGAGAGCTCCATAATTTTTACGTGAACTTGGCTTCGTGGGAACGCTGATGTTGTAAAGTAACATGATCCAGGTTTATTTCACATTGTGCAAGTGTGTGTGCTGTGCAATTGCATCTCGAAACGTCACAAAACAGGGCGAAAAACATAAAAACATTTTCGCTCATTTGCCATCTGTTTAAATTCTTGTCTTAATAAACAGTTGGAGCAAGCCTCAATTTAAAACAACAACCTTAAGTCAACAAAAATCTACCTTGACAAGAGATCTTATACCACTGAATACCCAAAGCTATTAATTTACAAAGTATAGATCACAACAATTAAGCATGGAGCATTTAATTGTTAAAAATAACTTGACAGATAATTTCTATTATATAATAATACTATCGGGCTGTCTACTTTCTTTTCTTCCTTGCAGCTTTTTGACTTCCTGCAACTGCACGTGACTCCTGTGCTGTCCTGGCAGCCTGTGCTGCTTCGGCTTGCTCTTTTTCCTTTGCTAGAAAAAAATGACTTAGTCACTTATTTATTCATCGTGATACACTTTATTCGTAAATGCACTCTAAGAAAACAGCATGTCTTTAGAAAGACACCTTCAACAGAGTCACAGACTCACAGAATGAATTCAATGTGTTCTCTTTACCCGTCTGTATGAAATGGACCTCTTGGATGAGGGAAAAGTAAAAAAACTACAGTACTTATCACTCTCAAACTTAGACAATGACAGAAAACAGAATGGTCAAAACAAGAAACTTTTAGTGTAAAGCTGGTTGTGAAACACCAACCCCGCCCCCTCCAACATAATAAATATAATAACAAAACTTTTATCTTTAAAAGTTGTCCAAACCTTTCTTTTCTTCCTCTTTCTTTTTGGCAGCTTCCTCCCTTTGTTTTTTAACTATGGCCAGTCTTGCCAGATCTGCTCTTGCTTCATCTGTTTTTCCTTCGGCCTGCAGTTTTTGATATCTTAACCGAGCCTGTTCTTTTTCTATAGCTTCTCTGCAAAATAGAGAGTTCAAAAGTTTAGTCTTGTTAGAGATCGAAATCTCAATTGAACATTTAACACTGAGCTGATTTGACGCAGAGCTGCTTTGGGCTTCAAAGAAAACTAAAGCAGCTCTGCATTTAGTAAAAGCACACAGATTAGAATAGAGTCAAAGAAAGAATGCATCAAAGAAAAAGTAAATACCTTTCCCTCCTCGTCAATTCTGGTTTTGGGGTATCAATATCAAGTGCATCAACTTTGTGAGATTTCTGAACAACACGATTTGGATTTTCAATATCGATCAATCCTGAAACTGCGCCGGATTTACCTTCTTCCTTGAAAATTAAAACAAGGTTTGTTTTTCATCAAATTAATAATTCATTATGAAAAATAATTTCACATTGAGGCAGGCCAATTTTTATATGAAACACTTTGAGATATCAAATAGAAGAAGGGCTGTTACTTCATCATCATCATCATCATCTTCATTTTCCCCTGCCTTCCTTTCATCATCATCATCATCATCGTCATCAGTTTTTCTCTGTTAAAGTAAATAACATAATCATGGTCCAGTATGGAAAGTATGGCAGATTCACACTCGAGATTTTTTCTGTAAATTGTCATTGCACACTTGATAAATTGGGTGTGTCCGAAACATAAGGGCGTGGTCTTGGTAACTTAACACCTCCTGAGGCCAGCGTTTCAGTAATTTGCCATGAGGGGAAGGGAAATCTGCACTATCGCGCGAAGCGCGAAAAATTTTTTACACCTGCGAGTGGAGTGGGCCTACTTTCAAGTGCAAGTTTCCATCCTAAATTTGCGAGTTACTGCGAACAAATACAAACTTGGCAACCTAGAATATGAGTATATAAAGTTCATATTGCACACTTGAAGTACATATTTGTTGTATTGCACACTTGCACACTTGGGATTTTAGGCTGCACACCCGAGATCTCGGCGAAAACTGCCATACTTTCCATACCGGATCATGGTCACAAACAAATATGATTTGTAAACAATAGAACAAAACAATCACAATGTACGGCATCAAGCAATCACTTCATCAACCAGTGGTTTCGTGATTAACTGTTCTGTCATGTCAGTTAGTGAACATAATAGTAACATAATAAATTAACAAGAGCACTAACCCTCCAGTTTTTCACTTCCTTGGCCTGTCTTTCCAACTCATCAGCTGACGTAAAATGCCTGGTTTTTCCTTTATGTGACTTTGCTCGTCCTGATAAAATTGAATAAAATTTAGACACAGCCATCATCATAGCTGGAAATTTTTTTTTTTTTAAGTTTCATTTCATTTTAAAAACTCCAACTACATACAAAATACAATATATCATAGCTGGCAAATAGGGAACAAATGACATCGCGATATATTGCTTCAAAAATAATTTATAAATGCCTAAATTAAAGTGCGACCCAGTATATCTACTAAATGTGTCATAAAATCATGCTGATTCTTACCTCTTGGCATTTTGCCCGCGATGTTAATAGGCAGGGACAGAAATCAAAATATTGAAGATATCGAAAACAGTGAAAGAGAATAGAATAGGCCACCACGCACGATGAGTTTGGGTTATACAGTATGCACCAGAACCAGAACCTACTAATGACGAGAAAACTGACTTGAAGAAAGTCTGTGTGGCTTACAATGACACCTTGTGAATACAAAGGTGCTAAATTAAGATACTAAGTTAGAAGTTTATTCACAGTTTTGCATAATACATCATCAATTGAAGATAGCTGACGGACATGGATTCTTTAATTATATTTAATTATATTTTAGAATATCTGCCTGATGAGTGTGTAAACACGAAACTCAGAGTTGCAGCGAATCATGCATCTTTTTACTGAATATTATTTTATATACCGCTCTACACATATGTGTATTGAGCACTATTGAACGGTGTTTACCAAAATTATTATTATTATTGTAAGTATATTGTATAAATAACCGTATTTTTAAAAGCGTCTCTCGAGAGCATCGGATGGCCCGGCGGGTATCAATTGTTCAGCGGAATATAAAATTTACAATTTACCTTAATCTGATTGGCTGAAAAGGACGACTTTTGTAGAAAAGTAAAAGATCTCGTGCGTGATAACTTTGCAAATTAAAGTTTCTGTGCCATCATAGCCCAACCCCAATTAATTTAGGCTTGTCTGAAATGACCAACTTTTATCTTGCTCGTTTAATGCTACATAATATTTGAATACTGATGATAGAATTGTAGCTTGCATTGCTTTGCTTCGTACTGAAATAAATATCGACTGATATTTGTAAACGACATAGTGTGATATAAAGTAAGTAAGTGGACTTCTCCAAAACAAATCATCAAAAGCTTTACTTGATAAAAATTTATTTACCTGCACTGCATTCATTCATTCAGACAGTAAACAGAGAGTAACAGTTTGAGCGTCCTAAAGTTACTTATTTATTAACTTGTTATTTTACATTGTGAAGACATATATGCTACAAACTCAAACAAAAGAGCTCTGAATTTGATATTCGTGGAGAATAAAGGTATGTGTAAAATCAACAAAGAAAATACTCTTTGCGAACTTTTCTTCAAAACAGCAGGTGAAATATACTCTCTTCTTTTCCTCTCTCTTTCCAGTTTCTCATCAGTGTTTATTTTAGAAGCGAACTTAATGAAACAATGCAAAGTTTCAATTTTGGAATTTCGCTGCAGCCTATTCATGATAGATATCATGATGTACCCAATATCTACAAGGCTTTTCATGTCGATTATATGTGATATAAACTAATTCACTTGTCGCGACCAGTCCCAGACACTAAAACCTTTGAATCAGCTGTCCTAGAGAGCCGAAACTTGTCTCAAAATGATCAGAAGGCCCTAATTAGTAAGCTTCGACTGTTTGTTTGGCAAATTTTGGTCTATTTCAAAATGTCATTTTGGGAATTTGAACTTTCATGGAGTATAGCTACGTAGCTAAAGTAATTCACGTTTTGCAGCTAGCCCTCGGGACCAACTTTTGAACCAATTGTCCTAGAGAACTGAAACTTGTCTCAAAATGATCGGAGGGCCCTAATTAGTAGGTATCGATTATTTGTTCGCTAAATTTCGGTCAATTTCAAAATGTCATTTTGGGAGCTTGAACGCTCATGGAGTATAGCTACATAAAGTAATTCACTTCTTGCAGTCTGCCCTGGGGACTAACTTTTGAACCAATTGTCCTAGAGAGGTCAAAATTGTCTCAAAATGATCAGCAGGCCGTAATTAGTAGATTTTGACTATTTGTTTGCAAATTTCGCTCTGTTTCAAAATGTCATTTTGGGAATTTGAACGTTCATGGAGTATACATAAAGTAATTCACTTTTTGCAGCTAGCCCTCAGGACCAACTTTTGAACCAATTGTCCTAAAGAGCTGAGACTTGTCTCAAAATGATCGGAAGGCCCTAATTAGTAGGTATCGATTATTTGTTCGCTAAATTTCGGTCTATTTCAAAATGTCATTTTGGGAGCTTGAACGTCCATGGAGTATACATAAAGTAATTCACTTTTTGCAGCTAGCCCTCGGGACCAACTTTTGAACCAATTGTCCTAAAGAGCTGAAACTTGTCTCAAAGTGATCGGAAGGCCCTAATTAGTAGGTATCGATTATTTGTTCGCTAAATTTCGGTCTATTTCAAAATGTCATTTTGGGAGCTTGAACGTCCATGGAGTATACATAAAGTAATTCACTTTTTGCAGCTAGCCCTCAGGACCAACTTTTGAACCAATTGTCCTAAAGAGGTCAAAATTGTCTCAAAATGACTAGAAGGCCTTAAGCTAGGATTAGAAAAATCAAGTTTCGAAATAGATGGAAATGTCAATCACAAAGGGTCAAATCCTATTAATTAGGACCTTCTGATCAGTTTGAGACCTTTCCCAGCCATCTACCATAAATATTTCAAAAGTTGACCAATGGCGAGCTCTTGCCCCAAGTAAATTACATTACCTATCATACGTTAAACTAGGGTTAGATAAATCAAATTTGGAAATAGATCGAAATGTCACTCACAATGGGTCGAATCTTACTAAATAGCACCTTCTGATCAGTTAGAGACCTTTCCCAGCCTTCTAGCATAATTATTTCAAAAGTTGACACCTGGCGAGCTCTTGCCCCAACTGAAATACATTACCTATCATACATTAGGCTAGGGTTAGAAAAATCAAATTTGGAAATAGATCGAAATGTCAGTCACTCACAATGGGTCGAACCCTACTAATTAGCACCTTCCGATCAGTTTGAGACCATTCCCAGCCTTCTAGCATAAGTATTTCAAAAGTTGACACCTGGCGAGCTCTTGCCCCAACTGAAATACATTAGCTACCTATCATACATTAGGCTAGGGTTAGAAAAATCAAATTTGGAAATGAAAATGTTTTGAGAAACAAAACAGTAGTTCAACCAGCTCACGCAGCAAAAAGATTTGTGCTCTCTTCTGCTGAGCTTCTAGAGAGAATTTATAGCCCCACAGAGAATATAAACAAAAAGCTAGAAGATCATTTACCAGGTATAATGTTATGTAAAAAGTAATCAAATAAAATAGAACAGCTATTAGAATATTTTTCGTACATTAAGAGTTTCTTCTACCAATGCAGCATTGTTTCTCTCAAGTCTACAAACGTAGCATGGCTTCTCTAGGTTTGGCCATCGCAACACTGACTTTGTTAAGGCTGCAATCGTAGAACTGTCTCTATTAGTATGCTTATTCTAGTATACTCTCTTTCTATTTCTCTAGAGTTACATTCTCTTCAATCACCAAAGCCTGCTAATATAACAGGTTTGTCTTTATATTTAATGTCCTTTAAAATGTTTCTAAATGTCCAAAGAAGTCTTTTTACATCAATTTTCTCTTCTTCCGACTTTCTTGAAGACAGCTATAATTATTATTATCCTGTTCATCGAGATCTCTTTTGGAACCATTTCGCTTCAAACTCCATGAACATCCTCCTAATTCTTTGTTTGCCGATACACCATCAGCCGCAACCTGTTTGCTCATCTCCAAAGTTTTATGAATCTTTTCAGGGCTTTCTTCCTGAACTTTTCCACTGATCTTCGCTTTATTATTCCGCTCATTGCTTTTCCTTTTAATGATACTTCTCTTCAGACTCCAAGAGCAGCCACCATTCTTCAATTTCACAACTCCTGATGGAGTAGTCGCAATTTTTTTGATATTTTCTTCCATCTCGAGAACTTTTCCAGACCCCATTTCACGAGATTCTTGGCTGGTATTATCGGCTTCTTCCGTGTGTTTCCTTTTCTTGAAACTGGAAGAATGCCCTTCATTCTTGAAACTGGAAGAATACCCTCCATTCTTGAAACTGGAAGAATACTCTCCATTCTTCAACTGTGCAGGATCAGATAGAGTATTACTAGCTGTAGCGTCTTGGCTCTTATTACCAGCTTCGAAGAACCATTGCCCAGGGCGTCCTTCTTCAACATTCTCTACACTGTACTTTTCAGGCAGTAAAATTGGCACAAACAGCTTGCTTTCTGGCGCAAAACTCCATTGCTTACAGCTATTGTCAACCCCAAATGCATTTGAGAATGCTTCAATGGGTTCGTCTATATCCATTGGCACTGGTGTTGGCAATCTGAAGCGCATAACATCCAGCCAATTACAAGTGTGCATCTGGCTATAGAACGGTACCAGCATTTCTTCATTAAGACTGATTTCCATCGATTCTTCCTCAGCTATGCTTTTGCTTGTCAATTGAGGCTCCAGGGAGTTGAACATCAAATTACAACAGCTCTGTGTGTTGTTTTCAATTTCCATGCAACTCTCAGCTGCAATGCACTGTGGGTTTATTGCTTCGTTTGATTCTGTTTGTGTTGATATATTCATGTATTTCTCCTCTGTTTGTGTTGCCACGTCTTTTAGGTAACTGTTCACCTGGTCAAATCTTGCATCAAGCACAATTTGACTGGCTTCAGCCTCGCGTGTGACATCTCTGCTTGGAGCTGCATTGTTATTGGTTCTGTTTCGAATGTCACGGATGATGCGAAGGATGTTACTACGAGAATCATCTGATGAATATTCGGAACTGTCCAAGTTCGTATTTGATTCTGAAAGAAAATATGATTGAAATTGTCATTAGTTCAATGATGATTTGATCATGTGCCACTTGAACATATATCCAATGGACCAGTGACATTAATACAACTACACGTTAAACACAAGTGTAGTCGTATGACATTTCTTATAAACTACTATTCTTATTGTTTCAACCACTTTACAAACAAACAAAAATATATTCACCATTAACAGATTGGGCATTGCAACTTGTTTTTCTCATATCCAATGGAGCAGTTGCTTCTGGGACATCAATGTCATCAGATTCAGAATCATTTACGTCTCTGTCAGCATTATTATTATGATTATCATCGCAATCATCGTCATTATCGATATCATCGCTTGAATAATCGTCAAGTTGGTCTGCTGCTTTTGTTGGCTGATCTGCGGCCTCGATTTCGATACCAACGCTTTGATTAGCCTCGTTTTCATGGACAGCCTTCTCCTCATTCATCCTGGTAACAAAATAATACCTTTTTATTTTTTGGAAAAATAATGCACAAGTTGGAATTCATATTATAATTCAAGAAATTTGCAGTTTTTTCACTTGTCAAGTGTGCCAATGTTCAAAGGCCCCCTGCTAGACGTCACTTTTATTATTGTTGCCATACTATTGTCCCCTCCTCCCCTCAGTATATATTATTTTGTGCATGTGTTTTGATATTACCTTTCTTTGCCATTGTTTTCTTCCAATTCTTCGTCAAGTAACTTATATTCGAACTTATCATCTGAGTCTGATTCTGATCCAGCTTCATATCCCGATTCAGAATCAGAGCTGAAATCAAACTGATATTCACTCCATTCTTCAAATAGTTTATCAGTTTTGATGATGCCATTGCCATGCGATGCTTCAGTTTTGCACTTCTGCATTTCTTCCATGATACCACAATCGTTGTTGGAATTATTCTGTTGACTGCAGAACCCTCTTGCAACTTGCTCATCGCTCCATTTTTCTGCATTCCTGCATATTTTCTCTAATCCATCCTTTCTTGAAAGCGTCATTTTTCCAAAGAGCTCACTGCAAAACATCAAATTAATCGATGAGTAACGTGTAACAAAAACAATATTCCTAACCAAATGATTAATAAATGAACGTAAACAATAATCCAAACCATAATTCGCTCATGGAATCGGAGCAATCGTTACTGCTTTCACTTGGATGCATTTTTCTATCTCAATCCACACAAATTTCTCCTTCTCTTCTTGTAATTGCTAAGTTTGCTGCAATAAAAACTTTTATAACTATATCGCCAGGTAGATCATGAAAATCTGAGTTGACTTCTGAATTCATTAGACATTTGTACTCAGTTGATCGATTTGATTGTTACGTCATCACGATTTTGTGATTGTGACGTAATTTTGATTTAAAATATTTTAGTTGTGTGCACAACTATTATAGTAGATGCAATAAAATAATTTTAAATAAACAGTTACACAATTAATTAGTACGAGGTTTCGGGCTTGACTTTTTATTTAATTTTAATTTACCTATTCAATCTCCTCGTTTTGTTGCGTGTTTCACATTGCTATATTTCAATTTATTTATTTATCAATGAATTCTTTCCACTCCTCTTAAATTTCCATTCCTGTTTCTGTTATATTTTAATTTTAGTTCGCCCAGTAAATAAAATAGAATGCACAATAACTTGCTTATAATTTTCCATCACTTTTACGCAGGCAAGCATGCAGACAACTTTCCGCTACATTTGATAGGCAATAACAATATTTTAACACGCATGTATCGCGTATTGTGCATTGCGGGATATACAAACACATAATCACAATTTAAATTATCTTTTCTTTAGATTTTTGATGCATTTTGAATAATATTGCATTGGAAATTGTCAGAGAAATGTGAAATAGCAAGTCAAATATGAACTCGAGCCACTTGAAAACAAGACCTGCTGAATTTATAGTACAACAACTAAAGGTACGTTTAGTTATATTTCTCTATTTACAGCTTTTAAGTGAGATTTTTGTTTAAATGTTTAACGAGCATTTAACGAGATCAATAATCAAGTATGTCCATATTAACTGAGACTTAACAAAAACAGACAGTTATGAATTTGATAGGCCAATTAGCAAATAGGTCTTTAGCAGACAAATTGTAGAAGAAATTAAACAAGCTGGTCTTTCTATAACTTGAATTCGCGTATGATAAAAACGGAGCCATTAAAGCAACAACATATGTTTAAAATGGTAAGGTAGTTTTGACTTGACTGTGAACGTGATATAAGTGGCATTTTCTCCTAAAATATTTCAGAGCCCAGCTAAATTGAAAAATATCAATGTTTCTTGAAAAATTGTGCATAATTTGAGTCATTGCAAGCTATTTTTGCTGCTATAATAAGAACGCTGGCCCTTAAAGCAACATCACATGTGTAAATTGTGGGGCACCTTTGAGTTTGAGTAAGTTGTATATTCTCCAAGAATTCTTGCGAACAGAGCTCTGATAAAAAGTGTTCGTTTTTCTTTCTACATTTTGCACAATTAAAGTCACTCCCAATTAACGTTGCCGCAATACTAAGAATCTTAGCATGGAAAGCAACATCACATGTTGTTAAATTATAGGGACGTTTAACAATATGTGAGCGTAATGTATATATGCATCTTGTCCAAAGATATTTCCAAACCGAAATCAACTGAAAAATGTTCTTTTCCATTCCGTAATTTTCCATAATTTGTGTCATTGCAGGAAAAATTTGTTGCCATCAAAAGAATGCTAGCCTGGAAAGCAGTTTTGATAGTGAGTGAAAGCTGGAGGGCACGTTTGACTTTGAGCATGGTAAAGTAGCTTTGCCTCCAAAATATTTCCAATTGCAGCTCATTCAGGTATGTACTTAGCTGTTGCAATTTGATGTTCAACTCCAGTGAGATTCGATTAACAAGCGAACGCATGGCTGAGGAAGAATCAATGGAAATCAGTCTTAATGAAGAAATGATGCTACCGTTCAACAGCCAGACGCAGGTTGGTTCTTGGCTGGATGTTATGCGCTCCAGATTGCCAACACCAGTGCCAATGGATATAGACGAACCCATTGAAGCATTCTCAAATGCATTTGGGGTTGACAATAGCTGTAAGCAATGGAGTTTTGCGCCAGAAAGTAAGCTGTTTGTGCCAATTTTACTGCCTGAAAAGTACAGTGTAAAGAGTGTTGAAGCAGGACCGCCCGGGAAATGGTTCTTCGAAGCTGGAAATAAGGACCAAGGCGCTACAGCTAGTAGTTCTCTATCTGATCATGCACAGTTGAAGAATGGAGAGTATTCTTCCAGTTTCAAGAATGTAGAGTATTCTTCCAGTTTCAAGAATGAAGGGCATTCTTCCAGTTTCAAGAAAAGGAAACACACGGAAGAAGCCGATAATATCAGCCAAGAATCTCGTGAAATGGGGTCTGGGAAAGTTTTCAAGATGGAAGATAATACCCAAAAAAACAAAGGGTCGAAGCTTAATAATTAGGCCCTTCTGATCAGTTTGAGACTTTTCCCAGTCTTCTAGCATAAGTACTTCAAAAGTTGACACCTGGCGAGCTCTTGCCCCAACTGAAATACATTACCTATCATACATTAGGCTAAGGTTAGAATTCCCAAATTTGGAAATAGAACGAAATGTCACTCACAATGGGTCGAATCCTACTAATTAGCACCTTCCGATCAGTTTGAGACCATTCCCAGCCTTCTAGCATAAGTATTTCAAAAGTTAACACCTGGCGAGCTCTTGCCCCAACTGAAATACATTACCTATCATACATTAGGCTAGGGTTAGAAAAATCAAATTTGGAAATGGAAATGTTTTGAAAAACAAAACAGTAGTTCAACCAGCTCACGCAGCAAAAAGATTTGTGCTCTCTTCTGCTGAGCTTCTAGAGAGAATTTATAGCCCCACAGAGAATATAAACAAAAAGCTTTTCGTACATTAAGAGTTTCTTCTACCAATGCAGCATTGTCTCTCTCAAGTCTATAAACGTAGCATGGCTGCTTTAGATTTGTCCATCGCAACACTGTCTTTGTTAAGGCTGCAATCGTAGAACTGTCTCTATTAGTATGCTTATTCTAGTATACTCTCTTTCTATTTCTCTAGAGTTGCTTTCTCTTCAATAACACTAAAGCCTGCTATTGTAACAGGTTTGTCTTTATATTTAATGTCTTTTAAAATGTTTCTAAATGTCCAAAGAAGTCTTTTTACATCAATTTTCTCTTCTTCCGACTTTCTTGAAGACAGCTATAATTATTATTATCCTGTTCATCGAGATCTCTTTTGGAACCATTTCGCTTCAAACTCCATGAACATCCTCAGTAGGAGATGAAGTAGGTGTCCGAGGACACGCATGCGCAGTAGAATGTGCTAAGATTACGCATGCGCGAGAATCTTCGAGAATTGAAAAGTTCATGAACAGTAAAAAAATAATCGAAAACGACAGGTTGTGGAAAGTTAGTTTGAAGTTGCAAAACATCGTCAAAGCTGATAAAAAACCCATAAAAAGCTTGGAATTAACTAAAAAACGGTTTTGTTTATGAAAAAGATTTTTACACCAATAAAAAGAAAATCTCTTGATTATGTTGAATGAATTATTTCATATTTTTCATGCACTTATAAGATGATAGAAATTTGTTAAATAAATCGCAAGAAAACACAAAAATATCAAGGAACTGGCAAATTCACGTTCTCGGCTCGAGATTGAATTCAAAAAACCAATCAGAAACTTTCGAATGCGACGTTCGAATGTACGCGTCAAATCTCTGTCATGAGAAATGAGAAAGCAGAAATTTCTAGAACTTTTCCGAGGGGAAATCCCCTGACGTCACATTGAAAGATTTTTCTAGAAACAGAAAATCTCTGTAATCGGATTGGCTGATAGCCAAGATTTCGGGTCACTTTAAAACAAAACTTGAAATGGACATTATTCAAAACAAAATGTGCAAGCTGTTGAAGAAACTATTTTAACACGTTTCAAGAAGAAAGACGCCATGAAAAAGAGACCATTTTCTGCATTAGCAAACAATAATATCTAAACCTTTTTATAAGCATTGTTATATCCTACTATATGGAAATGCTGGAGTACTATTAAATTCAAGTTCATTCACAGCAGCATCCTCAGAATCACTAGCTTCCTCTTCTTCGTCATTCTTTGCTTGACGTATGATGAGATATTTTCTTTTCTCAATAGCATAATCTAAGGCCTCTTGCATATCCATATCATCTTCCCTCTGTGCTTTTTGCATCGTTGCTATAACTGCAGTTACAACAGCGTCATTTTCAAAACTTCTATTATATAAAAATTTACGTTTGAAAACTTGCAATATGTTTTCATCTTCATCCACTTCCTTACGCATAGAAGGCCATACATTCCCTAAAGGAAGATCCTCATCAGTGTTGACAGTTTCATCATTATCATGATCACTTTCAACTTCTATCTCATCATCTGAGCCAGACTCTTCACTGCTCTCCTCGTGCATCTCTTCTTCATGTCGTGTAACATTACTTTTATACTTGGAAGAAAATTCACATTGATCACATTTATACTGACTCATGGCTAGCTGTTTACTTATAATTACCAACTAACTCTTAAATCCCTGAATTCTAGAGTCTCAACTCGCTTGATTTTATAGATAAGTTCCTCCATTCAATATGATACGGGAGAGGGACTAAATGATATTTCCGAATAAACAGAACTTAATCCTTGGATAATGCTAACTAATCCTTATTAATGACTACTCCATTCTAGCTAATCATTCCTAGTCATTACCTTCTCAATACTTGATCCTCAATACATCCTTGATTATCATTCCTAGTCATTACCTGATCATTAGTTGATCCTTCACTGATCCTTACTAATCCTTACCAATCATACCTATTCATTACCTGATCATCAGTAGATCCTTAACTGATCTTTGATAATCCTTACAGTCATTACTGATCATCAGTTGATCTTTAACTAATCCTTGATAATCCTAGCCAATCATACCTAACCATTAGCTGATCATCAGTAGATCCTTAACTGATCCTTACTAATCCTAACCAATCATACTTAATCATTAGCAGATCATCAGCTGATCCTTAACTGATCCTCGCTAATCCTAACCAATCATACATAATCATTAGCAGATCATCAGCTGATCCTTAACTGATCCTCGCTAATCCTAACCAATCATACATAATCATTACCTTATCATTACTTGATCCTTAACTGATCCTTACTAATCCTAACCAATCATACTTAATCATTAGCAGATCATCAGCTGATCCTTAACTGATCCTCACTAATCCTAACCAATCATACATAATCATTACCTTATCATTACTTGATCCTTAACTGATCCTCGCTAATCCTAACCAATCATACATAATCATTACCTTATCATTACTTGATCCTTAACTGATCCTAACCAATCATACTTAATCATTAGCAGATCATCAGCTGATCCTTAACTGATCCTCACTAATCCTAACCAATCATACATAATCATTACCTTATCATTACTTGATCCTTAACTGATCCTTACTAATCCTAACCAATCATAATTAGTCATTCCTAATCATTACCTTATCATTACTTGATCCTTAACTGATCCTAACCAATCATAATTAATCATTCCTAATCAATACCTTATCATTACTTGATCCTCACTAATCCTTACCAATCATAATTAATCATTCCTAATCATTACCTTATCATTACTTGATCCTTAACTGATCCTTGCCAATCATACATAATCATTACCTTATCATTACATGATCCTTACTAATCCTTACCAATCATAATTAATCACTCCTAATCATTACCTTATCATTATTTGATCCTTAACTGATCCTTACTAATCCTAACCAATCATAATTAATCATTCCTAATCATTACCTTATCATTACTTGATCCTCAACTGATCCTTGCCAATCCAAACTATTCATTACTAATCATTCCTAATCATTACCAATCATTACTTGATCCTTAACTGATCCTCGCTAATCCTAACCAATCATAATTAATCATTCCTAATCATTACCTTATCATTACTTGATCCTTAACTGATCCTTACCAAACCAAACTATTCATTACTAATCATTCCTAATCATTACCAATCATTACTTGATCCTTAGCTGATCCTCACCAATCCTTACCAATCATACATAATCATTGCCTGATCATCAGTTGATCCTTAGCTGATCCTCACTAATCCTAACCAATCATACATAATCATTACCTTATCATTACTTGATCCTTAACTGATCCTCGCTAATCCTAACCAATCATACATAATCATTACCTTATCATTACTTGATCCTTAACTGATCCTAACCAATCATACTTAATCATTAGCAGATCATCAGCTGATCCTTAACTGATCCTCACTAATCCTAACCAATCATACATAATCATTACCTTATCATTACTTGATCCTTAACTGATCCTTGCCAATCATACATAATCATTACCTTATCATTACTTGATCCTTAACTGATCCTTGCCAATCATACATAATCATTACCTTATCATTACATGATCCTTACTAATCCTTACCAATCATAATTAATCACTCCTAATCATTACCTTATCATTATTTGATCCTTAACTGATCCTTACTAATCCTAACCAATCATAATTAATCATTCCTAATCATTACCTTATCATTACTTGATCCTCAACTGATCCTTGCCAATCCAAACTATTCATTACTAATCATTCCTAATCATTACCAATCATTACTTGATCCTTAACTGATCCTCGCTAATCCTAACCAATCATACATAATCATTACCTTATCATTACTTGATCCTTAACTGATCCTTGCCAATCATACATAATCATTACCTTATCATTACTTGATCCTTAACTGATCCTTGCCAATCATACATAATCATTACCTTATCATTACATGATCCTTACTAATCCTTACCAATCATAATTAATCACTCCTAATCATTACCTTATCATTATTTGATCCTTAACTGATCCTTACTAATCCTAACCAATCATAATTAATCATTCCTAATCATTACCTTATCATTACTTGATCCTCAACTGATCCTTGCCAATCCAAACTATTCATTACTAATCATTCCTAATCATTACCAATCATTACTTGATCCTTAACTGATCCTCACTAATCCTAACCAATCATAATTAATCATTCCTAATCATTACCTTATCATTACTTGATCCTTAACTGATCCTTACCAAACCAAACTATTCATTACTAATCATTCCTAATCATTACCAATCATTACTTGATCCTTAGCTGATCCTCACCAATCCTTACCAATCATACATAATCATTGCCTGATCATCAGTTGATCCTTAGCTGATCCTCACTAATCCTAACCAATCATACATAATCATTACCTTATCATTACTTGATCCTTAACTGATCCTCGCTAATCCTAACCAATCATACATAATCATTACCTTATCATTACTTGATCCTTAACTGATCCTAACCAATCATACTTAATCATTAGCAGATCATCAGCTGATCCTTAACTGATCCTCACTAATCCTAACCAATCATACATAATCATTACCTTATCATTACTTGATCCTTAACTGATCCTTACTAATCCTAACCAATCATAATTAGTCATTCCTAATCATTACCTTATCATTACTTGATCCTTAACTGATCCTAACCAATCATAATTAATCATTCCTAATCAATACCTTATCATTACTTGATCCTCACTAATCCTTACCAATCATAATTAATCATTCCTAATCATTACCTTATCATTACTTGATCCTTAACTGATCCTTGCCAATCATACATAATCATTACCTTATCATTACTTGATCCTTAACTGATCCTTGCCAATCATACATAATCATTACCTTATCATTACATGATCCTTACTAATCCTTACCAATCATAATTAATCACTCCTAATCATTACCTTATCATTATTTGATCCTTAACTGATCCTTACTAATCCTAACCAATCATAATTAATCATTCCTAATCATTACCTTATCATTACTTGATCCTCAACTGATCCTTGCCAATCCAAACTATTCATTACTAATCATTCCTAATCATTACCAATCATTACTTGATCCTTAACTGATCCTCACTAATCCTAACCAATCATAATTAATCATTCCTAATCATTACCTTATCATTACTTGATCCTTAACTGATCCTTACCAAACCAAACTATTCATTACTAATCATTCCTAATCATTACCAATCATTACTTGATCCTTAGCTGATCCTCACCAATCCTTACCAATCATACATAATCATTGCCTGATCATCAGTTGATCCTTAGCTGATCCTCACCAATCCTTACCAATCATACATAATCATTACATGATCATCAGTTGATCCTTAACTGATCCTCACTAATCCTTACCAATCATACTTAATCATTAGCAGATCATCAGTTGATCCTTAACTGATCCTTGCTAGTCCTTATCAATCTTTCCTAATCATCATCTGATCATCAGTTGATCCTTACTAGTCTTGGCTTTATCCATTCAACATTTATCCTTACTAATCCTGACTAATAAATTCTTATCATAACCCAATCCTTATTAATCCTTGCCTAGATTTTATTAATCTTCAGTTGATCCCTGTTCTGTACTGAACACCCTCCACACCCTCCACAGTACTGCTGAAGATTAATAAAATCTAGGCAAGGATTAATAAGGATTGGGTTATGATAAGAATTTATTAGTCAGGATTAGTAAGGATAAATGTTGAATGGATAAAGCCAAGACTAATAAGGATCAACTGATGATCAGATGATGATTAGGAAAGATTGATAAGGACTAGCAAGGATCAGTTAAGGATCAACTGATGATCTGCTAATGATTAAGTATGATTGGTAAGGATTAGTGAGGATCAGCTAAGGATCAACTGATGATCAGGTAATGATTATGTATGATTGGTAAGGATTGGTGAGGATCAGCTAAGGATCAAGTAATGATAAGGTAATGATTAGGAATGCTTAGTTAGGATTAGTGAGGATCAGTTAAGGATCAAGTAATGATTGGTAATGATTAGGAATGATTAGTAATGAATAGTTTGGTTTGGTAAGGATCAGTTAAGGATCAAGTAATGATAAGGTAATGATTAGGAATGATTAATTATGATTGGTTAGGATTAGTGAGGATCAGTTAAGGATCAAGTAATGATTGGTAATGATTAGGAATGATTATTAATGAATAGTTTGGATTGGCAAGGATCAGTTGAGGATCAAGTAATGATAAGGTAATGATTAGGAATGATTAATTATGATTGGTTAGGATTAGTAAGGATCAGTTAAGGATCAAATAATGATAAGGTAATGATTAGGAGTGATTAATTATGATTGGTAAGGATTAGTAAGGATCATGTAATGATAAGGTAATGATTATGTATGATTGGCAAGGATCAGTTAAGGATCAAGTAATGATAAGGTAATGATTATGTATGATTGGCAAGGATCAGTTAAGGATCAAGTAATGATAAGGTAATGATTATGTATGATTGGCAAGGATCAGTTAAGGATCAAGTAATGATAAGGTAATGATTAGGAATGATTAATTATGATTGGTAAGGATTAGTGAGGATCAAGTAATGATAAGGTATTGATTAGGAATGATTAATTATGATTGGTTAGGATCAGTTAAGGATCAAGTAATGATAAGGTAATGATTAGGAATGACTAATTATGATTGGTTAGGATTAGTAAGGATCAGTTAAGGATCAAGTAATGATAAGGTAATGATTATGTATGATTGGTTAGGATTAGTGAGGATCAGTTAAGGATCAGCTGATGATCTGCTAATGATTAAGTATGATTGGTTAGGATCAGTTAAGGATCAAGTAATGATAAGGTAATGATTATGTATGATTGGTTAGGATTAGCGAGGATCAGTTAAGGATCAAGTAATGATAAGGTAATGATTATGTATGATTGGTTAGGATTAGTGAGGATCAGTTAAGGATCAGCTGATGATCTGCTAATGATTAAGTATGATTGGTTAGGATTAGTAAGGATCAGTTAAGGATCAAGTAATGATAAGGTAATGATTATGTATGATTGGTTAGGATTAGCGAGGATCAGTTAAGGATCAGCTGATGATCTGCTAATGATTATGTATGATTGGTTAGGATTAGCGAGGATCAGTTAAGGATCAGCTGATGATCTGCTAATGATTAAGTATGATTGGTTAGGATTAGTAAGGATCAGTTAAGGATCAACTGATGATCAGTAATGACTGTAAGGATTATCAAAGATCAGTTAAGGATCTACTGATGATCAGGTAATGAATAGGTATGATTGGTAAGGATTAGTAAGGATCAGTGAAGGATCAACTAATGATCAGGTAATGACTAGGAATGATAATCAAGGATGTATTGAGGATCAAGTATTGAGAAGGTAATGACTAGGAATGATTAGCTAGAATGGAGTAGT
This sequence comes from Sanderia malayensis, assembly GCA_013076295.1. Taxonomy (NCBI): domain Eukaryota; kingdom Metazoa; phylum Cnidaria; class Scyphozoa; order Semaeostomeae; family Pelagiidae; genus Sanderia; species Sanderia malayensis. The sequence continues at coordinate 3,836,422 of RQOL01000658.1, read as the reverse complement.
CATTAATAAGGATTAGTTAGCATTATCCAAGGATTAAGTTCTGTTTATTCGGAAATATCATTTAGTCCCTCTCCCGTATCATATTGAATGGAGGAACTTATCTATAAAATCAAGCGAGTTGAGACTCTAGAATTCAGGGATTTAAGAGTTAGTTGGTAATTATAAGTAAACAGCTAGCCATGAGTCAGTATAAATGTGATCAATGTGAATTTTCTTCCAAGTATAAAAGTAATGTTACACGACATGAAGAAGAGATGCACGAGGAGAGCAGTGAAGAGTCTGGCTCAGATGATGAGATAGAAGTTGAAAGTGATCATGATAATGATGAAACTGTCAACACTGATGAGGATCTTCCTTTAGGGAATGTATGGCCTTCTATGCGTAAGGAAGTGGATGAAGATGAAAACATATTGCAAGTTTTCAAACGTAAATTTTTATATAATAGAAGTTTTGAAAATGACGCTGTTGTAACTGCAGTTATAGCAACGATGCAAAAAGCACAGAGGGAAGATGATATGGATATGCAAGAGGCCTTAGATTATGCTATTGAGAAAAGAAAATATCTCATCATACGTCAAGCAAAGAATGACGAAGAAGAGGAAGCTAGTGATTCTGAGGATGCTGCTGTGAATGAACTTGAATTTAATAGTACTCCAGCATTTCCATATAGTAGGATATAACAATGCTTATAAAAAGGTTTAGATATTATTGTTTGCTAATGCAGAAAATGGTCTCTTTTTCATGGCGTCTTTCTTCTTGAAACGTGTTAAAATAGTTTCTTCAACAGCTTGCACATTTTGTTTTGAATAATGTCCATTTCAAGTTTTGTTTTAAAGTGACCCGAAATCTTGGCTATCAGCCAATCCGATTACAGAGATTTTCTGTTTCTAGAAAAATCTTTCAATGTGACGTCAGGGGATTTCCCCTCGGAAAAGTTCTAGAAATTTCTGCTTTCTCATTTCTCATGACAGAGATTTGACGCGTACATTCGAACGTCGCATTCGAAAGTTTCTGATTGGTTTTTTGAATTCAATCTCGAGCCGAGAACGTGAATTTGCCAGTTCCTTGATATTTTTGTGTTTTCTTGCGATTTATTTAACAAATTTCTATCATCTTATAAGTGCATGAAAAATATGAAATAATTCATTCAACATAATCAAGAGATTTTCTTTTTATTGGTGTAAAAATCTTTTTCATAAACAAAACCGTTTTTTAGTTAATTCCAAGCTTTTTATGGGTTTTTTATCAGCTTTGACGATGTTTTGCAACTTCAAACTAACTTTCCACAACCTGTCGTTTTCGATTATTTTTTTACTGTTCATGAACTTTTCAACTCTCGAAGATTCTCGCGCATGCGTAATCTTAGCACATTCTACTGCGCATGCGTGTCCTCGGACACCTACTTCATCTCCTACTATCCTCCTAATTCTTTGTTTGCCGATACACCATCAGCCGCAACCTGTTTGCTCATCTTCAAAGTTTTATGAATCTTTTCAGGGCTTTCTTCCTGAACTTTTCCACTGATCTTCGCTTTATTATTCCGCTCATTGCTTTTCCTTTTAATGATACTTCTCTTCAGACTCCAAGAGCAGCCACCATTCTTCAATTTCACAACTCCTGATGGAGTAGTCGCAATTTTTTTGATATTTTCTTCCATCTCGAGAACTTTTCCAGACCCCATTTCACGAGATTCTTGGCTGGTATTATCGGCTTCTTCCGTGTGTTTCCTTTTCTTGAAACTGGAAGAATGCCCTTCATTCTTGAAACTGGAAGGACACCCTCCATTCTTGAAACTGGAAGAATACTCTCCATTCTTCAACTGTGCAGGATCAGATAGAGTATTACTAGCTGTAGCATCTTTGCTCTTATTACCAGCTTCGAAGAACCATTGCCCAGGGCGTCCTTCTTCAACATTCTCTACACTGTACTTTTCAGGCAGTAAAATTGGCACAAACAGCTTGCTTTCTGGCGCAAAACTCCATTGCTTACAGCTATTGGCAATCCCACATGCATTTGAGAATGCTTCAATGGGTTCGTCTATATCCATTGGCACTGGTGTTGGCAATCTGGAGCGTATAACATCCAGCCAAGAACCAATCTGCATCTGGCTATAGAACGGTACCATCATATCTTCATTAAGACTGATTTCCATTGATTCTACTTCATTCATGCGTTCGCTTGTCAATCGAATCTCACTGGGGTTGAACATCAAATTGTAACGGCTCTGTGTGCTGTTGTCAATTTCCATGCAACTCTCAGCTGCTATGCACTGTGGGTTTATTGCTTCGTTTGATCCTGTTTCTGTTGACATATTCATGTACTCTTCCTCTGTTTGTGTTGCCACATCTTTAAGGTAACTGTTCACCTGGTCAAATCTTGCATTAGGTTCAAGTTCATTCCTGTTTCTCTGTTTCTCTTATACTTTTATTTTAGTTCGCCCAGTAAATAGAATAGAATGCACAATATTTTGCTTATATTTTTCCATCACGCTTACACATGCAAGCATGCAGACATCTTTCATCTGCATGCTTGCATGTGTAAGCGTTTGAAGCGTTTGAGACATCTGCATTTGATAGCCAATAGTTAACGAAAAAGAAGCAATTATCTGTAGTATTTTCGTATGCATGCAATCAAATATCTGTATCGTTTTCTGGACAATTTTAACACACGTGTATCGTGTATTGTGCATTGGGAATGTACAACCGCAGAATCATAATTCAATTCATCTTTTCTTCAGATTTTTGATGCATTCTGAATGATATTGCATTGGGAATTGTCAGAAAAATAGGAAAAGCAAGTCAAATATCAACTCAAGTCGAGCGACTTGTAAACAAGATCTACTGAAATTATAGTACAGCACCTAAAGGTAAGTTGAGTTATCTCCAGCCTTCTAGCATTAATATTTTAAATGTTGGCCCCTTGCGAGCTCTTACCCCAACTGAAATACATTATCTATCATACATTAACCCTTTCCGTCCCAGCGTCCCAGTAAGGTCCCAGATGAAAAAAATTTGCGAAAAAATAAATTTGTTTAGAATTCGTTAAAAAATTGCACAAAGGACAATGTTTTTGTGTAGAACTCGAAAATCAAGTTTGTTTTTGAAAATTCTGAAGGTAAGGGGGTCAAAATTCGAGATAAAGAAACGCAATTTTATAGCTAAACAAAGAGATTTCAGGCTCGTGAAAGGCAAATTCAAGTTCGAAAATAGAATTGATTTAGATTTCCGTATTCGATGAAGCCCGCGCGATGCAGGAGCAAAGCTGAGAATTAGTCATGAGTCATGCTACAATTGAAGGCTTGTCGGAGTATTTATGTAAGCTTTCTGCTATAATTAACATAACATGTTCCAAATCAATTATTAGGATCTTCTTGCGAATTGTTGCTGGCCACATCAAACTCACGGGCTACATGATATTCATTCCAGCAGTATCGTCCAGTTTCTACTGAACACAATGGAAGAGGTTCGCAAGGGCTAGAGCATTTGCCACACATAAAACAGGTTTTCTTGTGTCAAATTCTGCATTTCATCCGGCACTCTTTGCTGCTGGACTCCGAAGAAGTAATTCGCTTGCTATCGTGACGGCCCTTTCTTGGTGACGTGTTGCTTCCAGAGAACGCTTTTTGTGCTAATAGTTTACCGGTAGGGTAATGCAGCACTGCATGTTTGCCATTGGTCATGCGATATTTTGCGTACCATACACGTATTACGCTGAACCGACAAGAGCTCTGAAATTCGTCGTCTCTACTCAACCCACGAAGGAGATAGGTGGAATTGCGCCAAAGAGTATGCCCATTTACCAAAACATACATCTCACACAGACTATCACAAACCCTACTTTGCTTCCTTACGCCTCTAAATCCTGTGTTATAGTAGGATAGCTGCTGATTAGTTTTATCTACCCATCCATAAATTTCTCTATACAACTGAGCAACGAATGGTACGTTTATAACGACCCTTTCTGCTCCTTGGTTGACTTGAGTGGGTTGCCAAAATGCTTCCCCCGACTTGATGTCATTATCTAACAAAATTCCCACCAAATTTGCCTTTATCGCTTACTTTACAAACCGTCCAGCCCTTTCTAACTGGCTAACTGGCCCATTCTAATTGACTTTCACGCCAATTTTTGCCCAGGCTTCTTTACTTCAAACAACTCCATCAAAGTTTTGATGCGTGAAAATCCTATCGTGTTTTTGTTAAAATCCTGCCTTAAAACTCTACATAAAATCCTAATAATTGATTTGGAACATGTTATGTTAATTATAGCAGAAAGCTTACATAAATACTCCGACAAGCCTTCAATTGTAGCATGACTCATGACTAATTCTCAGCTTTGCTCCTGCATCGCGCAGGCTTCATCGAATACGGAAATCTAAATCAATTCTATTTTCGAACTTGAATTTGCCTTTCACGAGCCTGAAATCTCTTTGTTTAGCTATAAAATTGCGTTTCTTTACCTCGAATTTTGACCCCCTTACCTTCAGAATTTTCAAAAACAAACTTGATTTTCGAGTTCTACACATAAACATTGTCCTTTGTGCAATTTTTTAACGAATTCTAAACAAATTTATTTTTTCGCAAATTTTTTTCATCTGGGACCTTACTGGGACGCTGGGACGGAAAGGGTAAGCTAGGGTTAGAAAAATCAAATTTGGAAATACATCGAAATGTCACTCACAAGGGATCGAATCCTAATAATTAGCACCTTCTGATCAGTTTGAGACCATGCCCAGCTTTCTAGCATAAATATTTCAAAAGTTGACACCTGGCGAGCTCTTGCCCCAACTGAAATACATTACCTATCATACATTAGGCTTTAGGCTAGGGTTAGAAAAATCAAATTTGGAAATAGATCGAAATGTCACTCACAAGGAATCGAATCCTAATAATTAGCACCTTCTGATCAGTTTGAGACCATGCCCAGCTTTCTAGCATAAATATTTCAAAAGTTGACACCTGGCGAGCTCTTACCCCAACTGAAATACATTAGCTATATATCATACATTAAACTAGGGATTGAAAATCAAATTTGGAACCAGATCGAAATATCACTCACAAAGGGTCGAATCCAACTAATTTGGACCTTCTGATCAGCTTGAGACCATTCCCAGCCTTCTAGCATACATATTTCAAAAGTTGGCCCCTGGTGAGGCCTTGCCCCAACTGAAATACACTACCTATTATACATTAATTAGTAGGTTTCGACTATTTGTTTGCCAAGTTTCGGTCTATTTCAAAATGTCATTTTGGGAATTTGAACGTTCATGGAGTATACACAAAGTAATTCACTCTTGTTGCAGCCAGCCCTCGGGACCAACGTTTGAGCCAACTGTCCTAGAGAGCTGAAACTTGTCTCAAAATGATCAGAAGGCCCTAATTGGTAGTTTTCCACTATTTGTTTGCCAAATTTCGTTCTATTTCAAAATATCACTTTGGGAATTTAAACGTTCATGGAGTATACATAAAGTAATATAGCTACTTCTTGCAGCCAGCCCTCGTGACCAACTTTTGAACCAACTGTCCTAGGGAGCTGAAGCTTGTCTCAAACTGACCAGAAGGCCTTAATTAGTAGGTTTCGACTATTTGTTTGCCAAATTTCGGTCTATTTCAAAATTTCATTTTGGGAATTTGAACGTTCATTGAGTATACAAAAAGTAATTCATTTGTTGCAGCCAGCCCTCGGGACCAACTTTTGAATCAACTGTCCTAAGCTGAAACTTGGCTTAAAGTGATCAAAAGGTTCGAATTAGTCTAATTCAATTATTGTTGACCCAAAATGTAATCAATTTCCAAATTTAGATATTGGATCATGTGCTTCCATGAACATATCTAAACTAAAAAAGTTGCTTTTTGGATTATTTTATCAATAAATAATTGGTTTAATGTGACATTTACACAAGCATTATTACTTATCCGTCATGGAACAACGTGATATTATGTCCATTTGTGAGCTATACTTTTACCAAAGGATATTTTGTTATGAAAGCTGTCACTAAGTGAGTTGGCCTGTAGTCTCAGCACAAATGTTTAGCCTGAAAATGGATCCTTGTCCTTATGTTTTTGTTAATATCCTTCAATAGTTAGTATCCTCCATTAAAGAATGCATTGATTGAAGCAGTGATGTTCAGTTCCTTTAAATTCAATTTCCACATTTATACAATTTAACAGATAGATAAGAACAGGAATTATAATTAATAACATTATAATATAGGTATGTAAATATAAGCAGTTTAAATACAAAGAAGAGAAATGTACGTATGGAGGAAAAGTTGTCCCAGCAGCTAGGCCTAATTTGTAATATCATTGTGTAAACCATGGAAATGTATTTTGTACAAAAAAGGAGTTGAAAGTGACCTATGTTGTGTGGATCGTTGTTAACTACAATTGTTACCTTGTATTTTACACGTATTTGTTTACAGTATTGTTAAGTATGAGCGTGGTTGGCTTGTGCACCCGCTTGAAAGTGTGAAGGCGCGTGCCAATACACAACACCTATCATGAGGGGTAAATCTTGTAATGGCTGCCGCACACTTATCATGCATTCCGCTTTGAGCCTGTTGTTACTTTTGATAGAGCTATTGCCATAGCTTTGATGGGAATTAGGGAAACGCGCATGTACGAACAGGGAGCTGTTGCGAAATTTTTTACTTCATATACGCATGCGTGTTTAGTATTTCCCTCGTGCAGTGTTGTTTTTGAGATTTTAGATTGCATTTATGCTGAGCTTGTTGTTTTGGAAACCGTTGCCTGTGTAGAATGCCACTGGTTTAGTTCAGAGTTTTCACCTAGAAATTTTTGCTTAAGGCATCTGGGGATTAAAATTTTCACTGGCAAAATTTGAAAAAAGGGTGAGCTTTAGTGGCTGCTCAGCACTTGGCATACGTTTCCCCGGGGAAGATAGGGTTTCGCCGTTTTTTGGCGAAATTTTATTGGAACCGGGTAATGTGCAAACTTTTTGCTAAAAATTTCACAACAAATATATCTTTTTATTTTCACTCTTTTGTAAGTTAATTGTTAAAGACAACTGTCTTCTTCAAAAGCTCTTCGACCACAAGGCCAATAGCTTGAAGGGCAGAACCTTCTAAGAAGAAGTCTTCAACAACTGTCGTGTTGTTTTTAGTCCGCAGCAACTCAGATTAAAATCTGGATCCATATGCATACGGGAGACTTTATTGTGCGCAAGCGTTCATTGACCCTTTTTCTACGCGTTGTAACATCGAACCTATCTTCCCAGCGGTATCTAAAATTGGCATTTCCGGCTCTCCCGTGAATGAAAAGCCTAATATGGTATTTGAAAGGCATGTTTAGGGTCCAGTCTTTTTCCTGAATATAAAACCTTTGGCACGCGGGTTATTCAACCTTTCCTTCAAATTCAGTCTTCGAAAGTAGAAACGGGAAAAAACCTTGACAGAGCATGCACAAATGTACTCGCCCAAACTGAAGCCATGAAATACCGAGGAAATGAATGGAAGCTTGACAAAGTCTCTCCAGTTACACAATAAAAAATAATCGCAGAAGTATGCATGGTAAAGAAAAACTGGAAGAAAAAGGTCGAGGAAGAAGATATATTGAAATTTCCATCGTCGTAACTTCAGGTAGGCCTTTTTTTAGGCCAAGTCAAATTTGGTTACTAATGTAGTATCGTGTTGTTCTCTAGCTATTCGTTGCGTTATCTACTTCAGTTTCATTAGAGCATCATCCGCCTTAAATCCATAGGTTGTGAAAATTGTTGAAATAAAATGGCCGAATCATAGCTTTATGCCATGTAAGTTTATTTATGTTCTTGTTGCTACAATGTTCAATTTGGTTTTCCGTCTTTCTGGTTGTATTTATTCAATTTATTTATTCAAGTTGCCAATGAGACATTAATTAATCATTGCTATTTACAGATACGCCTAAAAGAATGACCTTATTCTGGGGGAATGTCCGAGGCTTCGTCAAACAAATGTCAGGTATGTAATTTGTGATTGAGTTATCTATTTATCAAAAATCCAAGTTAAATCACTTTTATTTCACATTCCATAATTAATGTAACTCTAATTATATTTTCAGGATATTACTTGTGAGAAGATACTTTTGGACAGAGAATCATTCTAGAAATTTGAAAATGGCTTGGCGTTGAAGAGAATATGATGCAACCTCGAAGCAAAGTTATCATTTGATGATGAAGATTTGAAGATGTTGGAGAAGAAATGAAAGAAGAAGATAGATGATTTGGAATGAAAGATTAGAAACTATAACATCATTTTGTACAATGTTTACGTTTTTTGTTTGATATAATTGAGATATAACAGTCACAAGATTATCACGTTACGTTTCTGTGTTATCAACATCTCTCACAGCCGTCTGGCACTTCCTCCCACCTTATAAAACTTATAAATTTTTATATGCACTTTTCTCTATCCGCCTCCCCGAATTTGGTATTCTCTCGCGCCTCCAGTTCTTAGAACTTTTCCAACACAGGCTAGTTACTTCTTTACGCGTGAGTCGTGTGGATTTTCGACATAAAAACACGCCTTGCTGCACCACATACCGTTTTGTTATATATAATTTCATATACACTCCAGGTATTAACTTTCACTGCAATAATAAATTTCCACATATATTAGTTTCTAATGGAAATATAATAATTTTATCCTCCTCCATGTGACCACGCCGCTTGATTCTTCTTCAGAAAATGAAAGAATAATTTATACAAAACAAGGATGAAGATTTAATTAGAAAGGGAGAAATCATTCGTCTTATTCTACATTACCCCTCTGATTTGGGGGCAATTTTTCCATACAAAACAAACAAAATACATGGTTTTAACAGAACTACACAGATACCTGTGACTTCGGCCATTTTGCTCCAGACTTCGTCAAGCTGCAAAATAAAAGACGACTATAAAGTCTGCAACGGAAATCTAAAGTTCGATAGACAGCCAACTTCATGTCATAAATTAGACACAACCTTACCTAATATCCTTCCAAGAGAGTTAGGTTTCTGTTTGAAAAACCATGGCCTTAGGCCCTACGCCTGCCTTTCCTTTCCAACACAAATCGTATCTTGCCATAATTAGCAGTCTTCTCCATGTTTCGTCTTGACTCGACAGCCGAAAGATCAAAAAGACTTCAGCAAACACATGCACGCGAATTTATACCTGCGCACCTGCGCATATCCCAAGATTTGGCGAAGGCAATGACCCAGTACCGGAAATGCCAAATTTTACGCAACACATGACCTCCGAAAAGAAAACGGATGAAGGTTCTTTTATTCGCCTCGCATTCTTCTTTGGTACATGAAACAACTTTCATTCTCACAAGAATTGACTTTTCCTTTGTTATTTCTTCGGTGTTTTATCCTCACTGAATAATATTCTTTTTTCTCAAAGATGTATTATTTGTCGCGGCGAAGGATGGGATGGGTGGTCCACTAAGCCCGAATACTTAGATAGCTTGGTCGGACCACGAATCACTGAAAAATGGAGGTTAGACACGTGTGAGCAATAAATATCTCAAAGAACAAAGGCAAGATGCATAAGTTACCTTACTTTACGACGTCATATAATATATTTCAACTAGGAAGGCTGGCGGGCTTCGCGCGCCACCTCCCTATAGTTGGCCTCCGAGCTGAACAGCGATAAACGATCTTGAGCAAAAATGGGGTGGGAGCGCGTCGCCAGCCCGAAAAAACCGGGGTGGACAAAAACGAGGGGGCCTGGGGCCTGTAATAACTTTTCGCAATGACGCCCTTCAGACTCTCGGAAAACGTGGGAAGCGCCCTTTTTAGCATTTTTGAAAAGTAGTTTTGTCAAGCAGCATTTTTCGTAACAGTGAGCATTTGAAAGAACGAAAATCGAACAGTGAAGTACAACACCATATAACCCATGTAACTATCTAAGAGGAAGGAAAAGATATGAATTGAAATCGAAATCAGTTACCAAACAAGATTCATAATTCACTTCCATTTACAAAGCAAGTTTTCTATTCCCACTGGTTTTAAATAGCTCTAAAAGGCTGTCCAGTTCAATGTTCTCGGCGATATCTCTTTCGATGCTAATCTTAATCAGATGCTCCAAGCGTTGGTCTGACATTGAAGCACGCAGGTATGTATTTATTATCTTCACTTTACTGTGTGCCCTTTCGCAAGATGCTACTGTTGCCGGCAATGTAGCAATGATCTTAACAACTTCGAATAAATCCGGGAAGAGATTGCTTAATCCATTTTTGGCAAATATTTTCAGCAATGTTGGAAGGCACAACCATGTCTGTGGCATTTGGATTGATTTATCCTTCTCTGCTCTTTCCTTCTCCTTCAAATAATCGCCATATTCCTTTTTCCAGAGTGCAACTTCGGTTGATTTTGAGAATAGCGTAAACTGACTGCAAACGCGTTCACTATCCACGCCGTAAAAAGCTGCAATCTGCTTGACTTTCCCCACGTTGTCTTCCATCAGCTTTGTAGGGTGGAATGTGCTTGCTTGAAGCAAAATTTCGCAAGCCTGAGAAGAAAATCTTCTGTCAAGCTCACTGATGAGTCGATCCAGGAAGGGAAAATACAGATCTCTCCTGAACCTATTCTTTTGGTACACAGATGGATCTGGTTGATCTTCTTGCACAGCGCTGCTTTCGCCATACAAGATTTCAGAGCCATCGCGAAAATGAGCTGGGATCGTTCGTTTCCTCTTTGAAATTCCTTCTTCTTCGAAATTCGTCACTTTCAGGTGCGACACTTGGCAGTAATTGTCCGCTTCTTGAACAAATTCCTCCATTTTTGCATCGTTTCTGAGATCTTGTAGAGCTCGCTTCAAGGACTGGATGCCAGAGACAGCTGATACAAGATCCATCTCTTTAAACTGTAAATATTCTGATACAGATTTACATAAAGCGAAGCACTTCTTTAAGATAAAACATGCTAAAATGAACTTGAATTTCTGCATCCTCACAAGCAAACCCTCAGCTGCGGATTCACCTTCAATTGACATCTCTTTCAGCATCTCTATTATGGCTGGCATTGTGTTGACTACTGTATCAAGGTTATCACTTTTAGCTGCCCATCTGGTGTCTGAAAGTGAATGCAGGGCTATCTTCCCTTTTGTTATTCCCTTTTCTCGCAGTTTTCTTTCGTACAACGCATGCCTCTTTGGAGAACCTTCCAGATAGCGGTATATGGAGCCTATGGTATCGAATACATCTTGAACTGCTGGAACTGTACTCACACCTTTCTCCAAAATAAGATTGAGCCTGTGGGCGAAACAGTGAAAGTAGATTGATTTGGTTGCACCGGCAGCCGTCAAATGTTGTTGGACACCCTCATCTTTCCCAGACATGTTACTCGCACCGTCGAATCCCTTCCCCACTAAATTTGCAATAGGGAATTTCATATCTTCTAGTATGGCTATGATGATTTCTGCAAGATTTTTTCCTTTGATGCTATCAACCCGTTCCAACTTGATGCAACGTTCCCAGATGCTGAAATCATAGACATATCTTACAATGACTGACATGAATGCTCGTTTATGAGATGTAACTTCATCGCACTCAATCGAAAAGTGCTTTGAGTATGCGACTTCACCTTTAATTCTCTCTGTAACTACTTGACTCAAAACGCTTATCATTTCATTTTGGGTATTTGGAGAAAAGTAGGACACATTTTGGGGATGCTGCTGTATCCATTTTTGAAGAGGCTGGTGGTACTTTGCGAGAAAGTTCAGCTCCTCGAGAAAGTTACCGCGATTTTCTGCAGTGTCTGATTCGTCGTGTCCTCTGAAAGCATTGTTTTGCTTTGCTAAGTGTCGGATGACATCAAATATTTACATACATACATACATACATACATACATGAGCAACATGACGCGAACGATTTCTCTATTTTCTTCTCTCTCTTTTTCTTTTCTAGAAATTGCGGCCTGAGCTGCGCCAACCAGTTGAACATCAATTGGATCATTGCTGCTCTTAAAATTCCGCATGCGTTCCATTGAGAGGAGATGCATCCTTGAGCTTGAATGCTTTGCAAGTTTCCCATTGGCTCCAGTGGCATTCTTCCATTGCTTAAATCCTTCTCTCGTAAATGTTTGCTCTGAGCTGCCAACTGTAATACAAAATAGAACTGCATATTAGAATTTAGATTCCCAAGAATTTTCAACTTTAAGATGCCAAGGATAAAATGTTAGCAAATCCGTTCTCCATCAAAACTGTGCAACCAAAGTAAAACTTTAGGTACATACTTCCTGAAATCCTTTTTCTACATGTTGCTTGCCTGATTACTATAAAACTGATTACAATAAAACTTTGTATGTCAATGTACCAATTATGCACTTTAAATGTCACAATTATTCCTCTATTTGACCTCTACTACATGACACCAAAATAAGAATAAAACAGAGAAAAATGATAATGATAACAAGAAATAAATCATGAGTTTCATCTTACCAAGTGTTCCAAATCAACTCCTCATGAATATTAATGCTGGGTTAATAGAGGAATTTGATTGGTTATTCAGCTTCTCAAAAAGAAGCCGACTGGTCTCAAAACCGACCAATTTACACTTTCAGAGAAAGAAGCCGCCTCATTAATATTCATGGGGAGTACAAAGGAAACAAGTCTCACTTCTCCCCTCGTTCCCTTCGCTCGCTTCCGCTCCGCATTTGGAATTTACGTTAACGGAAAAATGAAGTGAGACTTGAAGCAAGTCCATACTGCTTCGTGAAAAGTTACAAAGTTCGAATTACAGAGGCTCGAATTGTAAAGGATTTTTTATAAGGGTTTGTTAGGGATTTTTCAAGGGACCACAGAATTCGGTTCGAATTAGTAAAATTTCGAATTGCACGAGTTCGAATTAGACAGAGTTGACCACATCCATCAATTTATCAGTAGACTATATCGGCAAATTATGTAAGCAAAAATTGCGGAGTACATTTGTTAACTGTTGGACAGAAGAAACAAATCTAGTTATTATAGAGGGTCCAATTGAAAACTTTTAACATATCAGCTTTTCAAACATAAAACTGAAATTGACAAGTATTTGATTTTGTTTAACCAATTTTGAAACAAAAAAAACATTGCAAAATTTAGATGCAATAGGAGTCAACCCTCTAGCGTATATATTATCATATCTCTATGAGAATGTTTGAATGAAGGAGTTCTGTCAGATATGTTCACCTCCCTCAACAGAAACATAGTAGGATGTAGGATGTGTTTGTGCATACCAGGTAGATATAGTAAACAGAGGTGTATAATAGTAGATAGAATGTATAAAGTGTACATAAGGATGGTAGAAGTACATTCTGGAATGAATTTGTGCATACGTGTGTGTATAACAGTAGCTGGATAGAATGCATAGCATTTCTGTAATGTGTCATGAAATCCAATATTCGGGGATTTAAGATTCTAGTCTCTTCTGTTATCTTGAACAGTAGACAACTTCGAACCATAAAAATGTGTTCACTATCGCAAAAGAATCTTCTTGTGTTTGTCATTTTTATCAGTTTTCTTAAAAGAAACATTTGCGTTGTACTAGATAAAGAAAGTTATACACCTCTGTTTATTATATCTACACATATGCACAAATACATTCTAGAATGTACTTCTACCATCCTTATATACACTTTATACATTCTATCTACTGTTATACACGTATGCACAAGTATATCTTAATGTTGAATCGTATATTGTCAACGTGAATATAACATGACTGCTTAATTGCAAAATCGAAGGTTTAACTGGACTTTTATTCAATTTCAAGGCATAATCCTGCACTCTTTTCTTGTAAAGCGATAGACTAGAAAAAACACCTTATAATTACAAAATATTGCGGTAAGTTTTGGAATCTCATTGAAATTCTCTATAAAACATGAGCGTGAACAACAAGCCCAACAGTCACAAAGTTTCAGTGGTGAAGTAATTTCCAAGGTAAGTGAAAGCTCCGAAAAGGCTTTTCAACTTTTGTAAACATGTTAAGCTCAATTCTGAGGCAACATTTCTTCACCATCGTCATTAGAAATGTCTACACCAAATATGTTGTGACAAATTCATAATGATTTCTTTAACAGATTTGACGCCTTGCTGCATGAAAATGAAAGCCTATCTGTTCGCATCCATTCTCCTTTTTGGATTGTGTTGCCTCGTGTTTGCGAGGCCCAGAGGTAAGAATATTTCAATTGACTTGCAGCACAGAGAAATATCGTTAACAAAACCGTGCAACGTAGAAATTATCTCGTGAATTTTCGTAATGCACACTAAAAGAAAGTTAACTAACTCTATTTATCGCAGCCGATAAAAGGGAAAGGGCAAACAAGTATAATGACCACGCTTTGGAGGATGACGAATTTGACGATGAAGATGATCTGATGCAAGATGAAGAGAGAGATGAAATGGAGTTCAGAGATCAATCAAGTCCAAACAAAAATTCAGATATGTACTTCCCAAGCCGGTGGAAAGCAGAGTAAACGAAAATGCTAAAGTAAAGCAAACAAGGTTGAAAACAAACATTTAGCATTAGTGCGTTGTTATAACCACGTTTTTTTTCATTACATAATCCGAGATGAGCATTAATAATTTTCGTTCTTTATGCGTTCAATAACTTGCTGTATCTGAACACATTCTCGCTGATAACGATAAACATAAAACTATCAAATCCCATACAAAAGTTCTGACGAAAGCACAACTGCGAAATTCAGAATTTAACAGAATACAACAAATATTTTATCTATTATTTTCATTCAAGTGTTGTGAGCAAGATTTTCATTGTCAATTGACAACCAATTGAATTCAGCTGGCATTTCACTATAGGTGGTGTCTTTATTGTGCTAAATAAGTCGCCCCTGTTAATAATTGCTCCCAGATTACCCAGGCCTACTATCACTCCATATCTCGGTAGTTTTTGATGTAAAAACAAGTATCTGCCGCAATCTTTTTTCCGCCTCCAAAACTGCGTACTGAAGAAAAAAGTCAAGCACAAAGAGAACTGGGCCGAGGCCGATGTGATGTACTATGTGTCGCGGACAACCACGAACTTTCTGGAACATTTGCAACTGGAACAATCTAAAACACCCCAGTCGCTTCTAGAACATTTTTAAACTATTAACATAAGGCCACGACTGTTGTTTTTACTTGGCTATAGAGCTACCACACATAAGTAGAACATGCTAGAGTATTCGAGAATGAATTCGTGCAAATACATATATGCGTAGACTAAGAAAAAAAGGAATTGATTCAGATAGAGTATAAGAAAAGTGTTCGAAAATGATTAGAAGAAAATATGTGAAATTATCAATCTGCCGCAACAACATAAAGGAACGCATGAAATTTAGTTCACTATGTTCAGTACCATACTCGGACAAAAATTCAACGCTTCGCATAGTTGTTATAGTCAAAACAAAGTCGTATTAAAAAGGATTCAAGTATTGTTGTATTTTGTGAACTTGGGTGGGCGGCACGTCCCTACCCAAATTTAGCCAGTGCCTCCCACCAAACTTTATTCCAAACTGCATTATGCAATGTAATAAATAAAGATAAAGTAACACATCAAAAGTAATAAAAAATTATGAAAATTAGCAAACCTGTTCAATTTGCAAATTGTAGCAGCAGTTGCGACCACGTGCGGAAGGATTGTCAACTCTGCAGCCTCGGATTCGTGTAGGCCTAAGATACAAGTAAATGCACGATACAATACAATATGATACAAGAAAATTGGACACCCTATAAAAATCCAGTGTTCAGGGCTCCCTGAGACACCATATCAACATCCAGTGTTCAGGACTTCCTGAGACACCATATAAACATCCAGTGTTCAGGGCTCCCTGAGACACCATATAAACATCCAGATAAGGGGTGCTAAAAAGGGGCCATTCGCTTTTGAAAGAGCATTGTAATAAACTTGGCCGTGGGCCGCAAAATGCAGTACCCTTACCATTTAAAGAAATATTCATCACACCGTTAATTGTTGCCTGCTGGAATAACGTTCTCCCCACTGTTTTAATATTTTCAAAATGCGAAACTGCACTTTCGGTGCAAGAATATGTAAGCACTATTTGACGATACCCACAGTCTATAACATATGGAAATTAATATATATAATTGCGACCAGTTATGCAGGCCTGGATCGACCCCTTTTTGACTCGCGACGCGCATGCGCAAGCGAGTAGATGTCGGTAAGTGGGGAAAATGTTGTGTTCTGTGTCAGTGTTCTGTGTTGTGTGTTTCTGTTTACTTTCCCATATAAGGTATGTGCCTCAGATTCAAACGTTCACTTTTGATTTGGAATGAGGCTACCAGGTATGATGTCACTTTGCAAATTTTTCATTGGATAAAATGTAAACTTGTTGAAAAAACAAACAACATGACGTGCCATACTAGATGCTGGGCCTCGTCGTGCCTAATACTTAACTGATTTGTATCAGTATAGGTTATTGATGTGCTATTCCGAGTTTTTGTGATATGAAGCGATATCATTCTCTCTTTAGCCAGTTCCTGCAAAGTTTGGCGTCTCAGATGCATTGCAACTTTCAATTAATCATGTGGTTTGTGAGAGGTAACTCGTACAACCTTGGATATGCCTCTATCAGTGGATAGGGAGGTGGGTGGGTAAATTTGCTTGCTTGATCTGCTTAATAGCAACTATGTATATGCTGCTTTGTTTGTGAATTGTTGCCACCTGAGGGCATTGCATTGTTGTCTTCTAAAGGGAGTATTTCGCGTGGTGATTCGCTTAATTTGATTGGCTTGTCGCCGGTTAGCCGGTTAGTTTATGCAAACAAAGATTTTAAAAATCAATTGCACTTTCGCTTCGCTTTCGTGCGTGGTGTGGTGGGTTAGGCATTGAACACGCCAAATATCATTTGTTCTGATTGTTATATTGTTTCATTTAACAAATCGGTGCTGACTTATTGTTTTGTCTTAACAAATCAGCAACGATAAGTTGTACGTCATTTGTATTTTCTTACACAAAAGACGTTTGTTAAAGGGCCAATCAAGAAGCTGTAATAAAGCATTGGTTCACTGAGCACCATCCGGTTGAAGCCCATTTCAAAGATTTACCTTCTGTGCCAGAAGGCAAATCAATAAGAACGTTCAGCACCTCGGTGAGGTGCACAACTTGGCCAAGCGGCTTCTTTCATATGTCATCAAAGTCGTGCTCACAAAAAGTGATCAAAGGGCCCATGATTTTGATGATATATGAAAGAAGCCGCTTGGCCAAGTTGAGCACCTCATTGAGGTGCTCAACGTTCTTATTTCTATTGTTTCACTAATCTTGCCTGTCATGATGAATTATTTTGTCTTCTATTCGATGTACAACATCGAGTCGAGGTTGTAATTTGTTTGTCGCACAGGAAGCCAAATGTAGACAAGGAACTTTTATGTTTTTCTCTTGTTTTTATTCTCGAACAAAGTAGAGATATCAGAATGCATAGCTTTGTGTCATTTGCTGCTAACATGTTTAACATAAAAGGGCTCCGGTGACAATCAACTCCGGTGACAATTGCGTCATTTATTCGACTGCAAGTTTCAAACCCGTAATCGAGACAGAAAATTTTTAAATTCAGAAAAACACGACAAAAACTATTCACGCCTCACGCCGCTATTTGTTCTCACCACAGCACTGACAATACATATACCTGCATTTTCTAACAAATGCCGGTTGTTTTGCATAGAAACATGAACACAAATAGCATCCTTCCCATTTATAAAATGCTCTTATAAAGTGTGACATGTGAATCATTTGGTTAAGTTTATTCGTAATTTATACGTATTAGATCAAAGCTCATGCTAAGATAGGGATTAAACGATATAGAAGAAAATAAACATGTATATTTTGCTACAATATATCATATATTTTCCCATTAAAAATTTTGAAAATCATTCCATGATTTCCATATCACTCCACCACTCCATCACTCCACACTCCACACTCCATGTATTCCAGATAGCCGTTTTCACTTTTCACAAGTTTACGCTTCACTTCGCTCCCGCTGCGATTCCTGCCGTTTCAAATATTTGTAATGTTGATTTTGCGCCAAAATTTGACTGCCCAGCCCATACCCATTTCCGTGTTCAACAATTTCCTAAATTTAGCTTGGTGAGTAGTTTATAATAAAATCAACCATAAACTATATATGTTCTCACTATCAAGTCAAGCATGTAATAAAGTCATTACAGAGTTTCAAGTTTCAGAGTCCGAGTTACAAGTTACTGAAGCCCCGATTCGAAACAATAACGAGGTACGCGAGGCCTCGTCGTGCCTAATACTTTAGTGCTGTGTTGGGAGCTCTCATTGGTTTATTGTGCTTGTCACTTTCATCAAGCTGAGATTAGATACAGGCAGCATCGCTATGCGTGATATTTTTCGATTGGTGCCAGATTAAAATACCTTGCCTGCGTCAAGTAATCAAGGCACCCTTAGTGCGGTCCTGTTAAGTTGGTTGTTGATTAGCATCAAAGCACAGTCACGCAATATGAAAAATCCGTGTCTAATTAACTAAAGTTAATAAATTTCATGTATTAACTAACTTATAACCAAATTTGGTAATAACAAAACCATGCAAATTCCTAACCGGATTGCTGTCTTTTGAAATCTTACAATGCAAATCAATGCATCATTGTTCGATAATGTCACAAATGTACTTGCGGTTCAGCAATAATCAGCATTGGTGCGCAACAAAATCCATCAATCCAATAATGGAGGGCATGACCTTAAGGGCATGGTACCCCACTCTTTGCCTGTGAAATTGTTTTACTTTGCTGGCTGTAAGAAATCCTTTATTGTCAACAAATGCTGCGGTAAGTTTCGGAATCTCATTGAAATTCTTTATAAAACATGAGCCTAAACGACAAGCCCAACAGTCACAAAGTGTCAGTGGTGAAGTATTTTTCAAGGTAAGTGAAAGCTCCGAAGATGCTTTTCAGCTTTTGTATATATGTTAACCTCAATTCTCAGGCAACTTTTCTTCACCATCGTCATTAGAAATGTCTATACAAAATATGTTGTAACAAATTCATAATGTCTTCTTCAACAGATTCGACGCCTTGCTGCATGAAAATGAAAGCCTATCTGTTCGCATCCATTCTCCTTTTTGGGTTGTGTTGCCTCGTGCTTGCGACACCCAAAGGTAAGAATATTTCAATTTTCTTGCAGCAGAGATATATCGTTTACAAAACCATACAATTTAGAAATTATCTCGTGAATTTTCGTAATGGACACTAGAAAAAAGTTCACTAACTCTATTTATCGCAACCGAAAAGCAGGAAAGGGCAAACGAATATAATGACCACGCTATCGAAAATGCTGAATTTGACGATGAGGATGATCTGATGCAAGATGAAGAGAGTGATGAAATGGGCTTCAGAGAACAATCTAAATTACGTCGAAACGACAATGCAGCCAAACCGAGAAAAGACGTCGAGAGATTAATTAGACGTCGTAGCAATTACGTCACACCGAGCTGGTGAAATGTAGAGTAAACGAAAATGCTAAAGTAAAGCAAAAAGGATTGAAAACAAACATTTAGCATTAGCGCGTTGTTATAACCATTTTTTTTTTCATTATATAACCAGAGATGAGCATTAATAATTTTCGTTCTTTATGCGTTCAACAACTTGCTGTATCTGAACAAATTCTCGCTGATAGCGATAAACATAAACTTATCAAATTGCATACAAACGTTCTGACGATAGCAGAGTTTCGAAATTCAGAATTGCTCCCAGATTAAAGGCCTACTCTCACCCCATCTTCTTACTCCATATCTCGGTAGTTTTTGACGTAAAAACAAGTATTTGCCGCAATCTTTTTTCCATCTCCAAAACTGCTCACTGAAGAAAAAAGTCAAGCAGAAAGAGAACTGGGCCGAGGCCGATGTGATGTACTACGTGTCGCGGACAACCACGAACTTTTGGAACATTTGCAACAATCTAAAACACCCCAGTCGCTTCTAGAACATTTTTAAACTATTAATATAAGGCCACGACTGTTGTTTTTACTTGGCTATAGAGCTACCACACATAAGTAGAACATGCTAGAGTATTCGAGAATAAATTCGTGCAAATATATATATACGTAGACTAAGAAAAAAAGGAATTGATTCAGATAGAGTATAAGAAAATTGCTCGAAAATGATTAGAAGAAAACATGTGAAATTATCGATCTGCCACAACAACATAGAGGAACGCATGAAATTTAGTTCATTGTGTTTAGTACCAAGCTCGGACGAAAATTCAACGCTTCGCTATTATAGTTAAAACAAAGTCGTATTAAAACGGATTCAAGTATTGTTGTATTTTGTGAACTTGGGTGGGCGGCACGTCCCTACCCAAATTTAGCCAGTGCCTCCCACACAACTTTATTCCAAACTGCATTATGCAATGCAATAAATAAAGATAAAGTAACACGTCAAAAATAATAAAAAAAATTATGAAAATTAGCAAACCTGTTCAATTTGCAAATTGTAGCAGCAGTTGCGACCACGTGCGGAAGGATTGTCAACTCTGCAGCCTCGGATTCATGTAGGCCTAAGATACAAATAAATGCACGATACAATACAATAAGATACAAGAAAATTGAATGCGAACATCTAGTACACGTTTTTAGTGATAAAACACAACTAAGCTGACCTTCTCTCAAATAAAATATAAACTATCTACTTATATTTTAGATAAACTTTCGCGATTTTCGCGAATTTTGGCGATTTTCGCGAAAGTTTGACGCGCGAATTTTTTCAAAATTGCAATTCGCGATAGTTTATCTCGCGAAATTTTTCTACAGCTCACATTCGCGAAAATTTAACCAGTTATATCTGTAAAACCTGTTAAAATGTACAGAAATATGTAAAATATTTTACATAATTTCTTTATTCGCGAAAGTTTATCTCGCAAAATTTGTTTAATTTGTAAATTCGCGAAAGTTTGTCAAAACAATTTCGCGAGTTTTTCTCCTCGCGAAAGTTTATCTCGCGAAAGTTTCTCCGATTAAAGTATCTACCCCGATACTGATACAACCTGATAACTGGGAAACCCGATACAAACTGATAACTGGGAAACCAAAGTAAGTTTATTGTTTTTATCCTATTTTATTTGATTTATTTTGGTAGTTTTTACTTCACTCGATCGTTGATGTTTGTTCAATGTAATAGGTTCATTTAATTGAAATTCTTTTGTTATTTTAATTTTAGTCAAACCAGTAACTTCAGAAACTTCAGTAACTTCATAAACTGAACAAATCAGAATGGAATAGATTGAAACCAGATTACGAATCGGAAACTTAAATTATCAGAAACTATCAGATTACAATCTCTCTGCGTTTGCTTAATTTGCCAGTGACGAATCTACATAAGGACTTAATCAATGACAACGATATTACGGAAGTGCTATCAGAAAGATCTCATCCCGTATCAAAAACATTTATAACAGGCCTAAAACAAAACCGAAGCATTGCAAAAAGAAATGTAACCAGAATGCGAAATGAAATAGAAGGTATTCTCGATAAATTTGAGAATCCCAATGAAATATCTGAAAAAATATCGGAACACGAAGTCGCACTTGAAAAACTGAAAATTGCGCATGCGCAGTATCATAAGACCATAAGTGAGACGGAAACAGAAGAAATTCAAGATTCTATTGATTACCTTAATTATGAAGAAATAAAGGTAAAAAATCTAATTTTTGCGCTTTTGCAAAGGCAGGCCTTTCTGCTTCAGGAAAAGGTAGATGAGGGTTTAATCCCGTCGGTAGACTCATTGGATTCAATTAGCAATGTCGGAACAAATAAATCATCAGTTGCCAGTTCAATATCAAGTGCCAGAGGCCCGAACGACCTACTAGCATAGAAGAGATTCAAAACGATGATCCTGAAGTCAAGAAACCGACAAAGTTATTTGTGACTGATGCCAAAGAGGAAAGGTGTACGACAATCAACTATATCATTGCAAGGTTTTCTTCTTGAAATAAATTGAGAAAGACTATGGCTTGACTAATCCGCTATAGGAATAACCTGAGGGCTGCTATTCAAAAACGCAAGCTTGGAGAACCTGCTGTATTTGGAGAGCCGAAATGCATACAATTCGACGAAATAAAGAACGCTGAAAGAGAAATTCTAAAGCATGTACAGCAACAAAGTTTTCCATCTGAGATGCATCTGCTATCAAAGCAAGTAAGTCAACGCTTAAGAAGGAAAACGAGAAAGTAAAGAAGCTAGTCGGAAGAAACAGCTCATTGCAAAAATTAGATCCATTCCTGTCTGATAATGGTCTTTTACGAGTTGGAGGTCACCTTGGACGTGCTCCAATAAGTGATGAAGCAAAACACCAAATTATTCTACCAAAGAATCATCCTGTTGTGAGGCATATAGTAAGCTACTATCATGAAATTTCAAGCCATTCCGGACTTGAGTATGTACTGTCGCTGACTCGACAACGCTATTGGATCAACGCTATTGGACCAGATCAACCTTGCGTCGCAAGGTTGATCTGGCCTTGATGATCGATACAATAGATGATCGATCGCAAGGCTTGCGACGAATTCTAAACACCTGTTTCAGCTGTAGAAGGAGACAAGCGCCAGTTGTAGAGCAGAAAATGGCTCATCTTCCGAAAGATCGCGTTTCTCCATCAAAACCACCCTTCTCGTTTGTTGGCATATATTGCTTCGGTCCATTTCAAGTACGTCGTGCAAGAAGCATGGTCAAGAGATACAGAGTAATCTTCACTTGTTTGTCTATCAGAGCTATACACATCGAAATTGCACACAGTCTAGACACATCAGCATTTCTAAGTGCATTAAAAAGATTTATCGCGAGAAGAGGTTGCCCTGAAGAAATCCGATCCGTCGACGGTACTAACTTTGTTAGCGGCAACAAAGAGTTGAAGGAAGCCATCTCAGCATGGAACGAAAGCCAGATTAACGACTTTCTTTTGCAGAAGTCAATTAAGTGGATGTTCAACCCTTCAGTCGGCTCCCATCACGGCGGCGTTTGGGAACGTTGTATTCGTACAATCAGGAAGGTAATGAATTCTATTGCAAAGACGATGAAGCTCTACTTACGCTTATGTGCAAGGTAGAAGCAATCATAAACGGCCGACATATCACCAAAGTTTCAGAATATCCAAACGATTGGGAAGCACTTACACCGAATCATCTACTTCTCCTCAGATCCGGACCGACATTTCCACCTGGAATGTTTGATAAAGATGATAGCTAGCTATGCTCGTCGAAGGTGGCGCCAGATGCAATACCTCGCTAACGTATTCTGGCGTCGATGGCTAAAGGAGTATTTGCCGACATTGCAACAACGCCAGCGTTGGAGAAAGGGTACCATAAATCTCAGAGTCAATGACATTGTGCTAGTCGTCGATGGCAATTCACCTCGTGGTTCGTGGCCACTAAACCGTGCGATAGAAGCATACAAGAGCGGTCACGATGGACATGTCAGATCAGTTAAAGTGGAAACAAGATCATCCTTACTTGAGCGTCCAATCGACAAGCTCGTTCTATAGGAACGTCTATAGGAAGGTGCTGAACTGGATGAAGAAGAAGAAGAAGACGAAGAAGACGAAGACGAGAACTTCAAGGATAACAGCTAAGTGAACTTTAATACCTTGTCGGCCCTTTTTACGCCGGCCCTAATTTAACGCCGGCCCTTTTTACGCCGGCCCTAATTCCGCCACCCCAAGAATCTGCTCTAACGCCATTTAGGGCCGCGTTTTACGCCGGACAAAGACCAAGGAAAGAAAAAATTTGAAATTATGTTTTACAGACGTGTTTTATCCTTGAAAAAGATAAGAAAGTAGCTACTATCATGAAAAAATTAGTCAATTACGATCGTCTCTTTCTCGATGCATTCTGTATCTACCTCTTCGTCCGACTGCACTTCGATGGCGTCTTCTTCCACCTCATATTCACACTGCTCCTCCCTAGTCTCATCTCTCAAATCCAGCTTCTGTTCGAAATCAAATTTTTCAGACATTTTTTCTACCTGTCTTTTTACAAAGTTTTCCATTTTTTTCAACACAGCATTGTGGATGTTCGATTAAGCGCAATAAAGCCTCTGCACGCAAAGTGGATCATTGAAATGTATAGACACTTTAAGGAATCTAAAGAGCTCATTCTTTCCGGTTTTAGGAAGGCACACATTACTGAGGCAGCTACCCAAGCCTCAAACCTATCCCATTTGTGCGAAAACCCATTTCAGGACATAGACATATGATTTAGTAACTCTTAAACTAAAGAACACTAACTTTACTAATCCATAGTAGTTTACTTTCTGTTTTGTTGATGTTTCTCTTCTAATTGTGGTTAAATATACATTACTATATCCAAATATAGCCTAAAATAAGGTGCATGTTAGCAAAAAATATAATAAAAAATTAACGCCGCTTTTTTAGAAAATTTGTAAAATTTTGGCCCTTTTAACGCCGGCCCTTTTTACGCCGGCCCTTATTCCGCCGCAGGACGAAAATTAACGCCATTTAGGGCCGGCGTAAAAAGGGCCGATAAGGTAACTATGTATTTAATCACGTTTGTTTTATTTCTACCAAGGACATTCTAAAAGCTCTATATTCGCCTTTAAGGGGCCGGAATGTTCGCTGTGTACGCTAAATATGTTTACTTTGTAACCTGACGCCGTTTCCGGTTGTCAGGTTGGGCGTTCTTCCGCATTTTGGGCAACGCGGGGGTCATGTTATTGCTTACGTCATATCTTGCGGGTCAATCAAATTTTTCTTAATCAAGCTTTAGCAAAATTAATATCAATCGAAAGAGCATTTTAAACCAAGCAAAAAACGTATAAGAACTAGGGCCATAAAATCTATACAGAAAAAAATATGAGCTCTTGAAATTTTTGTAATGACGTCATCAGAATGGACTAAAGTTCAAATGATGTACTCTTTAAGTTATTTCGCATTGTACTGACATGTCAAGTTAGGCCCAATCCCTGTCATCGCTATCACTACTGCTTTCACCATCGCTAGAATCGCTAAAAAAGATATAATTAAGTTCCGCGTTGTTTTCAAATGCCATTTCGTTGTTTCCATTGGCCTCCTTTCTTCTTCGCTTTCTAACATGTTTCCCAAACAGTGGTAGCTGATTACCCAAAAACATGTTTTGAAGCACTATTGGTTTTGCGAAGACTTGCTTTTAATTTTAATTGTAGATAAGTTGCAATATGCTTACCTTCATACCATACAGGCACAATAGATATCTCAGAGTCAGCGCGTAGCCACTGTTCATTATGTTTCTACCGAGCATTACTCTTTTACTGCATTGCAGCCATCCTATTAGCTGAAAGTTTGCTCGTCTAAGGGCCTGTTCATATGAGCCCACTTACCGGGCCAGCTCACCAAGCGAGACAGATGTAAATTCTGTTCATACGAGAAAATTCCGTCCCGCTTGCCGGGATAGAAACTGTAACATGATATTTGTCACTTGAGAAATTGACAATGAAAACAAGGATTGTGCATGCGCAGTCGGCACGTTTATGGCCCTGTAAGCGGGATGGAGTGTTCATATGGGAAATTTCCAGCCCGCTTGCCGAGATCTCGGTAGTGCTCCAGTGAGATCTTGCCTAGTGGGCCAGCCCGCTTTCTCCGATTTAGTTTTCATTTTAGTTGTATAATCTTACCCTGGTTTTGATGTATTTTTCTTCTTTTAATCCATTGTAGCAATTTAGTTCAAAGAATGTTACAACATTTCAATCAACATCCTCACTAATAGCTTCACATTCTCCAAACCCTTCTAATAATTTAAGGATATCGTTATCGCCAAGCACCTTCTTTAACACTTTTATCACTTTTAACTCTTCAAGCCCCAGACAAAGATCCTCGCCAACCTCATCTACTACTTTTTGGATGCGTATTTATCACCATCTATCTCCATAACCCGTGAAAAGATGGCTTTGGCGTAAGAATATACAAGAAGAATAAGCAGTAGATAACGTTGGTGAGGATCTTTGTCTGAAGCTTCCGTATTTACATTGTGTAACAGGCTGCGATACGACATCGTACCCTTTTAGAGTTGGAAGGTTAAAAGTGCTAAAAGTGCTAAAGAAGGCGTTTGGCGATAACGATATCCTTAAATTATTAAAAGGGTTCGGAGAATGTGAAGTTATTAGTGAAGATATGGAGAGAAATGTTGTAGGATTCGTTCAACTAAATTGCTACAGTGGACTAAAAGATGAAAACTACATCAAAACCAGGGTAAGATTATACAGCCAAAATGAAAACTAAATGATCAATGAGCCTGGCGGCCGGCCCAAAATCCTTACAGCAACATATTAAACGATCAAATTTTCGGCTAATGAAAAGGCTGCAGTGCGGTAAAAAAGTAATGCTCGGTAGAAACATAATGGACAGTAGCTACGCGCTGACTCTGAGATATCTGTTGTGCCTGTATGGTATGAAGGTAAGCATATTGCACCTTGTCTACAATTAAAATTAAAAGCAAGTCTTCGCAAAACCAATAGTGCTTCAAAACATGTTTTTGGGTAATCAGCTACCACAGTTTGGGAAACATGTTAGAAAGCGAAAAAGAAAGGAGGCCAATGGAAACAACGAAATGGCATTTGAAAACAACGCGGAACTTAATTATATCTTTTTTGGCGATTCTAGCGATGGTGAAAGCAGTAGTGATAGCGATGACAGGGAATGGGCCTAATTTGACATGTCATTACAATGCAAAATAACTTAAAATATACATCATTTGAACTTTAGTCCATTCTGATGACGTCATTACAAAAATTTCAAGAGCTCATATTTTTTTCTGTATAGATTTTATGGCCCTAGTTCTTATACGTTTTTTGCTTGGTTTAAAATGCTCTTTCGATTGATATTAATTTTGCTGAAGTTTGATTAAGAAAAATTTGATTGACCCCCAAGGTATGACGTAAGCAATAACATGACCTACATTTCATTTTGCTCGATTGCCATTCATTTTTAGTTGACTGAGGAGACCTCAGATGTGAGGTGAAAGCTTCCAAAATTATTAAATTTAGTATGTTAATTTAGTTAGCGTGTGAGTGTTAAAAATGAATGGCAATCGAGCAAAATGAAATGTAGTTTAGGATATAACACTCGGGATACAATAAAAATTTTAGCAGAATCTGCTAAAAGAAGAAATAACATGACCCCGGGGCCGAAAATTTTTTGTCCCCTGGCGGATTTTGAAACCCAAACCCCCCAGTATCATGTCTTAACAAACAGAATTCCGGTTACCCTGATTGCTAGATTCTTATAAATATTTCCCTGTCTATTATGCTCCCCTGCCTCGGGGAAAAATTTTTGCTCCATGCAGTGTTATTTGTTGCATTGCAGGGGAGAAATTACCATGGGCCACGAGCGAGTTTTTTCGTGCGCTTGCAATGGAGCAATGTTGCATTGCATGCGCATGAAAAATGTTCCTCGTGGTGCCCTTAGCTTAAGTGCAGCTTTTCTGGAATAGAAACTTGCACAATGAAAATGATAGTTCAATTGGTAAATGAAATTATTAATTTACTTATTATTATTTTGAAAGATTATTAAGCCCCCCTCTCAATTAAGCCTCCCTCTCTTATAAGCCCCCTCAAAAGTGGTTGATGGCAATAAGCCCCCGAGGGCTAAAAAGAGAACTTACGGTATTAGATATGAAATCAAGAAAAGCAAACACGATTGGATATCCTGATGTAGCACAAGGACAAAACAGGCTTCATAACATTACTGGGTCTGCCCTAATAGTTTGTTATTTGAATTGAGAATTCAAGAGTATTTTCCCAAGGCTAGAGTTCTTTGAATATTAACAATATCTTCCTTTGAAATATGAGGTGTAACCTTTACGGTGGTGGAATTTTACTGGGAACAACTAACTTTTGAAAAAGCAGATTTCATTTGGTGATAGCCAAATTTGATAATAACAAAACAATTGAGATTATTGGCTGATTGCTGTTTTTGGAAATTTTATCATTTAAATCAGTTTGCTCCATTATGTTACAGACAGACTTGCGGGTCAGCAATCTCCATTGATGGGTAACAAAATATGCTGATCGCATAATGAACGATATGAATTTCAAGGCATAATCCTGCACTCTTTTCTTGTAAAGAAGTAGACTGGAAAAAACCCCATATTTTGCGGTAAGTTTTGAAATCTCATTGAAATTCTCTATAAAACATGAGCCTGAACAACAAACCCAACAGTCACAAAGTGTCAGTGGTGAAGTAATTTTCAAGGTAAGTGAAAGCTCCGAAGAGGCTTTTCAACTTTTGTAAATATTTCAACCTCAATTCTGAGGCAATTTTTCTTCACCATCGTCATAAAAAATGTCTACACAAATTATGTTGTGATAATTTCATAATGGTTTCTTTAACAGATTCGACGCCTTGCTGCATGAAAATGAAAGCCTATCTGTTCGCATCCATTCTCCTTTTTGGATTGTGTTGCCTCGTGCTTGCGACACCCAAATGAAAGAATATTTCAATTGACTTGCTGCAATTGATTAACAAAACCATACAATTTAGAAATTATCTCGTGAATTTTCGTAATGGACACTAAAAAAAAGTTCACTAACTCTATTTACAGCCGCTAAGCAGGAAAGGGCCAACGAATATAATGACCACGATATCGAAAATGCTGAATTTGACGATGAAGATGATCTGATGCAAGATGAAGAGAGTGATGAAATGGACTTCAGAGAACAATCTGAATTAAGTCCACGCCCCAGATCAGATATCCGAATCCATCACTGGTGAAATGCAGAGTAAACAAAAATGCTGAAGTAAAGCAAACACGATTAAAAGCAAACATTTAGCATTAGTGCGTTGTTGTAACTACGTTTTTTTCATTATATAACCCGAGATGAGCATTAATAACTTTCGTTCTTTATGCGTTCAATAACTTGCTATATCTCAACACATTCTGGCTGATGATAATGATAAACATAAACTTATCAAATCGCATACACAAGTTCTGACGAAAGCACAACTGCAAAATTCAGAATTTAACAGAATACAACAAGTATTTTATCTGTTATTTTCATTCAAGTGTTGTGAGCAAGATATTCATTGTCAATTGACAACCAATTGAATTCAGCTGGCATTTCACTGTAGGTGGTGTCTTTATTGTATCTAAATAAGTCGCCCCTATTAATAATTGCTCCCAGATTAAAGGCCTACTCTCACCCCATCTTTTTACTCCATATCTCGGTAGTTTTTGACGTAAAAACAAGTATCTGCCGCAATCTTTTTTCCGCCTCCAAAACTGCGCACTGAAGAAAAATATCAAGCACAAAGAGAACTGGGCCGAGGCTGATGTGATGTACTATGTGTCGCGGACAACCACGAACTTTCTGGAACATTTGCAACTGGAACAATCTAAAACACCCCAATCGCTTCTAGAACATTTTTAAAGTATTAATATAAGGCCACGACTGTTGTTTTTACTTGGCTATAGAGCTACCACACATAAGTAGAACATACTAGAGTATTCGAGAATGAATTCGTGCAAATATGTATATGTGTAGACTAGGAGAAAAAAGGAATTGATTCAGATAGAGTATAAGAAAAGTGTTCGAAAATGATTAGAAGAAAAGATGTGAAATTATCGATCTGCCGCAACAACATAGAGGAACGCACGAAATTTAGTTCATTGTGTTTAGTACCAAGCTCGGACGAAAATTCAACGCTTCGCTATTATAGTCAAAACAAAGTCATATTAAAAGGGATTCAAGTATTGTTGTATTTTGTGAACTTGGGTGGGCGGCACGTCCCTACCCAAATTTAGCCAGTGCCTCCCACACAACTTTATTCCAAACTGCATTATGCAATGTAAAAAATAAAGATAAAGTAACACATCAAAAGTAATAACAAAATTATGAAAATTAGCAAACCTGTTCAATTTGCAAATTGTAGCAGCAGTTGCGGCCACGTGCGGAAGGATCATCAACTCTCCAGCCTCGGATTCGTGTAGGCCTAAGATACAAATAAATGCACGATACAACACAATAAGATACAAGAATATTGGATGCGAACATCTAGCACACGTTTTTAGTGATAAAACACAGCTAAGCTGACCTTCTCTCGCAACAATTTCCAACATGAAATACTGTTGTTGGGAAATGTCTCGGTATAGCTCTTTGCTCTTTGACTCGAAAGTCGAAAGTCAAAGCAAGGCGAAGCATTGCATTACATTACTTCACAGCCTCGTTCTCGTTTTCACAAACACAAGCAAAACTCGCACTTTCAATACCATACCATTCTCTTCTCTTCTTGTGCTGTTTTGTGAATTGCTTGTGCCTCAACAATTGTTTACTTTCCACCGAGTTATCAAATTGTTTCTGCCTGTAATACTATATAGGTAATCGATCTGCAGGCCGTGCAAAGAGTAGTGCTCAAAAGAATTAAAATGGAGGATTTAATAGCAAGTGTGATGTGAAAGACACGGTATTAGATATGAAATTAAGAAAAGCAAACACGATTGGATATCCTGATGTAGCACAAGGACAAAACAGGCTTCATAATATTACTGGGTCTGCCCTAATAGTTTGTTATTTGAATTGAGAATTCAAGAGTATTTTCCCAAGGCTAGAGTTCTTTGAATATTAACAATATCTTCCTTTGAAATATGAGGTGTAACCTTTAAGGTGGTGGAATTTTACTGGGAACAACTAACTTTTGAAAAAGCAGATTTCATTTGGTGATAGCCAAATTTGATAATAACCAAACCATTGAGATTATTGGCTGATTGCTGTTTTTGGAAATTTTATCATTTAAATCAGTTTGCTCCATTATGTTACAGACAGACTTGCAGGTCAGCAATCTCCATTGGTGGGTAACAAAATATGCTGATCGCATAATGAAGGATATGAATTTTAAGGCACAATCCTGCACTCTTTCCTTATAAGGCAATAAAATGGAAAAAAACCCATATTGTTACAGAATATTGCGGTAAGTTTTGAAATCTCATTGAAATTCTCTATAAAACATGAGCGTGAACAACAAGCCCAACAGTCACAAAGTGTCAGTGGTGAAGTAATTTCCAAGGTAAGTGAAAGCTCCGAAGAGGTTTTTCAACTTTTGTAAATATGTTAACCTCAATTCTGAGGCAACGTTTCTTCACCATCGTCATTAGAAATGCTTATACAAAATATTGTGTCGAGTTCGTAATGTCTTCTTTAGCAGATTCCACGCCTTGCTGCATGAAAATGAAAGCCTATCTGTTCGCATCCATTCTCCTTTTTGGATTGTGTTCCCTCGTGCTTGCGACACCCAAAGGTAAGAATATTTCAATTGACTTGCAACAGAGAACATATCGTTAACAAAAACATATCATTTATTATACCCTCATTTTTTGTAATGGTAACTGAAGTTTATTCAATCTGTTTATCATAGTCGCTAAACAAAATGACGAGCTTGCAAGCCCAGAGGTAAAAGAGTACAAGGAGGAGGCAGCAGATAAGGATGCCCAAAATGAAGCCAATGATGAAATGGAATTTGAAGAGCCATCTGAATTGACTGAAAGTGACAAGACTTCAATGAATAACGCAGCCCAAACATCACCTTTGCCAGGACACCTAGCGTGCCAGACTTTTGCTGTTTCAACTTTGTTATGTCTTATCGCAATCCAGTATATCAGTAATATTATGTTTAATTTAGAGAATTTATCCGATTTTTTTGCAAAATGTTATAAATATCTATCTTGCATTATCAATAAATATGAAATGGTTCCTCTGGTGGCAAGCCTCACTCATACGGCCCGGTCAGATTTTGTTGTTGAAATGGTTGAATAATACTGGGGATCTCCAGCATCCCTTCAAGTATCAACCACATACGTCACTCACATTTTAAGTCGGTTCCGGCATCAGAAAAACTTTGGCTCACTTACAGCCACGCTGCCTGGCTACGGGGCACTCCCCCGTGCTCGAGGCATGCTTTTTAAACTATCGACGAAGGAAAATAGGATGCAAGTTCAAAAGGTGTCCGGGAGGCTATGCCTTATGATACCTATGCATCGCCCGGCAGCGGGGCACTGCCCTGCGCGCGGGGCATGCGTTTCAAGATTTGTTTGCAGTTTGTTTTTATTCATGGTTTCACCTATGCTAACTACTCAGACCCGTTTTAGCATAAACAAGTTTCATTTCTACGCTGTGGCCAGCAGCAAGTGCTCGCTCAATCCTTAGCTCTCACTTTTCATAGACTCACCAAATTACACTTTACAAAGGGGGCTCAGATATTGAATATAAGACCCCCCGCGTAGGGCTGATGAGACGTTTGCTGCTGTTACAATTTACTCATGAGCATCGAGCCCGTTACGTAATCTCTATATTTAGTATCATCCGCAATGGTTTTATATGGAAACTTAACCTGCTGCGTTAACGAAATTGTTTGCACACGTGGCTATGTTATTTATTTTTATAGTTTATGTAATTCTTTCTACGCAATGTTTATTTTTAGTTCCCCATTTTATATAAATAAGTGTAACTGTGTCAGTAGATCTAGATACGTTCGAGTAGCAAACTGAAAAATCTGATCAAACTATAAGTTGTCTTATTCTTCTCGGCTATTGGGGTCTCTGACAATTTAAATTGGTCACAGGAGTGGGATTGATACGTATCGAGAGCAAGACTCG
The DNA here is from genome assembly GCA_013076295.1 of Sanderia malayensis. Lineage (NCBI taxonomy): Eukaryota > Metazoa > Cnidaria > Scyphozoa > Semaeostomeae > Pelagiidae > Sanderia > Sanderia malayensis. The sequence goes on along the minus strand of RQOL01000658.1, from coordinate 3,803,871 downwards.
ACGAACTCAAAGTCAACATCGCAAGATGCGAATGCGAAGAAAACGAAGCTATACCTGCAGTTCAAGAAAATATTCGAGACAGAAACTCCACGAGATAAAACAGGGATCCAAAGAGTCTGTCATAGAGTTTTCTGAACGAGTAGACAAACCCGTTATGAAGGGGCATGATGGCTTGGACAGTGCAGCGCAAAAAGACCGAATCGCCAACGAATGCTTTATCAAGGGACTGCGACAAGAGATAAGTACGACTGTCTGTTGTGCCAAGTAGGTGCATCACTTTGCGCCGAAGAATTTGGCTGTGATTGGTGAAGGGAACGTTTCACTTTGCATGGGAGGAGCTTATTTTGACTTATTTGTTGCTATTGTAGATAATTTTAAGTTTGATTTGTTATTGGGAGATAAATTTTTGAGAGAAGAAAATTTTGTTATTGACTATCGTGAAAAAGTATTGAGAGCACATGGGATAGAGGTTGGTTTTGAGCCTTTGCCTTCTGAGAATGTGTGGCTACTTTGAATTCTGTAGTTGAGCTACCTTTTGGGACACCCTTGCGTGTAAGAGCAGATTTGTCTGGTAATCATTCTGGATTGGTTTTGTTTGGGGAACGCCAGTTGGTCAAGACTGACGAGCGTGTTTTGGTTGCCCCTGTCGTGACAAAAGCGGATGATGGCAATTCTGTTTTACTGGAGCTGGTAAACACAACTCGCACCAAGGTTTCGTTGCAGCCTGGTACCAAAGTGATGCACCTGCTTGGTGCAATCGTGGACGACTCAGTTCAGACGATGGTTGAAGGACAGCAGAACACCGCTGTAGTGCCTATTGGAGATTTCAAGCTAGAGCACCTTTCAGATGACGAGCAAGCAGAACTACTCAGAGTTTTCGAGCGACATCACGTTTGGCCTACATCGGAGAAGTTGGGAACGACTCACCTAGTACAGCATCCTATCGATGTGCAGGGAGCTCAACCTGTTCGCCAAAAGGCCATACCGTGTCCCGGAAGCGAAGAGGAACATTGCTCAAGAAGTTCAGAAGATGCTGCTTTCTGAAGTCGTCCAGCCATCCGCAAGTCCGTGGAGTAGTCCAGTCGTACTGATCGAAAAACCGAACGGGGAGTATCGTTTCTGCGTGGACTACTGACGACTAAATGCTGTGACCAAGAAAGACGCATACCCTCTACCCAGGATTGATGAGACTCTGGACGCTCTCGGAAACGCAAAAGTCTTTACGACCATTGACTTGCAGTCTGGATTCTGGCAAATCCCCATGAAGCAAGAAGACCGAGAGAAGACAGCATTTGTGACACACAATGGCCATTACTCGTTCAATTTGATGCCTTTTGGATTAGCCAATGCTCCTGCGACTTTCCAGAGACTTATGGATTTGGTTCTATCTGACCTTCATTGGACTTGGACCCGTTGCCTCGTGTACCTCAATGACGTCATCGTCTTTGCTCCAACTGTGCAAGAACATCTAAAACGATTGGACGTAGGTTTGGACAGAATCGAAAAAGCCGGACTCACTCTAAAACCAGTGAAATGTCAATGGCTTAGGCGATCGGTGAAGTTTCTTGGACACATTGTCTCTGAAGAAGGAGTGACCGTGGACCCAGCCAAAGTCAGCTCTGTGAAGAATTTTCCGATTCCTCAGAACAAGACAGATGTAAGAAGTTTCCTTGGATTGACAGGTTATTACAGAAGATTCATCGCCGATAGTGCAAGCCGATCCAAACCGCTGGTAGATTTAACAAAGAACAAACGTCTTTTTCAGTGGACGAAAGACGCTGACGATGTATTTCAAGAGCTAAAAAACTGTCTGATTTCTGCACCTGTTCTGCAATGCCCAGACTTCTCGCTACAGTTCAAGCTCTACACTGATGCTTGCGACTACGGCCTTGGAGCAGTTCTCGCTCAAGAAACAGATGATGGTGAAGCAGTAATTGCTTACGCAAGCCGAATATTGAAGCCATCTGAAGCCAAGTATGCTGTATTGCAGAAAGAAGCCCTTGGTATTGTCTGGGCATTGAAATACTTTTATCCTTATTTGTATGGCAGACATTTCACCATTGTTACCGACTATCGCCCGCTGAAATGGCTGAAGACTATGGACGCTCCAAACAACCTCTTTGCGAGATGGATCAGTGAAATCCAAGGGTATGATTTTAACGTCATCCATCGGCCTGGAAAGCTCCATGGAAACGCTGACGCTATTTCCAGATGTCCAGTTCAAGAAAATCTTTTGGCGGTAGCGACTAGTGACGTCATCCAAGCTTTGTCTTTGGAGATGACAGAATGCTGTACCAAAAGTGCAAAACCAAGCCTGGCCATGCAAGAAGACAGATTGCGGTGCCAAAGCTGCAGATTGGACAGATATTAATGCGGATGCGCGACCATCAGTTATCCGGACATCCAGGTTTCTTCAGAACATATCGAAAAGTACAACAGAAATACTTCTGACCGAAAATGAAGAGCGGCATCAAGAGACACATCCGGCACTGTGAAGAATGTGCAAAGTTCAAATCGCCAAAGCCGGCCGGAAAAACACCTCTGAAATCTATTGTAACATCAAGGCCATTGCAAATTGTGGCTAGTGTCGGTCCCTTGCCAAAGTTTGACAGAGGAAATACGTATGCTCTGGTAATGGTGGATCATTTCAGTCGTTGGCCTCTCGTGTATTCAGTGGACAATATAGAAGCTGAAACTGTCGCTGTAAAGTTGCAAGACTTCATTCACACCTATGGCTGCCCTGAAGAACTGTTGACTGATAGAGGAAGTCATTTTACAGCCCAACTGATAAAAGCACTTACAAAGCAAACCAGGGTAAAGAAGATATATACGTGTGCATTTTGACCTTCAACCAATGGCCTAAATGAACATTTGAATGGCACGCTATTTCAAGGAGTTAAGATGTACGCTTCGAAAAGGCCATCAACATGGGACCAGTATCTAGACGCGTTAGTATTCGCATACAAAACCACGCCTCATTCAGTGACACAACATACCCCAGAGTTTCTTATGTTTGGAAGAGAATTAAACTCACCACTGGATATGAAACCACCTACAATGCTATATACTGATGATCCAGTGAAGAATATGCAGAACGAACGCCAGTTGGCTTACGAAATTGTTAAAGACTTGGTTTCGAAAGAACAAGCACGTCAGAAAAAGCATCACAATAAAAACCTAAGTCCCAAAAGTTAAGGTTACTGTCGGTGAAAAAGTATGGCTTTGTGACATCATTATAAAGAAAGGAACCTCCAAGAAGTTTCACCAGCCATGGAAAGGACCCAACGAAGTTGTGAAGATCATAGGAGAAAACAATGTCGAGATAAACATTGGCGGAACAAAGCGCGAGAAAACGAAAAGAGTTAATTTGGAACAGATCAAGAAAGCTAATGAAATCGATGGAAGCCCAAGTGATATTGCAAAAGTAATGGACAAAATGCGTACTAGAATTCCTGGACAGAGGCTCGTTACAAAATATTTTGTAGAGTTTAATGATGGACATACACAATGGATAGACTCCAAGTTCGTTCCTGATGAACTGTCTCAAGAGTTCAATACTAAATAACTGTTCGAATTGTTCTTAACTTGTTGCCCTCGTAAATCGTTATTTCTTTTGATTAATAAATATTTGGTAAATAGTAATTATCTTTGGGGGGAGATGTGTCACGATTTACTCGTGAGCTCGAGCCCGTTACGTAATCTTTACATTTAGTATCTTCGGCAATGTTTTTATATGGAAACTTAATCTGGTGTTCCTCTTGGAGCCCCCCTTGTTAATTTTTTTAAAAATCACCACTGTTTGGAATGTTTCAATCAGAGACTTTGTCATATATGGGCAGCTCAACAGAAACACACAAGACAGACGTTTTCTTCAACCTTGAAACAAGGGCCACAATGTATGCAGTTGCAGGCTTATTGTTAGCAAAACGACAAGGAGTCTGAGGGTTAGCCCCCGATGTATGGATCCTATAAGGTCCCGAAGCGTTGAAGTCATACATATCCTATAGGAGCTAAGGGTCCAGAAACATTGCTGAAGTCATGTATATCCTGAGGGGTCTCGAAACATTGTTAGAGCCACATATGTCATACAAGAACGATGTTGCTGCGAGGATGCAATGCATAGACATGCAGTACATTGTAGGATGTATTTGTGCATATGTATAGATATAGTAAACATAAGTGTATAACAGTAACTGGATAGAATGCATAGCATTTTGTTAATGTGACATGAAATCCAATATTCAGGGATTTAAGATTCTAGTCTCTTTTGTTATCTTGAACAGTAGACAACTTCGAACCATGAACATGTGTTCACTATCGCAAAAGAATCTACTTGTGTTTGTCACTTTTATCAGTTTTCTTAACAAAAACATTTGCGTTGTACTAGATAAAGAAAGTTAAACACCTCTGTTTATTATATCTACACATGTGCACAGGTATATCCTAAATGTTGAATCGTATATTGTCAATGTGAATTTATCACGACTGCTTAAATGCAAAATCGAAAGTTTAACTGGACTTTTATTAAATATTAGATACGCAATCAAGAAAAGCAAACACGATTGGATATCCTGATGTAGTACAGGGACAAAACAGGCTTCATAATATTACTGGGTCTGCCCTAATGGTTTGTTGTTTGAATTGAGAATTCAAGAGTATTTTCCCATGGCTAGAGCCCTTTGAACAAAATCTTCCTTTGAAATATGAGGTATAATCTTTAAGGTGGTGGAATTTTACTGGGAACAACTAACTGTAGAAAAGCAGATTTCATTTGGAGATAGCCAATATTGATAATAACCAAACCATTCAGATTACTGGCTGATTGCTGCTTTTGGAAATTTTATCATTTAATTCAGTTTGTTCTATTATGTTACAGATACACTTGCGGTTCAGCAATCTCCATTGGTGGGTAACAAAATATATCGAAGGCATAATGGACGATATGAATTTCAGGGCATAATCCTGCACTCTTTCCTTTTAACGCAATAAAATGGAATAAATCCTTTATCATTACAAAATATTGCGGTAAGTTTTGGAATCTCATTGAAATTCCCTATAAAACAAGAGCTTGAACAACAAGCCCAAAAGTCACAAAGTGTCAGTGGTGAAGTAATTTCCAAGGTAAGTGAAAGCTCCGAAGATGCTTTTCAGCTTTTGTATATATGTTAACCTCAATTCTCAGGCAACTTTTCTTCACCATCGTCATTAGAAATGTCTATACAAAATATGTTGTAACAAATTCATAATGTCTTCTTTAGCAGATTCCCAAGCCTTGCTGCATGAAAATGAAAGCCTATCTGTTCGCATCCATTCTCCTTTTGGGATTGTGTTCCCTCGTGTATGTATAGATATAGTAAACATAAGTGTATAACATTATTATTATTAACAATTTATTTTTTTTTTTTTTTATTAACAATTTATTTTACGTTGGCAAGAAAAAAAATATATATACATAGCTAATAAGCTAATTAACGCAACAAGATAAGTTAAAACCTATTTACAATTTCCAAATAAATAAATAAATAAATAAATAATTAATTAAATTTACAAAAACCCTAAATCTTTAATAAAGACTTTGCACAATCTGCAGATGCAAGTATTTCCTTTCCATGATTTTATTTTTCGTTTGAATTCAGCGAGTGTGCTGGAGTCTTTAATTTCGGTTGGTAATGAGGACCATAAATGACAGCCTCTGTACTGAATATTCTCTATTCCGTATGTGTTTGTCCTTACTTCGGGCAACCGTAAATGATTTTAACTGGATAGAAGGTAGAAGATATTTTAACTTCTTTTAACAGTAACTGGATAGAATGCATAGCATTTTGTTAATGTGACATGAAATCCAATATTCGGGGATTTAAGATTCTAGTCTCTTTTGTTATCTTGAACAGTAGACAACTTCGAACCATGAACATGTGTTCACTATCGCAAAAGAATCTACTTGTGTTTGTCACTTTTATCAGTTTTCTTAACAAAAACATTACACACCCAAAGGTATGAATATTTCAATTGACTTGCAGCACAGAAATATCGTTAACAAAACCATGCAACGCAGAAATATCTCGTGAATTTATGTAATAGACACTAGAAAAAAGTTCACCAACTTTATTTATCGCAGCCAATAAAAGGGAAAGGGCAAACAAGTATAATGGCCACGCTTTGGAGGAAGACGAATTTGACGATGAAGATGATCTGATGCAAGATGAACCGAGAGATGAAATGGAGTTCAGAGAAGAATCTCCACAAAGTCTGCTTGCCACTTGGCAGTGGAAAGCAGAGTAAACGAAAATGCTGAAGTAAAGCAAACAGGATTGAAAACAAACATTTAGCATTAGCGCGTTGTTATAACCATTCTTTTTTTCATTATATAACCCGAGATGAGCATTAATAACTTTCGTTCTTTATGCGTTCAATAACTTGCTGTATCTGAACACATTCTGGCTGATAATGATAAACATAAAACAATCAAATCCCATACAAAAGTTCTGACGAAAGCACAACTGCCAAATTCAGAATTTAACAGAATACAACAAATATTTTATCTGTTATTTTCATTCAAGTGTTGTGAGCAAGATTTTCATTGTCAATTGACAACCAATTGAATTCAGCTGGCATTTCACTATAGGTGGTGCCTTTATTCTGCTAAATAAGGCCTAGATTAAAGGCCTACTCTCGCCCCATCTTTTTACTCCATATCTCGGTAGTTTTTGACGTAAAAACAAGTATCTGCCGCAATCTTTTTTCCGCCTCCAAAACTGCGCACTGAAGAAAAAGGTCAAGCACAAAGAGGACTGGGCCGAGGCCGATGTGATGATCACATCACATCGGCCCAATCCTCACATCGGATCCAGACGTAAACCTGACTGAAGCTGAAAGGGTGTGGCCCAAGATAATTATTTGTGACCACGCCCTTTTTAGTTTGGGAACGCCCCCTTTGAAAAGAAAATTGTTCAACATGTGGAACCATTGAGTATGTATTACTAGAAAGAACTAGCAATTCATACATGGTTAAACTGGGCATCGAGAAAACAACAAAACTAAAGAAGACAGAACAAAACCAGTCCAGGAGTCTATGAAATAACAAAAATAATAGTCAGTCATTAGCAATAGATTCTCAAATCTATAATTCATCGACATCGGGTTCAGTATCTAATTTTGAGTTTGAGTTTGAGTTTGAGTTTATCTAAGAGATCATTGAAAATATCTGTTGGTTTCATTCGTCAATTTTCAAAACCCCATGTACTGTGAAACAAACACGTGCGTGGCCTAGCCTATGTATTTCGGTTGGGTCTGTTGTTGAATAATGAACAGCAATGCACAAGAACAGACTAATAAAGTTATCCAAAAGGAAAGAGAATCTTGTTGTCTGTTTTGGCGTATAGCTATATTATAAATTCTTTCGACACAAATAAACAATTAACGAACAGGACGTCTTCCATTTCATATAGAATCATATTTGATATATTTTCTATCTAAAGTTTTGGCTTCGTGGAAATTGCAACAACAAACAACGCTGCCTTCTGCTCTTTAAGGAGAGCTTTGGTCTCAAGTCTCTTGGTAAAATTATTTTGCTTCAAATTTAAGTAATTTTCCTCAAAAGATTCTCCTTCTTTTTTGCTTCATTGGCAGTAGACTGAATAATTTTACTCGGGTCTTGCAGTGGCCACGCACGCAAAAACCACGGTCAGGAAAGGAATGTCATCTTTGTGGGTCTGTTATTGTTATTCTCCTTTTTCTGTTTAGACAACCCCCCATTCTTGCCTAATTTTCAGGCAGCAATCAGCTTCACTGCATAAGTCATCCCCCCATTTTTCATGAAAACTGAGCATTAAGCATTAGTCATTCCCCCATCCTAGCCATCAAAATCTGAAGTCCCATTGGCTGATACAAGATAAAAGGCAGCAGTCAACTAATTTTTTCATTGGCTCACGTCAAAAATTGAAGTCACTCCCCCAGTTGAGCCTCCAACTTCTGATGATGTGATTGGCTAAAAGCATTTTCCTGAGGCTGATGCCTGATGACGCGAGATATGAGGCTCACAAAGCATCAACCCCCCATTACAGCAAATAAATTGACAATCCGCCCAAAAAAACAACGTTGCGGTCTTAGAGATGGTGGCTGCGCTCAGCAAGATCTGAATCTTTCCTAGCGGCTCTAGCCGCGATTAAATAGACTCGAAGCAACGCTCCCCGAGCAGATTCAGCCTCGGTATTCAAAACACTGAGAGTTCACAAATCTGACTGCTGCTCAAGCCTCCTGAGCCTCAGTCTGTATCCGCGCCTGTGTCGCGGACAACCACTTACTTTCTGGAACATTTGCAACTGATCTAAAACACCCCGGTCGCTTCTAGAACATTTTAAAACTATTAATATAAAGCCACGACTGTTGTTTTTACTTGGCTATAGAGCTACCACACATAGGTAGAACATGCTAGAGTAAAACTTTTGAGAATGACTTCGTGCAATATGCATAGACTAAGAGAAAAAAGGAATTGATTCAGATAAAGTATAAGAAAAGTGTTTGAAAATGATTAGAAGAAAATATGTGAAATTATCAATCTGCCGCAACAACATAGAGGAACGCATGAAATTTAGTTCATTATTGTTCAGTACCAAGCTCGGACAAAAATTCAACGCTTCGCATAGTTATTATAGTCAAAACAAAGTCATAAAAAGGGATTCAAGTATTGTTGTATTTTGTGAGCTTGGGTGGGCGGCACGTCCCTACCCAAATTTAGCCAGTGCCCCCCCCCCCCCACCCACCCACGAAACATTACTCCAAACTGCATAATGCAATGTAATAAATAAAGATAAAGTAACACATCAAAAGTAATAAAAAAATTATGAAAATTAGCAAACCTGTTCAATTTGCAAATTGCAGCAGTAGTTGCGACCACGTTCGGAAGGATTGTCAACTCTGCAGCCTCGGATTCGCGTAGGCCTAAGATACAAATAAATGCACGATACAATACAATAAGATACAAGAAAATTGGATGCGAATATCTAGCACACGGTTATAGTGATAAAACACAACTAAGCTGACCTTTTCTCGCAACAATTTCCAACATGAAATACTGTTGTTGGGAAATGTCTCGGTATAGCTCTTTGTTCTTTTACTTGAAAGTCGAAAGTCAAAGCAAGGCGAAGCATTGCATTACATTACTTCACAGCCTCGTTCTCGTTTTCACAAACACAAGCAAAACTCGCACTTTCAATACCATACCATTCTCTTCTCTTCTTGTGCTGTTTTGTGAATTGCTTGTGCCTCAACAATTGTTTACTTTCCACCGAGTTATCAAGTTGTTTCTGCCTGTAATACTATATAGGTAATCGATCTGCAGGCCGTGCAAAGAGTAGTGCTCAAAAGAATTAAAATGGAGGATTTAATAGCAAGTGTGAAAGACATCAAGTTTGATATAGAAACATTTATCGAGCAACAGATTGGTATACAACCTCTGCCATTTCCTGGAATGGACAGTATGTGTACAACATAAATACAACTGAAAACCTATTGTGACCATTTTATTCTTCCATATTTGATAAAGGGAAGTTTATCAGAGAGTAGGTACCTCCAGGTTTGGGCTCAATAATATGATTGTTATGTGAATACGATTCTGATCTTTTCTAGAATCTGGTTCTGGAGTTTGTGATTTCTACTTTCAAGGCACGTGTACCCGAGGGCATCTGTGTCCCTTTCGGCACACAATTGGAGAAAAGGCAGTTGTATGCAAACATTGGCTCAGAGGTCTTTGCAAGAAGGGGGACGAGTGTGAATTCCTTCACGAGTACGACATGTCAAAGATGCCCGAATGCTATTTTTTCTCGAGATTTGGCACATGTAACAATAAAGAGTGCCCTTTTCTTCATATTGATCCCCTTTCGCGAAGAAAAGACTGTCCTTGGTATGACCGAGGATTCTGCAAACATGGCAAGAATTAATTCCAATTTATCATCCAATTTCAATCTATCCATAAATGGTAGCACCAACCCTGAACAAGTGGGGGGATCAATGAGTTTTATGTGTCACACCCTTATCCCTTTCACCCTATATTTTCTCATCGAATTTAAACAAATTACGAGATCCATCCCGGGGTAGAATCCATGTAACTTATGCCGGAGATATCCGGCGTGGACTTACGTTTTCCTTGGCGTACTGGCATGGAAGAAAGACAAAATACTGCGTAATAAACAATAAGTCACGTATTACAAAGCTATTTCAATATGTTACGCATTAAGCTAGAGAATTTTTAGCGCAACTTTATGATTTACTGGCCGTTCATCCGGCGTAATATTTACATGGATTCCACCCTGGATCCTGACACATACCTTCAGTCTTTCTGTGGGGCTACCACTGCTCTCCAAGATAATTTTCAAAGAATTAACCAATTTTTTCTTACAAAGGTCCCCACTGCAAAAATAAGCATGTTAGAAGAGTATTGTGTGTGAATTACTTGTGTGGATTCTGTCCAGAAGGCTCTAACTGCAAACATATGCAGTAAGTAAACATCAAATCACGATTTCTACTTTAGCATCCCTCATTGTCTCTTATTGCACGATAATTTTGCCATCTTAAAGATCGATATACAACGTGTCCATATTTTCAGTCCAAGATTTGATCTTCCACTCTACGATTCTGTCAAGGGACAAGCCAACCAAGTCATTTGCCATGCTTGCGGTGAACCTGGTCACAAACTCACATTCTGTCCAATGGTTTTACAGTACAGGGAAAAACAAATGGTACATGCATACATTCTATTCTTTCAAAGACACCTGTTTTCTTTATTCCTGTGTAGCCAACAGAGTCTTCAAGAACAATGCACACTTCTTTATCTTACTGATTTTTTGTGGTCTTTATATATATCTTTTCCTGTCTCCCCCTGTTTAGGCTGGTGGAATGAACACAGAACAAATTCCAAGACGTCCATTGGAGCTTGTAACATGCTTCAAGGTTGGTTGTTTCTTCTTCAAATTGAATAATGTTAATTTTAGTTCATCAAGCAAGTGTTTGAGATATTTAATCCAATTTCTTTGTGTGTTCTAGTGTCGTCAACGTGGACATTATGCAAACAGGGTGAGCTTGCACAATCTGATGCCAATTTTATTGATTTGTGTTCTATTTATCTACATCCATATAAATAGTTTGCAAAGCCTTGTGGTATCAATGCAAAGGGGAGCAACAAAACAACATTGGTTGAAATCCATTCACTATTAAAGAAGCTATCAAAAACAAAACAATGGCAGGATTTGTATTCGTTGTATTTGTATTATGCAGTCAAACAATTTGGTTCAAGCTTGCTGCTATTTGCAATACATTTACCAGACAGCCTCAATGCCTTGATACTTGGGTTCAATATCCTTGCAAATGATTTTTAGGACGGGGACTTATTGAAAGACTTACAGTTTGCCAAACTGAGAGTAAATTTTATGAAGCAATTTCATAAATTTTACAAGGCAGCTTCAGGGACCAGATTTTAGTTTGCTATGCCTGGATTGCATTGTAATGTTTATTATTACTTTTTATGCAGTGTCCTTTCCCAGCTGTTGAGCCTAATCCAGCATTTAGACCAAGAATGATGATGCCGCCACCAATGCAGCCTACCGCTCCTCAGCAGAATATTCACACAATTCCAACAATTGGGTAGACAAGAATATCAGAGAAGCCATAAATAAAAAAGTTAAAAAGTACTTGCTTACTGCCCCAGGCATAGTAAACCATTTGAAAGTAAGAATCTTGACATTTACAGAACATTGTGGTTGCAGATTTTACCGGAAAGTCAGAAAAATAAATCAGTGAAAACTATAAACATTAGCTTGGTTTGACTATAAACATTAGCTGGAAACTCCAGTTGAAAATTGTCATTTGAACTTACAAAAATCAGCTATAAACTTGTAAAAATATTCATTGATAAAGTTTGATATTTACAAGGCTGTTAAAAACACCAGGATATGAAAATACAAAAATAAATGAAAATATCATCTCATAAAAAGCATGTCCTTTCGAACTGTCAGAAATTCTTTTTATCTGATAGATTTAACCATCTTAGCTGGATAATTGTCTAAAGGCTCTAACGCATTTCGTTTTTGTTTCAATACTTTCTTTACTTCTGTATTTTGTTTTTCATTCTCCTTCTGATTATCAGCTGGTAATGTTACTTTCTTCAAATGACAAGATCGACATGCTGCCATATATTTGTCAGCACCCCCAATCACCTCAATCTGAGGAAAATCAAATTCAGATACATTATATTTCATTAGCAAAAAGAATTTTTGCTGTTCCGCATTATCCCCAACGAAAAAAAATATTAGTTGCAGACATTTCTTTCACAGAGACACAAATATTTAACTCCCCCGGGGGAGGAAGGAGGGTATCACTCTACTGGGGAAGGAAGGAGGGTAACTCTCTCTTATTTGATATTCAAGGTTCCAAGGGGATCAGAATGATGACATTCTCAAATTAAAGCCAGAAAAATGTTTGCGTATATTAACAGCAAAGTTAATTCTATCAACTTCTATGTTCCAACACAATACACTGCTTGCAATGGTAAAAGTTAGGGTGAAGGGAAGCATAATTCAAAGTTTTGTTTCAAAAGGGGCTCACGTGAGGTTGTACAGTATGCTTGAGACTTGCTCAAAAGCTCATCGACATGTACCAATACTTATTTTTAAGATGTGAAGGCATAAATGCACGAACTTACCGCCTTTTCTGAGCCAAGTCGTTTTGTGAATGATCCTTCCTCAAAACAGATCATGCACACAGCACTCAATTTCACAACACTTTCGGCCAATGGAACAAGATCAAGAATTGACCCAAAACCCTGAAAAAATGTGAAACTCTTATTATTCTAAGCATACAGTGAAAAATCCCCCTGAAGGTGTATTAACAGCAATTCTCAAAAGATTCTGGGTCTCAGAGGATCAAAAGGAAGAGACAAGGGACAGTAAATTGAATAGAAATGATATTGTTACAGACCAAACAAGAGTTTATCTTTACCTTTCTTTGAAAATCTCCATCCAATGCAGCAACGATTACAGTCTTTCCTCTGTTTGCTAAACTCTCAGAAAACTTCACAACATCTCCAAACTAAAAACAAATATAAACTAGATCAGCAGATGCAAAGAAAAGATATTCAGTTCTTGGCAGTGAAACTTGTTCTGTGTGGTTGCAATTTGCAAAGCAGTGAAGGAATTGAATCTTCAAAAAATTGCTGACAAAATAATATTACTAATTTATCACATCACGAGACTTACAAATTGTCCTTCATCGATTCCGACCACATCGTAGTTGTAAATTTTATTTTCTACATCGTCCAGGCTTGTGCAAGAAATGGCTTCTGCAACTTGTCTGTCATGTGTCGCAACTCCCAACTCATCATATCTCGTGTCCTTGGCATACTTTACGAGCAAACATTTGTACTTGGCAACCCTGTAACGCTTCATTCTTCTTAAAAGTTCCGTCCTAAATAGAGATTTCAACGGTATATCAAGAGAGTTATTTGCTTAGCCTCTGGGGAAGGCACTCGCAAGACCACACATTGTGAGACCACAAAACACAAGTGGTGAAAGGCACGGCGGAAAATAACTGTGTTGCATAAAATACTTACGTTTTCCCAGAAAACATAGGACCGAATATGACCTGGAATTAAAATATCAAAAATTAATATGAGATATGTTACATCTAGAAAATATAAGATTCAAAGCCCAAAAATGTGCCCTTGGGCGCTGAAATTTTATAGAAAGACCCAAGGCCGAACTTCATGCTTACCTGAATTTGTCCGTGTTGGTCTTTAATGTGCTTTTTCTTTGGAAAGTGATTATGTGTTGCGTGAGACATGTTTAACAAGATATATAACTAACAAACTAGTAGAAGAAGATCAAAAATGGTCTAAGGCAACCAGGTCCAGAGTTGAAAATAAAGAAAATGAAAATTCTACTAAAGGTTATGTAATGTAACAATAAGGTATTCTTTGTTTTGGACTAGGCAAAATTTCAGAAAAGAGCGCCAAATTACAACTTGAGTATTGTGCGGGGGAGGTTAATAGAATGGTAAGTATTGTAAAGATAATATAATGAACAAGGATACAATAAATTACGTCCAGATTAGAATCTACCATAGTCATTCAAGGGTAACTATAATATATTTTTACCATTATGAAAAAATATAAATCTTAAAGCCATTATTTATGGCAAATAATACTGTTGGTCAGAGATACTCCCACCCCCTGAATGTAGGTTCCTTGCTTTGGACTCCCTGTCAGTCTCCCCGCGCCAAAAATACGAAAATTAAAGTCGTTAACTTTTTAAGATTCAAGTATTTTAAAATGGCGGATAAGTTTACTACAAAAATGGCAATTAAAAAGAAAATCAATTTGATTCCTAAAGAAGCCATGCAAATGTATAAACAAACGGAAAGACTAAAGACGTTTGCGGATTGGCCTTTTAAAGATAATTGTCTCTGCACTGCTGTAAAGGTGAGATAATTTGGTTCATCCAGAAAGCAAAACGTTTATTTAGGCCTAGCCCAAACTGCTAAAAATCAATCTTCTCCATACAGGACCAGACTATTTAATTATCGTTTTCTTTCCCTTTTTAAGATGGCTGAAGCTGGATTTTATCACACACCGTCTGAAAATGAACCTGACCTCGTAACATGCTTTGTCTGCTACAAGGAACTCGATGGATGGGAACCGACAGACGACCCATGGTAATTTATATCAACACGAGAATTACACAAAACATCAATGGATTGATATATCTGACTCATCAATAGGACTGTTAAAAGAGGGGATAGAGATTTAACTACCACAGACTATTATCCCACCATTAATCAATAGTCAACAATTATCTAAACTGCCAGCCATAATTAAGCCCCCCATCTCTATTAAGCCCCTTTTTCAAAACGAGGTTTAAGCCCTCTCCTTGCTTTTGAAATTGTGAACATGATGAAATTATAATTGATTAAACCATAAAAGTTGATGAGAGTTCCAGTGATGCATTCCTTTTACTAAGTAGAGGGATGATGTTTTCATTGTTAATGTAGGATTATGTACCCTGTCCTTCCCCCTCTCAACAGCCATTCATGTTGTCAATGACGTGCTTATTGTATTTTCCAAGGCAAGAACACAAAAATCATTCATCCAAGTGCCCGTTTGTAACGAACGGCAAAAAACCTGCAGACTGGAAAGTTGAAGATATTATTAACATGGAAATAAAGAGACAGCAATTTGCAGTTGTAAGCACTATTTATGATTACCATATCTCAGCTATCATGCTTTTATTTCATCTGCATCGATCAATGGCCCCTGTTGTCCCCCCTCCCCCTAATTGACAATTTGAAAGCATAAGCTTATAATGTAGATTTTGATGTGTGTACTTCTACTAAATTCACAATTGACATTTCAGACAAAGAGTGTGGAAGAAATGGTGAACAGATTTTTGGATGAGGCTAAAGATGTTAAAGAACAACTTGAAGCTATTTACCAATGTTGATCCACAGCTTTATTACCAAATTGGAAATTTTAAATATGTCCAAAGGCAACAATGACTGATATCCAAGGCCACAAAGTTACACGTAGCTGAAAGAGCTTGGCCAAAGCTTCAGAGAATGATCTCACAACTTACAATAACTGAATTTTTCATTATGTTTATCTTGTACATTGTTTTTCATTATGTTTATCTTGTATCTAGTTTTGCTTAATTTAGGTAAATTTGACATCTTTCATTGAAGATTAGATAAAAAAAAGTCATCTATACCATGTCAAAACATTTGTATTTTCTTGCTTGTAAAACACCAGCTTAAGTTTTATTTCTTAATAGGTAGTTTTTTATTAGCAAAAAAATTAATGAAATGTTTTACGTGAGAAAAAAGGTTGCGTATGCGTCGCGTTCTTTGTGAGAGGTCTGGACCTGCACCCATGTGTGGCGCGCAATTCGAAAGGTAGATTTTCGGTGCCGATGATCAAAACAGTTTAGCTTTTCCAATAAGTCCATATGGCTTCTTTTGGAAATCATTAGCAAAGATAGGATAGTAACACTGAGGCCAAGTGTAAATAAATTAACGTTGTGTAACACCCATCCAAATGTTCTTCATTTGCAGAGTAACCATTATTTGCTGTGTCAGCATTGCCGAAACTGCTCGACACATCAACATCTGCTTTTGATTCTTAGTTAACGATGTTAGCGAAATAGGCAAAGTTCTGCGCATCTTCAAGCGCATATCCAATACTTTACTGCCACTGTAGATCTTATCAAGCAAAATCCGCTTCGTTTTTGGTGATAACCGCCCGGCATAATCCGACTTCTTGCAGATTGTGATGTGATATTCTGAGGAAACTCTAATTCAATGTGGTCAACTTTGAATCGCAAAAATGAAACGATTTTCCGATAAACCTTTATGGAAATTTGTTCTAAACTGTTCATGTTCACTTTCTATCTGCCAGACAGATAGTTGTTGGATAGATAGATAGCATCATGCATAAAGCTACTGAGCATTCTAGCCCCATTTGCCACTTACTGAACCTAGTAGGTGGCTTCCAGGTAAACATCCAGCTAAAGCAGGCCGATGTACCATGACTGCAGTTTCACTGGGTCACGAGACATTATGATAGCAGGTGTTGTTAAAGCAGCTCGTTGGGCCGGTGGCCATATGCGAAACAGCTAGAAGTGTATGGTACTTTATGCTGCAACGATGCAATAGAAACCGTAAGTCGTTATTACTAAGGCACAACGTGTTTGGGTCATTAGCTCTACGGCTTTCGTACGAACTGCCAGGTCAATCCTGCTAAGGGTAATCACCTCTCTCTGTGAACACCAGATATTTCGTTTGTCAACAGCGAGAAAAGGAACATGTTTCCAGAGCACATATAAGATATGACCATTGACAACGAAGTATTGCGTATCGGGACTTATACTGGTGTCATTTCATTTCAACTTGCCTGGGTCACAGGCTGGAAATAGCGAGGAGAAGATAAGCCAAGCTTACCACACTGTGTTTATGGTTCAGAACTGTTAGAACTTGACCCAGTTTTTAAAAAAACTTTATCAAGCTGACTTGTGTTCAATGCATAATAAACCTGCTAAATTCAACGTAAGAACAAATCAATGCTGAAAATAATTGTTGCACACGCAACTATTAAGACTGTTAATGCTATTTTAATTTGATACACCCAAGCAGAATGCAATCAGTGCTCAGTTGTTTTGGCTGCACCACAGAATTGGACGACGATGGTACAGAAATGGGACTATTTCAAACACACAACCCAGAGGTCGTTGCTTATTGCAGAACGATTGTCAACGCCATATTCGAAGGCGAGACGAGCAATGTATTCGACAACTCCACAGACCACAATGAAATGATGAGCAAAGAAGGACAGATGTTGAAAAATAATTGCAGCTGTAACAGAAGTTCAGGTCGCGAGCAGCAAAAATGCCAGGGAAGATGCTGTTGTGGCAATAATTTAGGCCTTGTTCTGCGAGATATGAATGCCTTCATTCGCACTCGCGGTGAATTGTTCACTGGAAACGAAGACGAATTTCTCGGCTATTTGGAACAGGCTGTGAGGCTGAGGTTCGGCAGAAAAAGACGGATCGGATTCGAAAAGTTCAGAAGAAAGATTCTGCGGGACAAGACGCGGTTTGTCGAGCTCATTCGCAGACGAAAACGTAAGTCATTCTGTGCGTAGTAAAGTCTGAAGAATGCACAATAAGTGCCATTCTACTTATTAATTTAAAAAAATTTTCCAACCAACGAGCTTTCACCAGGGCCATTCTCGAACGCCTATTGAATGTCTGCTCATTGACCTGGACTTACCAGATAAAGCAAATATTATCATCCTTTTGAAGTACATTTTATTTATTAATCGACCTAAAAAAACAAGTTGAATGGTGGCACAAACCATTAGCAAAATAACTCACAGCTCTATTTTTCTTAAGGTGTGCCCCACTCCCTCCACCATGTCGACTACTGGGCAACACGACAGCAGCTCAGAGCCGGAAAAGTGATCGCTGATTGGATAGACAGACGCTTCGGGCCACTAGATCCGATTTTCGGGGCCTTGTTGTGCCCAACTGGAGGTAAGGTCGCCCGAGTGTTCTTCAGGGGGGATTCTAATCAAGATAACTCGCGCCTCTGCTCATCAGATCTTAAATAAACGCTCCCCCTCTTAAACGCACTCTCCAATAAGCGCCCCGTCTATAATCAAAAGTTCATAAATGCCCTGGAGCTTTTATCGAGCTGGTCATCGCAACGTACCGAATAAATGCCCTTTGTATTAAAGGTGCGGCTACTATTTGCCGTAACTTTTAAAAACCCTCCTTGGAAATCACTTGACAATATTTGACTCCTCTCAGAGGGGGGTGCTTCTTGGGTTCAGAATATTTGGGGGGTTAATTCCGTGTCAAAGGTAGCTACCGGGAGCTATGTTGTTTTCACAAGTGTGAAAACAAACTGAACGAAAAATTAGTTCATTTGTCCATTCCACAGGGAGGACTGGGCCTGGAGATAGTGACGTCACACATGCGATTCTCTTCGATGACAATGGACCAATCGCGTATCATTCTGCCGTGCACGATGCGTTCGGCTATTTGCTGAACTTCCACAATACCGGACCAGGTTACAAGTATCTGGGTGCGTTTTCAATATTCCGCAAAGACGAGCCCATGTGTGAACAGGTTGCAGGGGTTGAATTCTGGACGCAATTGCTGGAAAATTCAGTTACAAGAAAACAACCAATTGTGGTGTATTGAATGAAACAGAAATTGACCTAAAAATGCACCAGTTTCCAATCAAAAAACTAGGATTAAAGACAAAATATGTCCATATGATTTAAATGGAAAGTTGATTCGCCAAACATTGAATTAAATTCGAATAATTATCGGATTTTCAAGGTATTAAGACATCGAATTCTCTAAAAAAACATCTATATTATTTTTTAATTTATTTGCATATTAATAATACAAAATCCCATTTGATATATTAAAAACTTTTATTTGTTTCCTTGCTATATAAAATCTTAATGTTTTCAATGTTAAAACTATTCTCTGTCACTCAAGATTCAAAATCTAACAGAAATTTGTATTTGGTTTAGATTTCTCCCTCTAAAACCACATACTTTCTCTTAAACAAAGTGCACCTCTTTGCATCACGATACATCATAGGTATCAGACAAACCAAGCTAAGGAAAGTCATAACAATTAAAAAGTAGAAAACAGTGTGCCATCCGAAGGCCTTGTTGATGACAGGAACAAGGTACTGTCCGATAGCTGCTCCTACGCTTCCCGTACCATCAATAATGCCAGTAACGGTGGCTAGAGCTGCAAGATTTGTCTTCAAGGCGTCCTGCTTTCCAAGATCAGCTGAGATTGCAGAGCTGATGAGATTAGCAGGACCCCCAATCATGAACCCTGTTAAGGTCATCAAGCCAACATTGGTGTCATATTGAGCTCCCGTGTTGCTGTACAGAAACAGGGACCCCATTGAGAGGAGGAGCATTGTGGAAACAACTGGGGATCTATACCCCAGACGGTCACTAACTACACCAGCAAT
Organism: Sanderia malayensis; assembly: GCA_013076295.1. Taxonomy (NCBI): domain Eukaryota; kingdom Metazoa; phylum Cnidaria; class Scyphozoa; order Semaeostomeae; family Pelagiidae; genus Sanderia; species Sanderia malayensis. The sequence goes on along the minus strand of RQOL01000658.1, from coordinate 3,784,332 downwards.
GATGCCACCAAAGATTCCACCAAGATCGTAGAAGTTTGACAGCTCATCACTTTTCTTATCCTTCCAGTGCAAGCCCTGAGCAAGGTATGTCGGTAGCCAGAAGAAAAAGGAATAATTCACCATTTTAAGGCAGGCATACGAAAGAGAGTAGGGTATGACCCCCGGCAAAAGCAATGCCTTGAAAAACCCAAGTGCACCAGTTTTACTTTCAATTGATGGCTGCTCCATTGCATCGTTGTTGCAGCTGGGACTCTGGTCTCTCAGCAGAGGTCCTTGATCATATGGTTCATCTCCGTCATTCTCAATTGCAGCAGTTGTGGTGACAGTAGCATCGTTATCATCCTCGTCCCTGGGAGGCTCGAGTCCGATATCCTCTGGCTTGGTTATGAGGCAAAAAAACATCATGAAACCACCGCAGAATAGCAAAAATGACGTCACAAGGAATCCGTACTCATAGCCGTAGTCCAGTACCGAAGCTACCATTAGAGAACCGATGATATTACCGAGAGAGGCGTTTCCACTCCAAAAGCCAAAAACAGATCCGCGTGTCGATTTACTGAACCAGTTGCCCATTATAGCAACCGTAGTAGGCCATCCGGTCGATTGGAAAAGACCGTTTAGCATGAAAAATACGGCGTAATAATACTTATTGTAAATATGATAATAAGCACTTACGTATCCGAAAAGAAAAAAGACAACAGAAGATGAAATCATTCCAAATGTTAAAACTATCCTCATGTTGAGCCGGTCTCCAATAAATCCGCTGATGTAAAGTCCAACTGCGTAGGCCATTAAAAACACTGTATCCATTTCTCCAAGAAAAATATTAGCATCGTCTTTGTCTTCGAAAAAATGGCGTTTCTCCCACAAACCTTTAGGCCGAATTGGGCAAGTGTTGTTAGTCGGTGTGAACTCTTGTCGCATACTGTCTTTCACGTTGCTGAAGGCCTTGCGACAAGCATGAAACAGTGCATAGCCTAAGAAGGTTAGAATGAATACTGTTACGTGATGCCAAGTCCATTTTTGCTTCATTTTGAGGTGAAAAGAGGACAACTTTTAGCTTCACACTTTTCCTCCAGTTAGGCCTGATAATGCTAAATCTGCATGCAAATGTGAAACAGGAAGGACACTGGTCACATGATTTGGCGCAAAACAAGCAATTATTATTATGATGACAACCAACCGGGCATAGATTTCTCGGAAGGCACAAATGTTACCCTTTTCTTTCTCTAATAACTTTCAGTTGATTCTACATTTTATATTTTCATCTCAATAAAGAAATAAAAATCTGTTATCTTTTAGCAATATTAACTGTTCTATTGAGCATTAATTTTAGTAATTTATGTTTCTGTCATTGACACAATTGTAACAGTTTCAAAAAATACGCTATAATTGAAAAACATGCTATAACATTACGTTTATAATTACAACTAAATATATTCCCGCAGAAATGAATAATAAAACTAGGAAATTTGTTTGCTATCAGACCCACAAATGATACAAATGTCTACCTTTTGTGAGTGCATATTTCCTAAACAATATTACAGTTTTCTGAACATTTTTTCTCGACAAAGAAGTTCTGTAAACTCATCGTAGCCATGCGAACATGATACGTAAATGCTGTAATTTTAATTTTAAGGTCATCTAAGCTACCGGGCTTTTCTTTTACAACTGCATCAAGGGCTGATTTCACACCAGAAGAATGATACAAATGTCTGAAATAAAAAGAAAAACACGTTATATGCAGCCATTGCTTGAGAACAATACAGTAAGTCCCCACATATAAGAAATGGACATATAAGAAACTGCAGCCTGCCAGTGGATTGAATATATGCTCTTCTATTAGAAACTAAACAATCCGAACTTTTGGTGAAGAATTGAATTTTTCTAACCAAATTCCAAATAACCAACTGAACAGTAGTGAACAATTATATAACAGACAATCTTTAGTTTCTTTTATAAAAGTCTGCGAGGTCTCCATCGTTAGAAAGATAGTTCTAGGGTTTACTTGTAAGGTTAAATTCCATCATCATAGTACCTTGTATACTCTCCAGGAATGTCTTCTGATAAAACAAAACTCCTTTCAAACAGCATGAGTTTATCGTTAGCCATTCTGACAGCAAGAGCACTGAAATGCGGAGAAGGTTACAAATAGATAACATTGTGCGTTCACAGGAGCAAAATAACTATGTATAAAATTGTAACAGGGACTATAAAACAAGGCGGCCTTACTCTTCTTTATCGATTGATTGAAGACGTCTGTGGAAATCTAAGGTGGCCTTTTTAAATTGTTTGCATGCATCTTTCATGAATCCTGGAAAGGAAGCAGCGAGATTGGGGGTGTTGAGAAATAGAGCATGACGTCACTGTCAACAAGAGTGCAACTCAGTTCGATTGTTGTAATTCGCTCTGATTAGCTGTAAACTAATTCGGGAGCAAGCTCAAAGCTCAAAATAATGGCAACGTAAAATTGAAAAATGGATTAGAATGGATGGATTGAAGTACGATCTTTGGATGAAAATAGTTACAAAGCAATACTAGGAACAGTCACAAACCTTAACTTAAAGTCATCGCAGACCAAGACCGGTAATAGTCACAACCTGTGGCTCAAAATAGCCACAAATCAAGATCAACAATAGCCACAACCCTTGGCTCAAAGTATAGTGACAAATCAAGATCAACAATAGCCACAAATCAAGATCAACAATAGCCACAATAGCTCAAAATAGCTGCACTACAAACAGGGGAAACGTATATATAGACCACCAATGTAGACCATGGAGGCTGTTGTGAACTTACCAACATCAAAATTCTTAGCTTTGTCGACATCTTTTTTCATCTTTTCTATCTCTTCACCCTGCTTCATCAAATTCTCTCCGTACCTTCTGATATTAAATGGCAATATGATGCTATCAGCCATCGTCAATGCTAGCTGTAGCCACAGTTTCGCAATCGTTTCGTGGTATCGAAAGTCGGGGTCTACGAATCTCTTCATCCAGTCGAAGTTGTCATGAATGCTGTGATACACGGGGTACTTGAAGACGCCGGTAGTTTTCTACAAAAATTAGAGGGAGTAATTTAGGAGGGGGGAAATGGGAATAATGACAAAAAGGACGTGCTTTTGGGAATGGAGGATGACAGACGGGAATGTTCTCTGAAGAGCCATAAGCTTGTAACATTAACATAGCCATAAACATCTCATGGAGTCTTTGGCAGTCAGATGGGAAAAACTTCAGAAATTTCGAGGATATTGGTATTGATTATGAAACTTGGTGTTTATTTTCAGAGATAAATAAGTGTGCAGGAGCTTATAAACTGTAAAAGCTCTGCTACAAGGGTCTGCTACATAAAGCTTTCAGGATACGTTTAAGTTTTAAGAGATGGAACCCGGACAGTGAAAAATACACCCAAAATTCAGACATCGTCTCAGGTCTTGCTTTATAAAAGTTACGATTTGTTAATAAGAGCAAATGTAATTACAGCATTAAATGTGTATCTGAAATCCATGGACGGTATGCCAAGATCTCCAAAAAATGACATGTAGTCACTTCCTTGCTTGAACATGGTGGCTCTGTAAAGAAACGGGATCAGATAGAGTCCCAGGCTGTTCAAAGAGGATATCTTTTAATCAACTGACAGGGATCTTTGCATAAATGCAATGAAGTATCGATAAAATAAATCTTAAGGAAAACAAAACAAGACTACTTTACTAAGAGAGTTTGTTAAACTGAGGGTAAACTGTATATTGAATAAAACTGTTCATCGACGCATCAGATTTGCAACCATCTTCAAATTGGGGGTGTTGATTATATGTGGCATCGTGTGGATGCTCTGGTGCTGCTATTTCAATAGCTACGTATAGTACAACCATGCACGTATATACAAAACGTAACCATACGTCCTGTGACAGTGGACAAGGTAAGGTATAGGTAAAGTAGGGTAAGGTAAGGTATTTAAAAGGTATAGTGTGACAGGTAACGTACTCTGGCTCGTAAATGTTTACGTTTCCTCGTTTCTTCACCCACGTATCAAATAAATTGCTATCCTTGTCATCCGGATCTTTGAACTATCAACGAAAAAACAAAACATAAAATTCAACAAATCCTCACTTGAATGTTCACAGAATGGAATGGAATAAAATCAAGACCCCAATCTGATAGTGTAAAAACGTTTATCACCCAATTTTACCGTGGGTTTCTCGCTTTTACGTTTTTAGGAATACGTTTTCTCTCATGCTTACTTTTATTCTGGAGTATACTGATCCTTACTATCAAATACAGTAAACACCCAGTGGGCATAAGAACCAGTGAATTTCCACCTACTATTTTCTTCTGTTGTTTCGGGTGGAATTATCACCCTGAGGGTTCTTACACAGGGGTCCCTACTCTTCACGTGTAAGTTGGTGATATCTGGATGCAGAAAAAAATATGCAGGGAAGGAGATATGCAGCGACGGGGGTATGCAGAGACGGGGGTATGCAAATTCAGTCATTGGAATGTTAATAGCTTGAAATCAACTTACCATTTTCACAATGTCATAGAACGTATCACGTAAGTGAGGTGTTGACTTTAGTTCGATGGTAAAATTACCTGAAAGAGAAAACGGAATCTCCAATTTCCAGAAATTACAGGCCTTGTCTTAATCTCATCTCAAATCAAGTATGCTATCAAATTCAGTACCTTCCACGGCAGTGTCAATGTTCAGGTAAGCCACTGCTCTTTGAGAAAGCAACTTTGAATGATCCTGAAGAAAGAATGAAATTAAGATAGTAATTAGCTATATTCCAAAACACAATTTGCTGAAACCAGTGGTGATATGAGCATTGAATAAACTCGCCACATTGCGCCCCTGTTACTTCGCTCGGATTTCACCAATGAGGTATATAAAGATAGGCTTAGGTCATAGGTATATAGGTCGCAGGTTTTCTATATACCTTATTGGAGTTCACTCCGTACAAGGTTGAGCGAACAAAAAACGAACTAGAAACAGGGACGCAATGATTGAATGTAACTGTTTTCAATACACTGGATGTCTATCAAGCAGTTTATGGGTAAACTAGCCGGGGGCGCTCGCTACGCTCGCTTAAATTGAATACTTCGTGAAGGCCCATGCTAGAGCACTTAAGATTTGAGACTTACCTCTACCCATTCTGTGGATCCGATCAAACCGAACTCCTCCGCATCCCAACTGCAAAGAAGAATTGTACGACGTGGCTTCCAGCCTGAAATAAACCATTTCAATGCGTTTCAATCCGTTTCAAACCAATTCAATCCGTTTCAATCCGTTTCAAACCATTTTAATCCGTTTTCAGTTTCATTATCAATGAAACGGAACGCGCTTGTTGACGCTTGCTTTACTTAACATACTTATTTAATATATAAATAGGAATAGTAGAGCTTGAGGACCTTTTTCCTTCAGCCAGCCGAAGGATCTTGCCAATTCGACCATAACAGCAGTTCCACTGGATGGGTCGGCAGCACCGTACACCCAAGCATCTCTGTGATTTCCAAGAATAACAAGACGATCTAAAATAATATATACAATATATACAGTCAGTCGAAAAGTTGGTCAGTTACGTGTTACAATTCAGACAAGAACAAGGCCCTAAACCTGACCCTGCCGGGTTGCAAATTTAAGAAAGGATTACTCCTATCTAGGGCTCCAATTGGTCGTTAATTAAGGGAAACATTAACTTTAAAACTTTCATCGAACTTGTTGTAGAAATGATACAAACATGCCTGGTTCGACTTTGCCTTGCAGTGTGCCAACAACGTTGTATATGAATCGATCTTCTCGATTTACAGAGATCTTTATGCGCACTTTTCTGTTAGCAAAATAGAAAATTAGAAGATTAGAGCACAGTGTATAGAGTTAAGAGCGTAAAGTGTAGATCAAAGAACTATAGCCATTAGATTGTATAATGTTCAGAGCAAGGAGAGGGGATCATAGATCATGCATCATGCATAATCTATTTTAATGTTTTCTTTAATTTTAGAATATAATTGTAAATAAGGTTTAATATTGTAAATAAGGTTTTATATTTTAGTTTAATTAATAGCTTTTTACTTTTTATCTTATATTATAATTAATGTTTTTATCGGAGGGCCCCTTGAAAATCAACTTGTTGAAGGGCAACCCTCCTTAAATGAATTAAAATGAAATGAAATGAAATGAAAAAATATGGCATAGAGTAGATAGAGTTTGGAGGAGTAGATAAATTATGCAGCACTAGAGTAGATAAATTATGCAACACAGAGCAACGAGGATATTGAAACATGGAGCAAGAAAGTGGTTATTTAAGCATACTTCTTTGATTTTGAATTGATCTTGTAGGTTACTTGAAGTTTGCCTTTCCAAGTTTTCGATGGTAGATCATCACCATCTAGATGGCTGAAAAGATAAATAATGGTGGTGGAGAGGAAAAGTGATTGGGATGTTAGCAAGCAAAGCTCGTATACAGTACTTAGATACAATCTTGCATAGTTGCTCACCGGAGAAGCTTTTCTGCATTTCCATAGCCGATAGGGAGTATAGGCATCTTGGGGAAGTATGTTACATCGTTCAAATCCCATCTGTGAAAGCCATCTGGGTGAAAAAAAGAAACTTGAGCACCATAATGGGGTTAATAATTTTAATTGAAATACGGTTATAACAAGATGGAGTAAGAATACATAAGAAAGTGGATAAATCAGGACTCAAGTTTCATTTAGCTTAATTAGATCTAAGCTTTTATGCTTAAGAGGTTCAAGAACTGTATTTTAGTTATATTTTGTTTTATTTTATGTTATTTTGAATGCTTTTAAATTTTAAATTTTACATGATTTAATTGTAAATATTGGCTTGAGAATGAAATTAATATTAAAAATAAAAAGGAATAGATAAAAAAGAGAATAAAAGTTAAGAGCAAAATGAGAAGGAAGAAAAAGCAAATTCAAGGAAAAGTCAAGTAAGGACTTGTTCTTCACCTTGCAAAAAAGTTAAAGGAAAGCAAGAAGAAGAAGAAGTGGAGAGAATAGACGAAAAAAAAACAAGAAAATATGAAACGCTCACCGAGAGCTGGGTATCCATTTGATAGTGGATCGCCTCGCATGCGCAGAACAGTACCTCTTTGAACACCATCTTTGGGTAAATACCAGCTATCAGGGTACGCTGTTCCACTTGGGGCATATTGGTCTGGGTCAGAGTATATGATGACGCCTTTTAATTTGTGGTTTTCTGCTGCTCTGAGCTGAAAGGAAAGAAAACGCTTCTGCTAGCACTCAGCTACAACGTAGAGAATCAAACTTTGCATACAAAATTTATGTGATATAACAATAGCTTACAAGAATATCCAGGTTCAAATTCTTTAAATTTTAAGAATAATGTAAGAATAAAGCCAGGCTAAAGCGACACCAGAACTAAGATGCTTTGTTTATCTGAGCTACCTCACAAAGCAAGACAATGATATAGGAATAACTTGAGAATAATTTCAAAATAAAAATAAATTTTTTAATAATATTGAGCCTAACCACGTAAAAGGGTTATGTAGGAAAGTACCTTAATCAACATTGAATCCTTACCTTTTTGGACCTTGAAACTTTGCCATATCGAACCAGAGCAATGCAATTCTTCAACTCAATTTTTTTCTTCACGAGTTCTTCGTAGTCTTTTTCGGTTCCAAAGTTGGCATATACAAGCTCACCCTGTAAAACAAGAAAAATTGCAATCAACGTACGTATTGATACAATCAAAAAGATTATTTGAAATTAAACGACTCAGCTATGGCTTGGCTTGCAGCTGTTGCATAACATTGCTTGCCTCGAAAAACCCTAGAAATCTGACTCTCTCATAAAAGAATTAACTGCACTCTCTCATTCGAACCAACTGCAAATTTAGACAAAGAATGGGCGGAATCAAATACATTGGATACAGAAGAAGCTTCAGGCGTATTGGATAGAGAAGATTTAGCTTCAGGCGCTACATTTCACAGTAGGCCATACTCGATAAGGGTATAAGGCATAAACGTATACGAATGTGTAGCTTTGTACGGAGCTGGACTACACTGTTGTAGTCAAATTCATAAAGTATGTGTAGACACGGGCATACTCTGCACGTATAGGTATGTAAGATATATGCAGATGCAAAGAAAGGAAAAACAGAGAAAGGAATATACAGAGAAAGGAACATGCAAAGAAAGGAATATACAGAGAAAGGAATATACAGAGATATGAAAGAAATGAAATCTCAGGAACGCCCCGTTAAAAATGAATTCATTATATCATGTGTGTTGTCAAACCTCGAATGTTCCTGATTGCGAGTAGGCGATGAACGGGGGTAGCGCCCGTGAATCGTTCTCGTATTGATTATAACTGTCTTCAACCGATAAAAAGCTGACTTCTTCGTCGCCGTTAGCGTTCATGAGTTTTACGCTGCCTGGTTCAGTGGGGTAGGATAAAAGGACTTTGTATTTCTTTATCTCAACACGATCGAAGCCTGCTTCTTCGAATTTCCCAGCAACCCATTCTGCCTGCTTTTTGCTCTCTGGAGAACCCGCTATATGTGGCATGCTTGTGAGATATCTGCAAATCAAAGAATCAAATTAAGCGCATACACCATTTGATGCTTAACATAGCGTTTAGACTGTATCCATTATCTTGTCTATATCAATGTCCATATCAGATTACAGCAAGCATTGGTGCGGAACACTGGCATTTATAACAAGCCTTCTTATCTCACCTGTAAGAGAAAAACCAAGGGTTTACATATATCCCCGATAAGGAGCCCCGAAAACAACTTACTTCAGGTTGTCTTTGATTCTGTCGGCGTAGACCTTTTCAGCAACCATTGCATGGTATTCGACGCGGCGATTTTCTTCCTTTGCTGAGCGCTTTGCGAACGACACGACGTCGTTAAACTTACTCGATGCTAAAAACACAGCAAATATTGCCAGCGAAAGTAGAACGAGGCAAAATGTCACTCTTTTCACCGTAAAACCCTCTTTCAACCAAGTCGCCGTACTCGACATTGTCAATGCGGTATTATCGTAGAGGATAAATCGACATAGTAACCCGCGTTAAAATGCTATGATCGTCAATAAACTAACGGATTCATCGCACATATCCAATTAGACAGCTGTTATACTAACAGTCAACAGGGCCTAAATCATCGGATATCTGCGACAGGTTACATTTTCACTCGGGCAGCGAAGGTGACCCCCTGGAAGAAAACTGGTTTGCATTGATATTAATGAGATTCTCTCGATTCAGACGGGGCTCCATGGAAGAAGAATGTTGCTGAGCAAGCTGTAAACTCCATTCAACACGTTCACTCGAGTGCATCAAACGATATCACCGAGATTTTGTATGACAGGTGGTAGATTTTCGATCGGAATGGATTGAATCATAAACAAATCTAGTCACAGTGGGTAATGTCAGTTCTTGGCCAAGGCAGGCATGTTCCCTTAGACCCGAGCATCCTGGCAAAAAGTTAAAACAAAACAAGAAGAAGAAGTGGAAAGAAAAGACGAAAAGAACAAAACAAGTAAATATGAAACGCTCACCGAGAGCTGGGTATCCATGTGACAGTGGGTCACCTCGCATGCGCAGAACAGTGCCTCTTTGAACACCATCTTTGGGTAAATACCAGCTATCAGGTCCCGTAAATGGGGCAATTTTTGCACCCTGTTGGTGCATACCGTGGAGGAACTGACAGTTAGCATCCCCTTCATCAAAGACAACCGGTTACTACTAAAATTTAGAAGAATACAATGCAGTGTTTCTAAGGTTGGCATTATTGGGGAATGGTGTATCGCCACATCGCGTGGAAAACACGCGAAAGCATCAATTGATAAAACGAGGCGTTTAAAGTCAGAGCGCAGCGCTGTGCATAGACGCTTATTTTTAGCTGTCCACTTCACAAATGTGATATGAATCAACCCAAAGCGTAACTCAAACTCAAACTTGGCTTTTATTAAAATAGTGTTATTGTTAGTCCAATTTGACTAACAATAACACTACCTCATTTCATTGCCTGTAATGCTTGTGCTTAACACGCAATGAAACAAGCAGCTGTTTTTGCGTTGTGCTCGCAAATAAAAATTCCGGGCAGTTCACGCAAGATCACCTTGGATAATAGAGTCAACTCTGCGAAATGCAAGCACACCGAGAGATCATGGAAATGTTCGAAATGCATAGAGGCTTATTTTATAAGGACTCGTGCCTCTGAAGCACAAATGAGAAACTCGTTCAAATTATAATATTACACAGTTTAAACTGTAGCTACATGTAGCTACAGTTTACTGTAACATAACTCAAGCCTTGTAGCTCGGAATGTAGCTACAAATGGCACTAAACAAACCCCTTTCCTTATTTGAAATTCTCGGAATAACAAATTAAACGACCGGCCCCTTAAAATGCCCCACAGTGCAGTTAACCCCCCATATAACGACCTCTTTACTAACAATGAGCGCCATGGACTCCAGCATCGCGTGCGATAAAAACCACTCACCGGGTATAATGGCTGATTAACAACAAACCTACATGAACAACCTGGTAATGACCTGTAAGCACAAAAGTGTTAGACTGTATACCTTTTAAAGAGACCTGCTATTATGGTTGACTTCTTGAGCTATGCACTCAATAATTCCTTCCACCTTCACCTCAATAGCATTTATCAACAATAGTTCGCATCTCTGCATGGACTGTTTGATTACATGTTCCTTGGCGCCCTGTGCGTTCGTCTTCTCTCTCCTCGCTTCAGAAACAGCAATTTAGTTGAATAGCAAGAGAACTGATGGGGCTAATGGGTGCTAATGTAGACATATTACACTGTATTGTCATAGTAGCATCATAAAATTATGTTATATATGCTGCCCGTTTTTTTATGAGAAAGTTTTTCTCAACCCAGCACTCAAACTTTCTTAACAATCAACTAATTTCAGTACCTAAACCTTTTTAAGGCTCTATTAGAATTAGTTGAAAAGTTTTGTTTTACCAAACTTTCTGTCTGATAGAAAGTATATTATATAGTCACCATAATGAATATTTCGTGCTTTCATAGCATCTGAATTTGTCAGCTTTCAACGGCTTCAAAAATCCAGCACTAAACTCTATTAGATTTATATTTTTTATTAGATATTTATTATTATATACTACACTTGCTATCGACAATAAAATTAGCTCATTTCCCTTTCGGAATAGATATTTTATCTTTATCTTTAATAAGTTATCTAAATCATTAATTTCTAGAGTTTAATATTCTTAAATTGTAGTCGCTATATTTTTAGTTTATGGTGGCTTGTATTTTACTTCAATTATTGCAACTTTAATAACAAAAATTTTAATAAAATGATAAAGATAAAAGTTGACATAATCATTGCGTGACAATGATTCATAAAAAGCTTGAACTTAAATTTAAAAACAATAAGTTATGATTAACTTAATATTTAAAAGCAGCTTAGCTCAACCTTAAAACAATTTAACTTGAATTTAAATCTTTTTGTTTCCTTTTCAACAGAACGTATCGACCACAGTAAAAACCCGCATATAAGAACCTGTAAATTTCCATCCAGTCTATTGTTCCAAGACAATAGGCTATTGTTTCTTCTACTGTTTTGAGCAGCAAAATCACCTTGAAGGTTCTTTATCCATTGGTTCTTATAACGCGAGTTTTTACTGTATTGAAGATTTTCAGACTAAGATTAAGTAATAGAGAGATTCGTCAATTGTCCCAAACTATGAGAGTAAGATTGAATAAGAGAAAGATTCAAATGGCCTAAAAGGTGGCATCGATGATTAGATATTGTTGATTATTGATTGTTTTATTTCCCACATCGGTCATTTTTAGTCTTCTGAAACGCTCATAATGCAAACATGCTGTCGTCTCAATCAGATCCTGCAAATGTGTCCTACAGATATTAAAAAATAAACTCAAAATTCGTGATACTTCCATAAACCTTTATCATTATAATTTACTGCTTGGTTCAACTCATTCTATCTTTTAAATCTTATGCATTAATTTGATTATGCATTAATCAATTTGATCTTACTTAATTATGTATTATGCATAACTTATATATATCTATTTATCATTATGTTATTTCACTTATGCATTACCTATATAATCTCCTAATTAGTATTTAATACATAATTATATCTTTGGCATAATTAGTAATTAATTAACTTAGTTATTATTAATTAAATTAACTCAAAGTTAAAAAGTTTGTTGTTGGTGAAAAACAATGGAAGCAGCTTACAGTTACCGTAAATCCTCGAATAAGCCCCCACCTCCGAATAAGCCCTCCCCTCGAATAAGCCCCCCCCCACCCCTCGAATAAGCCCCTATCCTGATAATCATTTGCAAGGAAATTGAGCCCAAGTTTCCGACATTGAAGTTGTTTAGTGAATGTATTGCAAGTAGCAGCAAGTTTAAACCAATAACTTTATTTATTGGCTGCATCGTATAGCTTTTATTTTGCTTAATATTGAACAATAATCAGGCTAAAGTTTCGTTTTTGCAAATAAACCCCGGCGTTTATTCAAGGATTTACGTTACTGAGTATTTGAACTTATTAAATCAAAATTAGATTGAGGGAAAATGTCAGAAAATGAGAAGAATAAAAGTGGAGGAAAAGAAAGAAAAAGGACATGGTGTTTCTTCCTTTCTTTTCCTACTTCTTACTTTCAAGAAAAATAAAACGATACCAAGAAAGAGAAAAAATAAGATAAGATTAGAGAAGGACGTGCAAGAAAAGTGGGCGGAAGTATAATGGTAGGGGCGTATCGGCCACAATCAACTCATTCCAACACCTCCATATAAACAGCTTAAAACCAAAATGAAATTAATTGGCACTACGTCAATGACATGCTAACTACATGTTGACGACAATTCTCAAATTAAGTGTCATATAAAATAACTGTATGTGTGAGATTAGCTAGGTTGGGGCATAAATAGAAAGGGCCAATGTCTTTATCAACTATGAAATTATCTCTCTCTCTCCTCTCTCTCTCTCTCTCTGGTTCATTATTTCTTGATATTTTGAGTATAACTTCTGACACACAGTCTAATAAATCTAATACCGTCTCTTTTCTTATAAGGGGTAAATAACTAAACTATATTTCCTACGGTATACGAAATGTTTCGAGTAAGCAATTATTATCCATATGGATTTGATTCTGTATTCAAATTGTCTTTATTTTCGTCGTGGAAGGATCAAGCAGACTTATTCGTTTTGTTATGCATCTCAGTTAGCTTTGTTCTTCTGTAATTTTCGTAATGAATCGACGCGGTCACCTCTATCAGGTCCTGCATGTGGGTCCTAAATGGTCGGATTAGACAGGGACATCAGATAGGGATATTAACATTTTGTGCCTTGCTGAATATTATACTAGATGGCATATGATTGGATAGCATTGGACTGGACAGTATTAGACTGAGTAGCTTTAGACTGGATAGCATCAGACTGGACAGCATTAGACTGGGTAGCATTAGACTGGATAGCATTAGACTAGATAGCATTAGATTGGTTAGTATTAGACTGGATAGCATTAGAATAGATAGCATTAGACTGGGTAGCACTAGGCTGGATAGCATTAGACTAGATAGCATTAGATTGGTTAGTATTAGACTGGATAGCATTAGACTGGGTAGCACTAGGCTGGATAGCATTAGACTAGATGGCATTTGACTGGGTAGCATTATACTGGATGACGTGTAACTGGGTAGCATTATATTGGATGGCATTATGTTGGATGGCATTAGACTGGATGGCATTTGACTGGGTAGCATTGGACTGAATAGCATTAGACTGGATAGCATTCGACTAGATGGCGTTTGACTGGATAGCATTGGACTGGATAGCATTAGATTAGATAGAATTAGACTGAGTAGCATTAGATTGGATAGTATCAGATACAACAAAACATTGCATTTAAGAGACTGCACTCTGTAACATTATAACTGAATCATTCCATCTTTTATCTCACTGTTACTATCGCCCACAACAACAACTGTCTACATTAGCATTGCCAATGAAATTGACATCATTCGCATAAAACGCGGAACCTTGGACTGGCAGCTGCCTACAAGGGCTACTTGCAGTGCCATCTTGGCAACAATTCGCCACTGCACGTATGTATTCAAGTGCAAAAGAAGGTAAAATAGAATGCTCACCTTATTAACATGTCTCTCAGCAACGGGAATTCGCAGTGCGTGCGGTTCTCGACTAAAAAGACACAAAGAATTATAACAACCAACGATTGCAACATATTCAGTTTTAGTTTTGGATGTCTGACGCATTTAAATACTGTACAGAGAAGACTGTGATGCGGGGCGTGGGATATTTCAAGAGAATTTAAGAATATTTCAAGCAACCGACTGTGGTTATCCTGAGACGTTATCAAAAAAGTAAATTACAATCCTATGAATATGTTTTAGAGCTTGTTTCGTTCATGTCTTTCCAACCAAAACCATAACAAGACACGGTTTAAACTTGCACATAAGAGCCTGTGAATGTTGCAGCCAGGCTATTATCCAAACCAAATAAGGGCATGACACACGGATTCCTTTAGTGAATTAAATTTCTGGATGCTCAAACAAGGATGACGTCATAATAGACCAGAAGGACATTGCGTGTGCTGGTGGTGACGATATGGTGAATAGTAAAAGGCAGTGAACGTTGGTTGAGCGTTCAGATTCAACTTAGCAGCAAAAGTAAAGGAACTCAGTATGTAGGTCTATTATTAAAAAACAATTGGCTATTGTTTCTTTTATTGTTTTTAGCAGAAACATAAGCAGTGAGGTTCTTAATCTGACTGGCCTTTACATGCAAGCTTCTATTTTAATAGGACAGACACGAAGAAACCAAACGAAAGAAGGACAAAGATTTCGTGGATTGGATACCTTCAACAACTCCCCAACGTGTCTTTCTGCCAAGGACATTCTTTCCTCCAACATTCACGTATTTATCACTACCAACAACAGCAAATGGTATTTGATCCTAAAATGATGAGGAATCCATTTAGCAATACACAAGTCATTAATGTATAAGTCCGTCTTCCCTTGGCATTAAATACATCGAGTTTAAATAATATTAAAGAAAATAAACGAATTAAATATTGGAACAACTGGACTATATGGCATCGTCAAACCATCCTTGACCAAATAATAATAATAAAATAATAATAAAAATCGAATAAAAAAGTAATACAATAATAAAAAGAAAATAGAAAATAATTTTAAAATAATAAAAAATAAATAAAAAGTAATAAAAAATAATAAAAAATCTTACTTTGATCTTGTTGTTTACTTTCATTTCGTCGTCTGTCAAATCGTTGTGTACAACGGGATAAATAGTGATGTTGTTAAAGTGGATGTCCTCTCTGATCTGCAAATGAAATGTGAGGAGGATAACACGTTGTGATGTACATAAAGTATGCTTGGCATCCCAACCTCAAGCTCTTCCGGGAAAATGAAAGTTGTTCGAGAATGCTCGAAATAACGGGTGTCAAAACCATGCTATACCAATACGAGGGGAAATGGAAACTCGTTCGATAAAGCAAATGTTCGAGATAGCGATATAAAACATATATGCCGTAAATCCTCGAATTAGCCCCCTGGGGGCTTATTCGAGGGGGGCTTATTTGAGTGGGAGGGGAGTGGGAGGCGAAATAGGAGGGAAGTGTCGATGTAGATGTGAAATAAAAGTACGACAGAAGAAATATGTTCAAAGAGATTTCACTTGAAGGTGACATGACGGGGACATTTGCACTTACTCTCTTCTTGAATGCTTCTCTTTCTTCAAGGGTTAGTGTATCAGCTTTGGATATGACAGGGATAACATTCACACACTTATCAAGCTGTTTCATTACAGAAATATCCAAAGGTTTCAGCCTGAAAAGCGAAGAAATATCATGAGGTCCAGCCTTGAGTTATTCAAAGGCATACAGCGGCAAAATACAATACGATGTTATCTGGCATCACATTTTGCTTTTGAGGGTTTTGTAAACTTGAAGTGGTAGTAGCCACTTTAGTAATTGAATTGCATTGGTTTCATTGTTGTAGATTTTGAAACTGGGTAAGTAGCATTTTCTCCAATATTACTACAGAAGTACAGTACACAGAAGTTGCAAAAAATACTCCGCAACAAAAAGTATGTAGCACTGGTCAATAAAAAACTCCATGTCTTCCAGGGATTGGTCTTAAAAAGGGCAGGTCGTATATAAACTGGTCTTTGTAGAGCGAATTCATTGCCTCTTACCGGTGCCCTGTTGGAGAAATGAAATAGAGGCAACAGTGGACTCTGTTGTCAGGAATTCTTGTTCTTCTATTAATGCTGAGTTCTTCTTTCAAATATTTGTCATACTGGTCATTCACATGGCCCACAACGGGTTCCCAACTGCAGGACAAAAAAGAAATCAAGATGAGTTATAAACGAGCCTAAAAACTATAAATACGTTGATCTTTGTTGGACATTAACTTGCTTCCGAATACAGTGGAAAGTAGCAATATTTCGAAGTAGTAAGTTAGGTAACTAGTCAGGCAAGTTGTTTTTAGGTGGTGTACAACAAAATATGGTACCATCAAACTTTCAGCTGGATTCTTATTCCAAGTTTAGCTTGCATAGAAGGTGAATTATTTAGCAAGCTGCAACTCACACTTTGTTGACAACACATTGTCAATTACGTCTACATACCATAAACCCTGTAGTAAGTCCCAACATACAAACAAGCCCCCCAAACAAACCCCCTCGTGATAATCATTTGAAAGGATGTCGAGGCCAAGTGTCAATACATTGAAGTTATGTGTCTTAATTAGAATTTTACAGAAAGTAGAATGAAATCTACTATACCAATTGGAGTTGTTAATTTGGTCACCAAACCCAGGAGTATCTGTCACAGTGAGTTTCAAATTCACCCCCTTCTCTTCAAGGACTAAAAGAAAAAATGGCATACCATAAACAACTGATTTAACAATTAAAAAAGAAGACATTGTCTATACTAACAATAGTGGACAAACATCCTTGGGTCACTGGCAAAAATTAATGAAAAAAGACTATCAACCCGTAAATTTCTTTCTTTGTGAGACTTATTCAACTCCCGCCAAAAACAATGTCTCTCAATCAGATCCTTGTGGTCACCAAATGGAATTGTGTCAATACAATCAAATCCCGCTATCTCAAACTCGGTTATCTCGAACAACTTCTCGAACAGATTCCCGTTTCCCCTCATTCTCCATTTGGGTGAATTTAGTTCGGATATCTCAAACTCCCGCTATGTCGAACAAATTTTCATTTCCCCTGCGAGTTCAACATGGCAAGAGTCAACTGTATTGTATGTGCCTTTCTCTAGAGATAGCATTGGGGGATTCATGCAAAATTGATTGACAAAAGTCGAAGAATTTTGTCCACTGATGTATGTGTGTGTGCTACAAACCGTGTGTAACTGTTTTAATCTCGACTGTTTTTGAAATTCCACTGGACAAAGGTGTGCATGTTGGACGGCTTGCTTTGGTCTTGAACAAGGTGTTAATAAGAGTTGACTTGCCAAGTCCAGAAGACCCTGGGAAAAAATAAGCCATTCAATAAGCATTAAGTATAAAATGACTGACACAATGAAATATTGGGATAATAGGATTATTGATTTATGGGGCTTGTATTCCAAATGCTTCTAAGACTTATTGTAAAATGTTTTCTGTTTAGCTTCCGTGGCCAGATGCACTGTTATGATAAGAGTAGAAATTTGTCATGTTATGAACAGGAGTATTCAAGAGTTTAATATTTCGAAAGATGTCAAGAGATTTCTCATTTGCCTGATAATGAGAGAGGTCTCTCAAAACAGCACACTCGTAAACACTCCTGTTCACGACATGGCAAACTTCTATTCTTATCATGAAGATCACTAAACAGACAAACAAAAACATATTTAAAATGTATTGCTCATTACAATAATAATTTGCCATGTAGGGTTATCGTGTAAACATGCTACATATTTTGTGCTTACCAGTAAGCAAGCAGACAATGTTTGCTTGTTAATACAGGCTGGGAGCCCTAACAATTGACAAGATGTAGACCTGCAACTACCTACCCCCAGAGCTATATTCCAGAACAAATACCCTGGGCAGTGCTTATTGCATAGAGCATAAGGAAAACCATAACACTTACCGACGACCATGACATTGAATTCAAATCCTCTCTTCAAGCATTTCAACCTCAACTGATCTTGAATTGAGTCGAACCCAACAGAGGCATCAAGGGGTGTCTTTAATTTTGACCCCCAATGAGTTGTGGTTGCCATGGTTTGTTGCATGATTTCCAGAAAAGATGAATATGACAACATGCCTAAACAAAGCAAAATGCGGAGAGATCTTCAAATAGTCTCTTTAACAGGGTTCTCGTTCAAATATTTAAGATTGATAACGACATTTGAACTTTATCTACCTTTCTCTGCTCTGACTTCAGCCTTTTTGGTGACCAATTCTCTCTCCGCCTCGTTAAAATCTCCACCCATAAGCTGAACAGCCAGTGTAGAGATCGTTGCTACATCGACCCACCCTGTCTCCTCCACATCAGCAAATTTGAAGACTTTGTTCAATGCTAGGAAATGAGTGTGGTTCTGTTGGACATTTGCAACACATTGACAAGTTATTCAACTTCAATTTCTACTGAAAATGCACCCTTAAGAATCTGGTGCAATTCTAAGCCAAATGAAAATTGTAAAATGTTCATGGCTACTTTAGCAGCTATAATAGCTTAAATATTGCTGTTAATCAAATTCATTAGATTTTCTGGGGCAATAAAAATCTCCTCCGACTCTACTACTCCCTGCTCCCTCCTCCCGACGGTCGTGCCCCACCCACCCTAAAATTATCCTGTCTTCATTTCTTTATTATACTTACCATCTTCTTGTACATTGGTCAGAATAACCTAGAAATAAGAATAAGCCTCTTTTTACTTTTGTATCAATATAAGCCACTGCATTGAAAAGCGTGGACAATAAAAATAACAGGAAACGAGTTTAGGCCAAAACATCACTTCAACCGAGCTAGCACAGTTCCTACCTTGGTAGTATCCATTTTACGCTTTATTCGGACGATAAACACAAAAAGAAACTCCTTGTACTACTCCCTTCAAGAACGCTGAATGGTTTCAGTTTCTAAGCAATGAAAGTTGTGAATGGAGATTAGCACAAGCTTCAGAATGCTGAAAGAATTCATCAAATGCAGAGGCGAGGCCCTCCTAATGCGCCTGCAGAGCTTTGGGTCAGCAAAACCACAACAAACAAAGGGTGTCCAAATTGGAGTTAAAATGAAATGATTTGTCACAACAAAAATATCTTCAAAAAAAAAATACTTTTTACAAACTAATAAAAATGTTACAGGAAAATATTACACAACCAATGCAACAAACAATATTGATAATGCTACAACTTGTTGAAATATAATGAAAACATTTCAGAGATAAAAACTTCTTCCAAAAACAGTATTATAAAGACACCACTGATATTTACAAAACTGAAGAATAGCTACAGCCAAATTTATCTGGGCTTATAAAAACATGAACAAAAAGATGGCTCTAAAAATTATGTTACCTGTGACATTTGAAAATGTCTACAAGAATAGCTTCTACAAAACTCTGCATTTTACATAATAAAAATAGCCAGCGTTCGGATTACTTTCTGATTGACTTAGTTTCAGTCCTGTCTTTGAAAGCTCTTAATTGTTCAAGTTCGCTTTGCATCGCATCCATATCTGAATTACTGACAGCGACCTGTGTAAACAAGCAAAGTTTAATCAGTAAGCTGCAGCTTGCCATTTATTTATTATTGTTTTTATTGTATATATAGGATATACTTTATGCCAAAAAATTGCAAATTGATACACCTTAAATCAAAGCAAAGCAAATCTTTCATCGGCAATTCTGGGACAAATTACTGAGTTTTTTTTGCAAAGGAAAGTATTATATTGAGGGAGATTTTATGTCCAAAAGATTTCACAGTATATTTTAATATCATTTGCATAAAATCTACTTTTCCATTTACCATGTCAAGTAATAGCTCAATTTTATATCTCAAGAGATTATTTTCTTCTTCACTTTCTTTAAGTCTTTTCTTTAACTTTTGAACTTCTTTCTTGCTCTGAATACTTTGCCCATCAGACTCGTCACCATCTTAAAAATATAAGCAAAATTTTCAGTAACACAAAACCAGTTATATAGAAGGGAATTTCGGTTTCTTCTGGTTGCCCCGCTAACTAGTATAATTCGTAAAACTACAAAGCTAACAAGCAAAATGGATAGGTATAGCTAGTTAAACAGATAACTGGCTTTTAAGAATAAAATAGCAAACTTCTCAAAATCAGCATACCTTTTGACAACCATTGACCTTCTTGGAAGACATACCTCTTATCGCCAATTGCCAAGTCAACTGGATTTTGTTCAAAATCCAAACTTGGATTTAAACTTTGTCTGTCCACCAGTTGGGTGTTCGTGGCCCCAGCGTCCGCTCTTCGGTCTGGTATCTTGCGATTCGCTTTAAAACTCGGCTTCCTAAACAAAGGCATCTTTAAACTCAAGTAATTCAAACTTTCTACCGACAAATATCAATCAAACATCAAAAGTTATTGCAAAAGCAAAACGAAATACAATCTCAACGAGTGTTGTGTTTGTGTTATCAGCTCTTCTTGCTGCCAGACGACAAAATTGAGTTGAATTGAATCAACCAGCAGCTTGTGTCTTGCAGATATAACTTTTTCGGGGTTTACCTTGCACCCATGCACCCAAAATACAGTATAGTGCAGATTATTATTGCATAAATAGTTTTGACATACATAATAGAGCTCACGGAAAAGTTACGGAAATTCTGAGAAGAAATTGCCGTACAAGCACCACAACACATTTTTAACAATAAGCGAGAGAAATGGGGTGGGTCTCGCTCAGCAGTTTCCTTTTTGTCATCAACCTTTCTACTCAAGTAGCGGGGATATATTAACACAAAACAAAAGTCATCGGTTTGGCTTCAATGTGTATATTGCTTAAAATATAAACGTTAGTAATTTTGTCAATGAATGTTAAAATGCATGAATGTAATATATAAGTTTGAATTAAAATGACATGATTATAAGCAGCAAATGAAGCAGTAATTAAATGGAAAAAATCGAATAACGTCTTCTACATCATAACACAAATGAAATTACTTGATATCTCAACATCATTAATGTCAGGACAGATCCCAAAATGCATACCCAAACCCAGGGGATTTTAGGGACAAATTTAGAAAAATCAAAAATGCAGAATCAAAAGTGGCGAGCAAATGGTAAAAGAGCCATATGAAGAGAATTCAGTGAGTGTTGTACATTAATATAGTTCTCTACAAGGCTGCAATTCCTCCATAAATAGTCCAAACAAAAACATGTCCGTTCTTTTCACCGCCAACGACGTGAATATGATCAAGTGAAGGGTAGCTTTTCAAGTTAAAATACTCTGTAATCTTGAAAGCAGGTACGTGGCAATTGCAAGATGCATGATTAAAACCTTCACTGTTTTCAATAATACTCTTAATATCAATGCAGTATTGGAAACTGAATAAAACTTCGTCACTGCTTAATTCTTCTTTGATAAACGAATCAAAGTAATCTTCAAAATAGCACCCGGACAAATCACATTGGTCATCAATATTTTTCTGTATGACCATTTCGTTGGCAAGAAAATCAAATACAAGATGGTTGTAGAACGTTGTTCGACAGGCCTTCCTTATTCTGTCGGCCCCCTCTCCCCCAGAAAAATAACACATACAAAGTGAGGCATCCTTAATCAGGGTCGGCATTTTCAAGGACGAAATCAAAGCAACTGACACCCCATATTCAGCAGATTCCATGTACTCCATGTATAATTTTGTTTCTGAATCCAAATCAGCATTTTCCATTAAATAACCAAACTCGTCGACTTCATTATCTTTTATATTATCTGGAAATCTCCCCTTCAAAGAACGAAACATCTTCTCAACAGTAGAAAACCTGATGACTTCACGCAGTATACAAGCACTAGATGCAATGTAAACTGTCGGTTCTTCCGAAACACACACTTTGTAAAAATAGTCGATGTTTGGAGCATCGTGAACAAATTTTCTCAAATTTCTTAAAACCTTTTTGACCGTCAACTTACTGGATATACACTCAGCTAATTGCACGTCAGAGTTGTCACTTTCGCTGTCACCTTCATAACAATTGATATTGCTAGCCTCCTGAGGCTTCTTAGCAACAACATCAATGAAATACATTTCTTTCTCAACTTGGCTTTCAGAACTTGCATTTGCTGACTTGGTCGTTACAATGTTGGCAATTGGAGATATTTGCTTAGAACAAGATGATTTATCTTCTGCCTCATTTGATGTTTCCTTTGAAATGGTGCAACCAGTTTCATCTAAAGCACCAACAGTATTGCTTGTCTTTCCTTGCTCAATTTTTTCCGAACTATCCTCTTCCTTACTTACTTCATTAATTTGCTCTGTTCTTTCGTCATTTTTTACCTTGGGAGCTTGAAAATTTAATTCATCTTCATTCATATCATCATCTCCAAAAGACTTAGTGCTGTGGACATCAAGATCCTGGTCATTTTCCTCAGAATCATATTCTTCTTGATCTTCATGATTGGAATCTTCCTCTTCTTCTTTCTCCTCCTCCTGATTCTCCTCTTCTTCCTCCTCTTCTTCCTCCTCTTCTTCCTCCTCTTCTTCCTCCTCTTCTTCCTCCCCTTCTTCATCATCGTTGTCATCTTCATCTTCTTCACCATCATCAGAAATATCACTGACCTCCACATCATCAACTTCCTTTCTAATATCTCTGTCACCAAGCAAGAGCAGATTTGTACGGACCTTAAGCTTCTTTAAAAGGTCTGTCCCCATGTTCACAGCACCATGCCTCAACTTCATATAATGTTGATCTACAGACTCAGAGAAATCTTCTTTTGGGCATCTTTTAAGTGGATCTGTTTGTCTGACAGCATAAATAGACCCATAACATGGTCTGCTGAGAAATACATCTGTCAGAAGAGATCTTAAAGATACTGCACACACTTCCTGTCTTTCTGGGTTATATCGCACTGTGTACACCTGTTCATTTTCTTTGTGGCTCAGCAAGAAAAATGCATATATTGCTGCAACTCTCAGGCAACCATCTTCATTCTTCCAAAAGAAATCTGCATCTTCAAAGTCAAACTTTGTGTATATTCCATACTGCATTTCAACTTTTGGAATATACTTATCATTATTTGTCTTTCTTTCCTTTTCATCACGGATGTATCTATATCTTTCCCAAACTTTTAGTGTCAAACATAAACTTGGAAATGCTCTGACAACATTTTCTCTGTCAATACCAGAAAGATAGTTGAAAACCTCATGCCATACAAACGTTGGGAGTGCAGCAATGTAATTAGCATCTGTGGCAGCATTGGAAAAACTAGAACCCTCTCTCTTCACTGGGTAACAATATCGTATAGACAATGCTCTTTCATATAGTTCACCAGCTTTCAATGAGTTCCCTTGTAACTCTTGTTGCTGTGCTTCACGAAAATAATTCAAACATTGCATATAATCTGCTCTTTCCCATTCAGGAACAACAAACCCAAGACTTTCTCCTTGTCGTTTCACCACTATGTCAGTTTTAAGAATATATTTGGCACCTTTTGTCACTGGTACAGATTCATGAAGGATGTTCTGGCTGAAGACAACTGCCTTTCCAATTGATGGTTTAATAACAAACTTCAAGTAGCCATTGTCAAGCCCACCAGATGACAGAATTTCTTCTTCTACAGATACATCTTTTCTTGGTTTCTTGTTTTTGGGAAAGTAAAAACAAGTAGAGCCACCTTCAAAATCTTCATTCAAATAAATCACAAGTGTTAGCAATGATCGACGGTCTCCATTTGGGCAGTATTGTGAATCTTTATGTGGTGAAAAGAATTGGGAGGAATCATCACTGTATTTGTTAATTCTGAATGCTTCATTGAGACCTTCAAACTCCCAAACACCATTTGAAACAGCAAATCCAAGAGGTTCACAAGACAAAAGCAAATCTTTAAAAAAGTTCACAATTTCTGGTGCTAAAACATCCCAAAGATTTGATGCAAATTTATCATCAAGCACCAGCAGTCTAGAATTATTTCTTTGGTTGTTTGAGTACTTGTCAGACAAATCTTGAAATTTCAGCTTTTCACTCTTGGTAATAACATCATTGGCCTCTGATGAAGCTAGCAAATTATCTATAGTCAGCAACACAGAATTCTCATCTTGATTTACAAGGTTAAGACTTGGCCTTTTTTTACTTTCTGCACCAAAATTATCAATGATTGAAGTTTTCAAACAGTTATCAGTTGTCAGCAGCGAGGAACTGTCAAATAAATTGAGTTCTTCATCATCCATTTCCATCGCAATGGGGTTGTGGTTATCTTTCTTCTCGTTCTGCATTGTGAAAAAAGAAATTAACACAAGGTGTACATACACGTGCTCGTGGAGAACGTCCAGGTCAGTGCAGCAGAGCAGTGCTTCCACTTTTAAAAATTAAATTTCCTTCCAACTTTTGCTTTATTTCCCTCCAAATATTGTGAAATTTCCTTTCACATGTATACCAATAATTTGAAGCACAAACACTCTAAAATGGCCTCAAAATGACCGAGCCAGACAGAACAGTGCTTGAATTGAAAAACGATAATATATGCTAATTTACGCAAATTCGTCTCATTCTGAACTATTATATGTTGAAATTTATGCACGTGACACAAAAGAAACATGTTTTGGTGACGGTTGGTCGTGCAAAAAAGTTGAGTTAATTTTTTATTATGGTGTCATAAGTTACAGTCATTTTCTGTCTGGGCTCATAAATTAACACGAACAGAAATTCAACGTGTCTAAAGGCCACTTGAGTGGGAATTTTTGCTGTAAACAATTGGAAAATGGTTTTTTTGCCATTATTTATCAAATTTTCCTTCTTTCCGTGGTATTTCCTATTTCCTTAATTTCCCCTCTTTTTCACTATATTTTCTCAAATTTCCTTCTTCTTATACACAACGTTTCGAACTTTACTCATAGGCGCCGACTACGTGGGGGCTTGGGGGCTCAAGCCCCCTCTGGAAATTTCTATGGGGGGGCTCAGCCCCCCCTGGGAATTTTGTTTGGGATCTGAAAAAACACGTTTATTTTATTGAAGAAACACTAATCAAAGAATTGAGCTGATGATACTGTAGACCATGATGGTATATCTGTTTTATTGCAATGTCTTGTTTTTTTGTTATACATAATACATATGTATATTGTACGTTATTAAAAGTAACAGGGAGTTTTTCTACCTTTTTATTTTTCCAATTTTTTTTTAATTTTGAGCCCCCCCTGGGAAAAATAAAAGTTGGCGCCTATGGCTTTACTCGTCTTCGGGTGTAAGGAAATTCGTCAGAGGAGAACGTAAATAAACAAACGATAGGAATGACATTTGTCGTTTCTTATATACTGTACCATAATATAATACCTCGACAAAGCAATTAAATTTAGACATAATAATAATTGATATGTAATACACAGAATCGAATATCTTCAACAATTTTTCAACAATTTCTCAGCACAAGTTCGACATTTGGGATGGTTGCACTGAAAAGAGCCATTTTCTTTTGCTGTTGAAAACAGCTTGGTACGGACAATTATGTCTTTGATGTTTTTGTTTCTTCTGTATGCCATGAGAGGTGGAGATTTGAAATGTTCTTTGTTTCATCGTCTTCAGATAATATATTAAAATTGTCGTAGATTATTTTCTTGATGTTTTTATCAAGTAGATGATATGTGAGGGTGAGAGGTATACGTTCCTGTGTGTTTTGTTTGGTTGAAGGTTGTAGAAATTTTTCTTGTAATAAATTGGATACACGTCGTAAAGCAGATTGAACAACAGATGGCGGGTAATTGTGTTGGTGAAAAAAGTTGCCATTTCCTTGGTTTTTTCATGGAAGTCATCCTGACTGGAGCATAAACGGTGTAGGCGTAGGAACTGTGAAAATGGGATTGAGTCTTTACATTTGGTGGGATGAGAAGAGTCGTATAACTGACGTACGTGTGGGCATCGGTCTCTTTGTAGAAAACTGTCGAAATCTGTCGTTATTGGGTGGCAAAAGGTGGCAAAAGTTAAACATACCTCCTGCACCATGTTCTGACCAAACTATCACAAAATTAGCGAAAAAGAAAGAGTGAAGTCTTGACTGAAACAATGTAACCTGAAAAGCTAATATCTAGCTTCTTGAATCTCAATATCGTAGACATTGATTTTGAATCTTAAATTATACTGTACAATGATTGTGATACTTGAGCTTTGAAAAAAGTTATCATCCCTTGCATAAATTCTCTGAATGGAGTTAGTCTTGATCAACAAATTTTGTACATTAATAAAGTTCTCTACAAGGCTGCAATTCCTCCATAAATTGTCCATACAAAAACATGTCCGTTCTTTTCACCGCCAACGACGTGAATATGATCAAGTGAAGGGTAACTTTTCAAGTTAAAATACTCTGTAATCTTGAAAGCAGGTATGTGACATTGACAAGATGCATGATTGAAACCTTCACTGTCTTCAATAATACTCTCAATGTCAATGCAGTATTGAAAACTGGATACAACTTCGTCACTGCTTAATTCTTCCTTGATGAACGAATCAAAATACTCTTGAAAATAACATTTGTCATTACCACAATTATAATCTTTGCTTTTCTCTATGACCAGTTCTTGAGTGAGAAAATCAAAAACCAGGTGGTTGAAAAAAGTCGTTCGACAGGCCTTCCTTATTCTATCATACCCGTCTCCACAAGGCCAATTACACAGACACATTGAGCCACTCATAATCGTTGTGGGCTGTTTCAACGTCGAAATCAAAGCAACGGATACCTCATCATCGCAAGTTTCTAAAGCAAGCTCCAAAGCATCAATGTAGTTTGTTGGTCGACTGAACGACTCCATCTCAGGGTAACCTTCAACCAACTCTTCATACTCCTCTCTTTGATGTTTATGTATCCTGAGTGGAAAACGTTCGTCATAACGATAGAATGTCCTCTGAGCAGTAGATTGTTTGATGGCCAGTTGCAAAACACAGGCACTAGATACAATATACACCACAGTATCATACCCGTGGTAAAAGTAGTCCTTGTCTGGGGCAACTTGAATATGTTTTCTCAGATTTTCTACAATATCATCGACATCACTCTCACTGTATTCATAGTCACTTACTTCCAAGTCAGAGTTCTCACTTTCACTGTCACCTTCATAGCAATCAATATTGCCAACTGCTTCATCATTCTTATCAATGGTGTTAATGAAATAAATATCTTCCTCAGCTTGGCTATAAGATCCTGCACTTGTTGACTCTGTATTCACCATGTTGGTCATTGAAGTTAACTGTTTAGAACCAATGGATTCATCCTCGGTATTACCTAGCATACCCTTCAAAACGTCGCCACAGGGTGTGTGGAAAACACCAATAGTATTGCTTGCTTTCCCTTCCTCATTATCATTTAAACCATCGTATTTCTGAATATGAGCTGCAGCATTGAATTCATCTTGATTAACATCATCATCTGCAAAACATTTAATGCTGTGGACAACAAGATCCTGGTCAACTTCTTTAGAATGATCATCTTCATCATCCTTATTTTGGCAATACTTCACATGCCTGGTATCACACACCTCCACATCTTTTTCTTTCGTACAACTCCCCTCTTTCTCTCCCTTTTTTGCATGACTCCCCTCCTCTGCTATTGCCACATTTTCTAGAACTTCCTTTCTAATATCTCTATCACCAAGAACAAGCAGATTTGTACGGACCTTGTGCTTTTTTAAAAGGTCTGTCCCCATGTTCCCAGCACCATGCCTCAACTTCATATAATGTTGATCTACAGACTCAGAGAAATCTTCTTTTGGGCATCTTTTAAGTGGATTTGTTTGTCTGACAGCATAAACAGACCCATAACATGGTCTGCTGAGAAATACATCTGTGAGAAGAGATCTTAAGGATACTGCACACACTTCCTGTCTTTCTGGGTTATATCGCACTGTGTACACCTGTTCATTTTCCTTGTGGCTCAGCAAGAAAAATGCATACATTGCTGCAACTCTCAGGCAACCATCTTCGTTCTTCCAAATGAAATCTGCATCTTCAAAGTCAAACTTTGTGTATATTCCATATTGCATTTCAACTATTGGAATATACTTATCATTATTTGTCTTTCTTTCCTTTTCATCATGGATGTATCTATATCTTTCCCAAACCTTTAGTGTCAAACGTAGACTCGGAAATGCTCTGACAAAATTTTCTCTATCAATACCAGAAAGATAGTTGAAAACCTCATGCCATACAAACGTTGGGAGTGCATTAATGTAATTAGCATCTGTGGCAGCATTGGAAAAACTGGAACCCTCTCTTTTTACTGGGTAACAATAGCGTATAGACAGTGCTCTTTCATATAGTTCGCCAGCTTTCAATGAGTTCCCTTGTAGCTCTTGTTGCTGTGCTTCACGAAAATAATTTAAACATTGCATATAATCTGCTCTTTCCCATTCAGGAACAACAAACCCAAGACTTTCTCCTTGTCGTTTCACCACTATGTCAGTTTTAAGAATATATTTGGTACCTTTGATCACTGGTACAGATTCATGAAGGATGTTCTGGCTGAAGACAACTGCGTTTCCAACTGACGGTCTAAGAACAAACTTTAAGAAGCCATTGTCAAGCCCACCAGATGACAGAATTTCTTCTTCTACAGATACATCTTTTCTTGGTTTCTTGTTTTTGGGAAAGTAGAAACAAGTAGAGCCATCCTTAAAATTTTCATTTAAGTAAATCACAAGTGTTAAAAGTGATCGACGGTCTCCATTTGGGCAATATTGTGAATCTTTATGTGGTGAAAAGAATTGGGAGGAATCATCACTGTATTTGTTAATTCTGAATGCTTCATTGAGACCTTCAAACTCCCAAACACCATTTGAAACAGCAAAGCCAAGAGGTTCACAAGACAAAAGCAAATCTTTAAAAAAGTTCACAATTTCTGGTGCTAAAACATCCCAAAGATTTGATGCAAATTTTTCATCAAGTACAAGTAGTCTAGAATTATTTCTTTGATTGTTTGAATACTTGTCAGACAAATCTTGAAATTTCAGTTCTTCACTCTTGTTAATAATATTAGTGGCCTCTGATTTAGCTAGCAAATTATCTATAGTCAGCAACACAGAATTCTCATCTTGACTCACAAGGTTAAGACTTGGACTTTCTCTACTTTCTGCAAGAAAATTATCAATGATTGAAATTTTCAAACAGTTATCAGTTGTCAGCAGCGAGGAACTGTGAAATAAATTGAGTTCTTCGTCATCGATTTCCATCGCAATGGAGTCGTGATTATCTTTCTTCTCGTTCTGCATTGTAAGAATCGAATTTATTGCGGAGTGAACCCACACACAGAAAAAGCCAGTGCCCAAGAATCAGGCCAGAACACAACTGCAGCTTTGCTTTCTTCAATAATCTTGAAATAAGCGCCTCCTCCCTGAATTAATAGGACAATAAATAAACGCCCTGTCGTGGCCTCTGCGGTGGTGGGAAGAAATGTAATGGAATTTGCCATCACTCACTGCCTTCACCTTTCTATTTAGAACTTTATTTCTATCTATGAGAAAATGCTGGCAAATTTTGTCTTTTTTTTATTACCTTAATATTGCTTGCTTTCTGCCTCCATCAATACTGATGATTGGTGTTGGCGACCACATTTGCACTTCGTTTGATTTCTATCCTCCACGTGGTACTGTCTTCAGCCAACATCTTGGCTTTGGTGTATGATACCCCTGTCTATTCTTTAGTGTTGCTGTGATGTAAAAGCAATAATCAAGACTAAAGCATCTAGCAATTGATTAAAAAGATATGGAATTTAAGATATTAACAAGATAAAGCTTGCTTCCATCGTATGTGAAGCGTACAGTTAAACTCGATAACCGAATGATTTTCTCTGCCGGCCAATTCAATTGTGGCATGACGCATTTATGTGGAGCGTGAAGGCAAATGACTAATATCAACGGGTGAAGAAAGGATGACCATACGTCTGCTGCGTTGATTCCTTTGACCTTGTGTTATGCTATTTTCCACTGCCTGGAAGGGTTCCTGTGGACTACTGGTAGCTTCCCTGCACAATAAGCTCAAGACCTCTGGTTCAAAAACCCTGATGAGAACATCTACTTTTTGTGTCTTGATTAATCTGTAATTAAATGCCCTAGATTGGCTACTGCACAAAAGTATGCATGACATAATAATACTTACAGTGTCTGGTGTGTCAATTTAAGATTAGGATTAAGGTTAGGGTTAGGGTTAGGGTTAGGGTTAGCCTATTCGGAGGAGAAAGGCGGTCAGGATGCGCAGTAGCATAAATAGTGGTACTGCGCAAGAGCGTATAGGACGTAATGGTGTCTTAATGGCTGAGACATTGACCTTAGCCTTAGGGTTAGGGTTAGTGTTAGGGTTAGCCTACGCGGAGGAGAAAGGTGGTCAGCATACGCAGTAGGAGGAGTATTTGTACTGCACAGGAGCTTGTATGATGTAATGGTGTCCTTAATGGCTGATACATTGGCCATAGGGTTATGGTTGGGGTTAGGGTTGGCCTATGCGGAGGATAAAGGTTGTTAGGAAGCAAGGTAGCATAAATATTGGTGTTGCGCAGGAGCGTATATGACGTAATGTTGTTTTGGCTTTAGCCTTAGTTTTATGTTGTTGTGAGAGTTGTTGTTGACTCTTGTACTGATATACTAACAGAACGTTTTACTATGCTTCACTCCTGAGACCCTAACAAGAATTTTAAAAACTTCTCGACCATGACAAGAGAAAAATATCAAAAGGTGATATTTTTATATATTTTTATTTTTGCTTCGTTCTGTCTGCAGTGCCTAGGCCGTAAAAACAAGCGCATTTTTGTGATTTTTCGAATGATTTGTTGTTAATATTGATGGTTAATGGTTTGAAATTGTGTAGTAATTGCTGCCGCTAGGCAGCCTTTTATCCTGTATGGGGACCAATTTTTCCGGAAGTGAACTTTAGTCACGTGACAAGAACAATGAGAACAATGCAACTTGACTTCAGAGACGCCGACATTTGTAAACGTTCGGATCCGTTTTTGCTTGGCTGTGTGTGAATGGGGTCACTGTCACTGGCGTCTGTGTGTATTTGTGATCAAGTGTCTGCCAGTAAAAGCAAATCTTTCCCAGAAATGATGCTAAAGCTCTTACAACTGTGTTCACTTACTTTTACTGACAATTTGCTTTTATATATTGGTAAACAGGTATATATTGATCATTTGTATTACAGAAATATAATTTTCATTGTCATTATAAAGCACACGTTTTGATTTTTAAAAACCATCGTTTCCATGTTTACGACATATTTAACATTGTGGTACACTTTTGTTTATGGATGTGGTTTTGAATTATCTATTCATGCATCCTGGCAGGAGTTACTTAATTGTAATCATCGTAACACGAGTATTTTCAAAATTTCAAATGCATTTCCACCAGAACCAACAACATTTTTTAACCTGTTAAAAACTGCCTTCGATCTGTTTTGAAAGACTTGACGTTGAAACACGAACTCCATACTAATTAAGTAAAGAACATTAATATTCATATTTCTTACAGCTGTTAATGTGATTTCTTTTTTGGTTTCTCTCACTCCTTGATATTGCCATCCATTTTTTGCAACTACAATGCGTCTTTACAGTGGGGTAGATAGAGGGGGGGTCAGGGGGCCCCCTGTAGAGCTAAACATACGTTTTGTCGGAAAATTGCTGTTCTTGTCGGAAAAGAAATATCTTCTGTTTACGTTCAGTTCTAGCTAATTTCCCTATCTTATATTCATAGTCTTGAAGAAACAAAAATGCTTATTAAATTTCTGTCCGAAAATCTGAATTTCTTGCCCCCCCCCCCCTATAAAATTTCCTATCTATGCAACTGGCTTGTTAGGTCCAGTAAAAGCAGTATATATGATTTTAGTAAGCATTTTATTGAATATCGAGTTCTTTGAAGGCTTCAGTCTTCAGGCCTACTGTTAAATTTGAGGTTCGAAACCTATTTCACAAACTTTTTAATACCCCCGGCAGCACCTCATTGCAGTTTGCAAGCGTCTAGTATAAATTTTAATTTTTGCTGCGAAGCAGCCTTTACTAATCTTGAATATAGGCAGGAAAATTCGAGATTTGCCTTCTGGAGTCACGTGACCAGAACAATAACTATTGCGCAATATTTTGACAATGGCCATTTCGCCTTCTATCCAATGAGGATTAAGCTATTGCGGTGATTGACGTGAGTATTGTTCACAGAAAGCAAGGGAAATCTACGACATCTACGATATTCATTTATTCTTAACACATTTTATATTTACTCACTAGAAATGTTTATGTTCATGTTAACTATTTCAACTACACTCTTTTTTTATAAGAACCAGATAATTTTTGCCGAGGCTCGATGTTCTTAATTTTTTCATAATTTGAGGCTCAAATGTTCTTAAAAGTGTTCTTATTTTATTTTTGCAGTGATATTAGACCAGAACTCCAACATTATTTATACATGTACTCAGCTACTTTACTACGGCATAACAGGTTGTCTTATGAATGACTTTTGTTTAGGAATTGCATGATTTCGTTTTGTTGAAGTGAAAAAATTCAAAAATCACTTTTTGTTTCTTTTTTCATTTCTCATCCGAGGCTGAGCATGTTCTAAACTTGTTCTTATTTTTTTGAGAAATCGAGCCTCAGTGTTCTTATAAAGTGTGTTCTTATAAAAAAAGTGTATTTCTCACTCTTTTCAAATCCGAATTGTATCTGTAAACAGTAGTGTCGTGTCGTGGTACAAAGTGAAAAAGACTGTCCCTCAATATTATCACTGTATGTCTACAACAAACACTCCTGCTAACATTTCTACATTCTTTTTTTTATAAGAATACACTTTATAAGAATAATGAGGCTCAAAATTTGTGAAATTTAAGAAAATTTTAAGAATATTGTCAGGCTCGCGATCTTGTGAAACTATTATTTTTAGCAGGCATTTTGTATTTTTGAATTGGTGTGCTTTTCACAGGCAATGGTTTTAAATACACTCATCCAAATTTCGATGAAAGTGTCGATAAAATCTGTGCTACAGGAAATAAGGACTTATTCTGTTAGCCATTGTAATAGTTATGCGTTTTTGGCATTGATGATAATAATAGCAGTGTATTGCCATATCCGTATTTTATGCCACGCTAAGAATAATTTAAGAATATTCAGAAACTCAAAATAGAAAAAAATTAAGAATAATGAGGCTCAGCAAAAAATTAAGTATTCTTATAAAATGAAAAGAGTGTATTTGCCACAGTTTTCCTCCGCAAATTTCACGTTTTAAAAATACTATTTTAGATTAGCATTTCATAAATTTAACTTAACTGCAACACAATCCCAAATCAACTGATACATAATTTAAGAATTTAACTAAATTCCGTTCCTTTAAAACCATTTTCACTGACAGAAAGCATTTAGCCATATTCAATCACATATTTGTTTATATTATCGAACTTTTTCATACTCAAG
Organism: Sanderia malayensis; assembly: GCA_013076295.1. NCBI lineage: Eukaryota > Metazoa > Cnidaria > Scyphozoa > Semaeostomeae > Pelagiidae > Sanderia > Sanderia malayensis. The sequence goes on along the minus strand of RQOL01000658.1, from coordinate 3,750,752 downwards.
AGCAGCACATATTGCATCCTGCAAGTATCTATCTAGTATATTTAGTTTTTAGGTATAATATCAAGGCAAAGTTTACGGGACATAATTAATCACATAGATCATAGCAATCCAAAGTTGAAATGATATAATTAATTGTTCAGCTCCCCAAAAATGCAGTTTTACATTTTTAACTTATGCAATTAAGATTCAAACACTATCGATAAATGTTAGTCTTCAAATTGGTATGTTATTCTTAATTATGTGAACATACATGCATTTATTGCTGAAAAGGAAGACTGAATTTCTGGAAAGCGCATGTGAGGACTTTCACTTTCCGTGTGTCTTGATATTTTTCAAAACTTCTCATAGTAATTTGCTTTTGTAGAACTCAGCAATTAAAAACTGGCTTTCAGACAAACATTAACCGTATGTAAATCCAGATTGTCCCAGAGAAACAATATCCCACAAGAAATGTTTGCATGACAGTAAGGCCCGTGCTTGTCTTGTCACTTATCTTTTAGGAAGAGAAAGTTGTTCAGCATGCGCAGTAGCGTAGACATTGGTACTGCGCAAGAGCATATATGACGTAATGGTGTTTTAAGGTTAAGGTGCCCCACGTGTATGCGCAGTGCCACATATAGGTCACTGCGCAGGATTATGCATGACGTAATACTACTAACAGTGTCTAGTGACCCACAAACATACAAGATTTTTTCTCGAAAACTACTCGATTATATTCTGCTTTGCAGACGCTTCGCTACGCATCAGCAATTAATAAATATTTTGTTCCGAAAAATTTAAATAAACATTTTTAAATGCAAATAATCAAAGCTGCAATAATCAAAAATAAAATTAAAGTAAAAAAAAATAAACTAAAGATAACAATTTGCGCTCACACACCTTTGTATGCACCAAGTCATATTTATATATAGGCGAGGTGGTAAGTTCTTCATATTTTGGGGATTGTATCTTAAAAAGAGCTTCGTGAACAGAAACTGACGATTCTCCTTGCTTTGCCATCAATAATTGACATCCGAATCTAAAAAATGAAAAAATTGGGACTTTTTCCACTCAGGCCCAACCTTGGCTGAGTCGTTTTCAAATTTGTTTTCTGCATGCCTGTACGTTGTATGTATACAATTTGAAGCGAGTTATTGCCTTGAAGCATTTAAGCTTCTCCCCGTTTCCATTTTGTTACGCTTCTATGCTTTCTTTTGACTTTGCATCGCGTGCCTCACAATCCCGCCTTTTGCTTCCCACAACAGCAATGGCCAGACAGGGCGTTTATTTATTGTTCTATTAATTCAGGCAGGGGGCGCTTGTTTCAAGATTATTGAAAGCTGCAGTTTTGTTCTTCTGCTGGCCTGATTCTTTGGCACTGACGTTTTCCACGTGTGGCTACATTTTGTAATAAATTCGATTCTTACAATGCAGAACGAGAAGAAAGATCATCACGACTCCATTGCGATGGAAATAGATGACAAAGAACTCAATTTATTTCACAGTTCCTCGCTGCTGACAACTGATAACTGTTTGAAAACTTCAATCATTGATAATTTTGGTTCAGAAAGTAAAAAAAGTCCAAGTCTTAACCTTGTGAATCAAGATGAGAATTCTGTGTTGCTAACTATAGATAATTTGCTAGCTAAATCAGAGGCCAATGATATTATTAACAAGAGTGAAGAACTGAAATTTCAAGATTTGTCTGACAAGTATTCAAACAACCAAAGAAATAATTCTAGACTGCTGGTGCTTGATGATAAATTTGCATCAAATCTTTGGGATGTTTTAGCACCAGAAATTGTGAACTTTTTTAAAGAATCACAGTTGTCTTGTCAACCTCTTGGATTTGCTGTTTCAAATGGTGTTTGGGAGTTTGAAGGTCTCAATGAAGCATTCAGAATTAACAAATACAGTGATGATTCCTCCCAATTCTTTTCACCACATAAAGATTCACAATACTGCCCAAATGGGGACCGTCGATCACTTTTAACACTTGTGATTTATTTAAATGGAGATTTTGAAGGTGGCTCTACTTGTTTCTACTTTCCCAAAAACAAGAAGCAAAGAAAAGATGTATCTGTAGAAGAAGAAATTCTGTCATCTGGTGGGCTTGACAATGGCTACTTAAAGTTTGTCATTAAACCATCAATTGGAAAGGCAGTTGTCTTCAGCCAGAACATCCTTCATGAATCTGTACCAGTGACAAAAGGTACCAAATATATTCTTAAAACTGACATAGTGGTGAAACGACAAGGAGAAAGTCTTGGGTTTGTTGTTCCTGAATGGGAAAGAGCAGATTATATGCAATGTTTAAATTATTTTCGTGAAGCACAGCAACAAGAGTTACAAGGGAACTCATTGAAAACTGGCGAACTATATGAAAGAGCACTGTCTATACGATATTGTTACCCAGTGAAGAGAGAGGGTTCTAGTTTTTCTAATGCTGCCACAGATGCTAATTACATTGATACACTCCCAACTTTTGTATGGCATGAGGTTTTCAACTATCTTTCTGGTATTGATAGAGAAAATGCTGTCAGAGCATTTCCAAGTTTACGTTTGACGCTAAAGGTTTGGGAAAGATATAGATACATCCATGATGAAAAAGAAAGAAAGACAAATAATGATAAGTATATTCCAAAAGTTGAAATGCAGTATGGAATATACACAAAGTTTGACTTTGAAGATGCAGATTTCTTTTGGAAGAACGAAGATGGTTGCCTGAGAGTTGCAGCGATGTATGCATTTTTCTTACTGAGCCACAAAGAAAATGAACAGGTGTACACAGTGCGATATAACCCAGAAAGACAGGAAGTGTGTGCAGTATCCTTAAGATCTCTTCTTACAGATGTATTTCTCAGCAGACCATGTTTTGGGTCTATTTATGCTGTCAGGCAAACAAATCCACTTAAAAGATGCCCAAAGGAAGATTTCTCTGATTCTGTAGATCAACATTACATGAAGTTGAGACATGGTGCTGCGAACATGGGGACAGACCTTTTTCATAAATTGGGGATTTGTACAAAGCTGATTATGCTTGGTGATAGAGATTTAAGAAAAGAAATTAAAGAGATGGAGCTCAGTGATATTATTGATGATGATGAAGATGATGAAGATGATGATGATGATGATGATAAAGAGAAAGGGGATGGAGTCAAGGAGGGGAGTGGTGCGACAAAAGAAGAGATGGAGGGGAGTCATGGAGAGGAGGGAGCAAAGGAGGAAAGTGATAAAACCAAGGAAGTGATGGAAAGTGATCGGAAGGAGAGAGCCAAGGAAGGGTGTGGTACAATAAAGGAAGAGAAGGAGAGTAGTGATGTTGCTGTGGGAGCAAAGGAGGGGAGTGATACAACAAAGGGAGAGATGGAGAGAAGTGAGGAGAAGAAGGAGGATGCCAATGATATCTGCATTTGTACAATTTCGAAGGAAACATCAGATGAGGCAGAAGAATCATTTTATTCTAAGCAGATGTCTCCAGTTGGTGGAATAGTAGCAACAGAGTCAGCAAATGCAGTATCTGGTAGCAACGCTGAGGAAGATATTTATTTCATTAACCCCATTGATAAGAGTGATGAATCAGTTGGGAATGTCAATTGCTATGAAGGTGACAGTGAAAGTGAGAACTCTGATTCGGAAGCAAGTGACTATGAATACAGTGAGAGTGATATCGAAAATGTTGCAGACAATCTGACAAAACGTATTCAAGATGTCTCGGATATGGATTACTTTTATAAGGAATATGATTGTGAGGAGTATATCGCATCTAGTGCCAGTATATTGCACTTGGCCATCAATCATTCCACTGTTAAGAGGACATTCCTGCGTCGAGGGGAACAGTTTCCAGAAAGGATCAGCGAAAATCAAATGGAGGAATATAACCAGTTTTCTGACGATGTCAGTTCCTTATTGTGCGATGGAGTAACAAAATACATGGATGCCGTGAATATTGCTGACGACAATATGTGCGATGGTCGTGGCATATCTGTTGCTTTGATTTCGACGTTAAAGAAACCAACAGTGATTAAAGGTGGCTCAATGTGTCTTTGTTATTGGCCTGGTGGGGACGGGTTTGATAGAATAAGGAAGGCCTGTCGTACTACTTTTTACAACCACCTGGTTTTTGATTTTCTTGCCAGCGAATTGGTCATTCAGAAAGGCAAAGATTATGACTGTAAGGATTACAAATGTCATTTTCAAGAGTATTTTGATTCGTTCATCAAGGAAGAATTAAGCAGTGACGAAGTTGTATCCAGTTACGATTACTGCATTGACATTAAGAGTATTATTGAAAACAATGAAGGTTTTAATCATGCATCTTGCAATTGCCACATACCTGCTTTCAAGATTACAGAGTATTTTAACTTGAAAAGCTACCCTTCACTTGATCATATTCATGTTGTTGGCGGTGAAAAGAACGGACATGTTTTTGTTTGGACTATTTATGGAGGAATTGTGGCTTTGTAGATAACTATATTTTAATCTAATAATTCTAGGTGTGATTTGAGGTGAGGGCGAAGAAAGAAGGAGTTATATTTTTCAGCTAAGATAGTTCTTTATTTACTGCTTATAATCGTGTTGTGTTTGTTCAGACTTACATTTATTAATCATATACTCTTGCAATATAAAGTTGATTGACATAATTATTAAATCTGAGCATACACAACTGGTTTACAATTAATTGCAGATAATGCCTTGCCAATAATTGCCCCGCCGTAATTGGAGTCTTCTAATAGAGAGGGGGAATTGCCCCCCCCCCTGAAGCATACATGAAGTATTTTCCGTCAGCTATGATGACGTCATTAGATCTTTGCAACGTTGTTTGACCTGGGGAAACTGAAAGTGATTATCAGCTGATCTCTTCCGCCTACACTAACAATTGTAATTGTCTGTCCCTGTTGTAAATATGAAGCGAATTTTTCAAAGGAGCCGAAGTAATGGCGTAATGGAGGATTCATCATCTTCTAAAAGTGAAACTAGTTTCAGGCAGCTGTCGTTGGAAGAGAATACGGCAAGTTCAACTTCAACATCTCAACTTGGAAGACAGAAAAGCAGGGATGGACGAGGTTTGGTTGTTGCAAAGTTTCTCTTTCTTCGATTTTCTCCGCTTTTGGCCAGCTTTAGGCTAAGATAAAACGATGTACCTATCTCTGCTGCCGGGAAAGAGCTGCAGCAGTTCAGTTTTGGGGCAGTGTACTTTCTGAGAATACACATGAAAATGAATTGCTGCTGTTAGATGTTCATATTCTGCATTTCACAATTTCGCATTTCAGTTGTTATAAAGGAAGGATGGGGAGAAAAGGAAAGTGGTCAGAAACTTTTTGGCCAGTATAATTGGAGACGAAGATGGTTTCAGCTTACTGCAAAGGGCCAGCTAATTCTCTTCTCTTATTATGTGTATGTAAATTTCGGAATTTTTATATTCCTGCTGCATTATTGAAAACATGCTTATGCACTGTAGAACCTACAAGATTTCCATTCAACCAAGAAACAATGACGTATTGTTCAACACAATACAGGTCATTGTTTCTATTGTTTTGAACAGATTTACCATCCTGGAAGTTCTGAATCCACTGATTCTTTTATGCTGGTTTTTACTGTATGGCTACGAAACCTGTTATATCTTTGTGATTTCCGTTGTGAATTTAAGTTTTCATATTTAATATTTTTATAGAAAGCCAACTGATACAAATGCAAGAGGAGAGGTTCTATTGACTCAAGAATGTAAGCTTCTTTTCTTCATCTACACGTTTTTTATTTCATAAGAAACCTAGCTCAAACCCTACTGGCAAAAGTTTCTTAAATCTTCTATTGTTTTCTATTGTTAAAGAAACAATAGAACAAAGGAATCTATTGTAATTTAGCACAAATTCTACTAGCAAGTTTCTTACAAGGTGGTTTCTTATAAAAAACGTGTATGCAGAAAGCTTGACATGGCATTCATAGAATTTTTTAAATATCAAAGATGGGAATAAAATTTATATTGTTTTTAATTATTTATATATTTAGCAATAACAGTATTTGCCATGCCTTAGATACTGCAAGAGAATTGGAAATGGGAGAAAAGTCAAAGCCAAATTGCCTTGCACTTGGGCCCTTTCTAGATTCATCAGCATTGAGAACTTACTATGTCAGCTGTGGTATGAAAATCCAATTCCTTATATTATGTTTATATATATATGTTTATACTTATGTTTAATCTAATCAAATGTGAAGATCCTGAAGATGTTATTTTTAAAGTACTGTTGTATTTTTTCTCATTTTTGCTAGATTCCGAAGAAGATAAAATTGACTGGATTACCACCTTGAACTGTGCTATTGAAGGTGTTCCAGAGAAAGCAACAAAGAGGATGAGCACATTTAGAATGAAAAGTACCAGGAGGGTGAGTTGGCCAGTTGAGACAATACGATTTACTGTGTGTAATGCCCCAATAAATGCCCCTTAAAGGACCCCACCCCATGAAACCTGTTAGTTTTAAACATACAGTATGAGAAAGTTTTGCTCTCAGTTGATAATCTTTCTGTTATCCTCACCAATTGGAACCAGAGTCCTGATTGCTGTATTCTTGTGTTTAGGGTGTTGGGATACCGGCATGCATGTTTATACTCTAGGTGCAGTCTTGGATTTGCTTGAAAATGGATAGTTTCATATCACAACCAAGAGCATTATGATTAATATGAAGTTGTTTAATTTCAGGCCCAAGGTAGACGGGAGACATATCCACCACCTGAAGTCAACACAAAAGGTGACACTTTTTCATACATGAAATTTTCCTGGCGATTAAAGGTGAGAAATTTGTGGATTTTTCGAGGTGAATAAGAATCTGTTGTTTTTCAGCCATTTCCAGCTCAGTGCTTGTGGTAACTTTTTTCTTGGCAAAGGGTAAGGTTATTTTCATGTTGTTAATTTTCAGTTTTTTTGCTTTTTTAGCAATGGAAGTACCTCTGCGAAATTGCGCAGGAGACAAAATGGAGAAGATGTGATACCAAACAAGGCATCACTGTTGCACGACAATCTTTTAAAGACACGGAAATGGCTGTCATAAAGGTAAGCTCGATCCAAACTGGTATTTCTCTTTGCTTGAAACAGTATTGAAAATTAAACTTTGATCAGACAGCTTTTCCTTTAAGTTTTCCAGTTTTACAAGATGTCAAGCATCCTTGAATTGGATTGTGGCTTGAAAATTTAACATATTTAATAGCGTGATGTTTTTCATATTTTTTGCTTTTACAGATAGAAAGTGTAGTTGCAGTACCGAAACAAATGGCTTACGAATATCTAAAGAGATCTGTGCAAGCAGGAGGAAAGGTAAATACTCATATATACTCATCTAATCTAATATACATATCAGGCAAATACCTAAATACAGTAAAAACCCGCACATAAGAACCTGTAAATTTCCATCCAGGCTATTGTTCCAAGACAATATGATATTGTTTCGTCTATTGTTTTGAGCAGAAATATCACCGTGAAGGTTCTTAATCCATTGGTTCTTATATACAGGGTTTTACTGTACTCAATTTTACTTTTAACTTATTTTGCTTTGTATTTTTATCTGTTAACTGCAATGCATTATTGATACATGTTTTCATTTGCTCTCTTCTAGTTTGATTACATCTTAAGAGGAGAGACATTGCTGCAAAAAATTGAAGGTATAAAGAACTGTATAAAGAACTTTACTTTTCAGATTTGTCCTCCACACCTTTTACGGCACAATGCTGAGATATTATTACCCGGAACTTTTCTTCACCCCACCCTTCTTCACCTCGCTCTTCTTCATCAAGCACGGGCACCTATCTTAGTTATTTATTTGTCCCTTTCAGAATACTGCACCGTCACTGAAGTGACCAAGAATGATTACGATGTTCCTCTACCTGGCATGAAACGAAGAGACGCGTGTTGCGCACGAATGTGGCTACCAGAATTTGTCACCGAAGATGGATCGGCAGGTAAGCTCATTTCACGTTCATTCTTCTTCGCTGTGTTCGCTATACACATCCTAGCCAAACATCTTACATGGTTCCCCCTTTCTTTTCATAAGCTTCTGAAGCGACCCTTTCTCTATATAAGCGACCCTTTAACAGATCATAATTTGAAATATGCACCTTCCCCTCCGAATAAGCCCCACTCCTTTCAAGTACTTAGTTAGAATGACACTTTTTTCTGAAGATTTTCCAATATTATTTGGTTAAAGATTATGAAACCTGTCTAATTTCAAGAACTTGTCTTCTTTCATTTCGGGAAGTTGCAATAGGCGCCCTCCCTCGTTCAGCGCCCTCCCCTAATAAGCGCCTTCCTAAAAAGGGAGCATGGCTCCTTTAAATACGACAATGTCTCATTGATGGAGGTTCGTTCATGTCTATATATATTAAAATTTTACCACTATAGGCGTACTCGTGATGTCTGTAAACCATCCAAAGGGCCGAGCAACAAAGGTGAGATATAACTTTGCGTTAACGGATCAAAGTACGTTTATGATGACTGCTTTTCTACTGGAAGCACATACTGCTGAAATATAACTTGAGAATTCTATGTATTCAGCAAATTATTATTGTTTTAGTTACCTGGTGGATTTTAGTAGGTTTAATTCTAGAAAAATAGCACATGCTTTCAGTTAGGTGGTGGCCAAAAGAGGTAAGGGTAAGAAATAGCGTGTATTTTCAGTTAGCAAGTGCACTTAAGTAGGTTACGATTTAAAGAAACAGTATAGGCTTTCGGTTAGCTATTGGATTTAAGGAGGTAAAGGTTTAAAGAAATAGCATATGCTTTAAGTTGCGTTGTGGACTTAAGTAGGTTACGGTTTAAAGAAACAATATAGGCTTTCGGTTAGCTGGTGAATTAAGGAGGTAAGGTTTTAAGAAATAGCATATGCTTTAAGTTGCGTTGTGGACTTAAGTAGGTTACGGTTTAAAGAAACAATATAGGCTTTCGGTTAGTTGGTGGATTTGAGGAGGTAAAGGTTTAAAGAACATATGCTTTAAGGCTGCGTTGTGGACTTAAGTAGGTTACGGTTTGAATGATTCTTTTTACACTTCTTAGGATTTGGAGCGCATTTTTGCCGACATTTCCGGCATAGTTCTACGAGACGAACCTAGCCAAGGTAAATATCACATCCATAATTTCTGGGAGAGGGATAAAGATATTAGAAAGCATTTATTTTTGATAGAAGGGTTTGTTGCTATAAGGAATTGGTTGGGTAACAGATAAATTATATTATGTAGTGATATAGTTTGGGTGATGTTTACCGAAATGATTTCTTTTGAGTAATCGCACCCCTGAACAGCTAATAAATGAATCCTCCCTTGGTTAATGCTGATCTTGGCATTTACTTCATAGACAATCAAAGACACACTCGTGTAACAATCATAGCTCAGATCGATTTGCAGAATGCATTGCAGAATATGCTGCGAGGAGCATACAAATCAGGTTGGTGTATTCCTTCCATTTCAATAAGGATCCTTGAATGTCCTTGCTATATTTCACTATCCACCTTTAGTCATTTGATTTAACTCTAACAACCCTTCATTCCTCATCTTTAATCTTTGTTAAACCCTTTACTCTTTTTGAGAAACATGCAATACCCAATACCCTCTGCATCATCAGGAACATGCATCTTCTCTGAGAGCTGCTTGTTGACTAACTAATTAATTATCCGGATTCATTTGGGATGCTTGAACTAACTAATTCATTTGGGATGCTTGAACTTCTTTTATCCGGATTCATTTGGGATGCTTGAACTTCTTCTAATCACTGTAAACCTCTTTACAACCTTTGATTTGAACCTACGTTAAATGCAAGATTTTGATGACCCGAATGGTCTCCCTTGGGAACCTTTCAATCTGCCTTGCAGTTTTTTCAATGCTCTTCACGAAAGCCAGTCCTATGTCCTTCAGAGCATATCGTCTACCATACCATAATAACACTGTGCTTTATGCGTTGATTGCAGGGATGCTGAAGAAAGGAATTCGAAATGGGTTTGGTCATTTTCTAAAATGTCTCCTGGCCTACAAGGCTATGTTATCGATTTAACAATAACAACAAGTATGTAATATCAGCAAATACTGTAAAAACTCCAGTAAAACTCTCTCTCTCTATTAAGCCCCCTCTTTAACAAGCCCCCTTCTCTTCTCGGAAACAAAACTTTAATCAAGCTCCCTTCTAACAAGTTTTTTTTTTAAATTGAGATAGCGAAATTGTTATTGAGCAAAAATTGCTCATAAACGTTATTTTGCAGCTATTTCACAAAAATGAGAATTTCACTAAGCCCCCTTTCTATTAAGCCCCCTCTTTGCTAAGCCCCCTCTGAAATTTTTAATTTAATAAACTCTCTCTGGGGGACTCAATAGAGATTTTAAACTATCTACTCTAATAATTCACACAATAGTTCGTCTTATTTTTCACAGACAGGAAGTCTTTTTAAAATACCTTAATGCTTTTGCAGGGAATAAAAGCATATTTCTTCAAACGTTCCCTTAAAAAGATATCTCTTCTTTTCGATAAAAAAATATGGAAGGACCTTTAACTGCCCTATGCAACACCCCTCCCCCAGCTAAAATCTGGATAATTTATCAAGCTTTTTATTGGAAGGATTGGGGCATTCATTTCGTGTATGTAAGAAAGTTTGTTTTGTACTGAATTTTGTAGTTCCAGTCTTTTTTCTTACTGTAAAAAGATTATTTTTGGGATATAATATGTTATCTCGTGTGCTAATGGAATTTGTGACTTTATTCTCGAGTCGAATAATATTTGCACATTGGGTTTTGATCCAACCAATCACGAATTGAATTTTTGGATGCTTGTAAAACATGGAGTGAGGAATGATGGAATGGAATGGAACGAAACTCTAAAATTTGCAATAGGGAGACTACTTGATATATCACACGTGGATATACAAAATATACATGGATAATTACATACATACCCGACCTACATGCCTACATACACGCACTACTTTATATAAATGCACACCAACATATACATTACATCGAAATTTTTCTATTCAAGTTGTTGCCGACTCTTTCCATTTCATTGCAACATTCTACACTCCGTGTTTTACAGATAGCCTTGCGTTTCCTCAGGATATTGTAAAGCTTCTCACACGTCCTGTGAATCTGTCCATGTTTTGTGATGCCTTTGATACCCTTTTGATTTCATCGCAATCACCATCATCATTGTCATTATCAAAATCTTGCATTTTTACGTCTGGCAAGCGGATATTTGTAGTGATCGCTCCTTCTAATCGCGGCATCCAGTTCTGGAACATTGTTTTCTCGTCTTTTGAACTTCGATGCTTTGGCACGCTCAACAAATCCATATTCCCATGTTGTTGTCGCTGTGCTGGGTCGCTTTTGCTCCTTAATCTGTCCATCTTTTCGCACTGCGTCTCGTAGTCATCGAGTCTTTTCATTGCTTTTGTGTTCAGTGGGAGTTTCTTAGGGCAAATCGCCAAGTTGCTATCAACATCGCGCGTCGAATCTCTCAGTGCTTTTTTAAATCGGGGCACATTTGAGATTTGTTGGGACTTCTTTCTACTGCTCATCAACTTTGCCTTTGGCACATCCCATTGCGACGGTCCCCTCTGACCGGTCGGTGTTTCATCCGGGGCAGCTGCCATTACTAACGACCTCCCTTGCCAATTGCATTTCCATGGAATGCGCGAGCGTTGTGCTGTTGGCAAACTAACGACCAATTGCGGTAATTGCGTTGTTGTAAAATGGAGATCGTTGCCCGTTAGATTGCCGGATGACTTTCTCATTTTGTCCGCGCGCGATAATAGTTGTTTCTCCGCCCGCTCAAACGAATTCCGCGACTTGGTTCTCTGCTCGTCAATTTGCTGCGTCTTTTTTTCCAGGCGCCACGCGGCGTGGTAGTTTTTGCGCACGACTTGCGACGCGGTGCCCTGATCACATATGTGGTCTGATTTGTCCGAAACCCTCTTCAATCTGTTGTGCACTAGGCCTGGAAACGGCATATTGCCAATTCTTATTCACTTTCCTGTAAATATGTCACGTTGCTCAAATCTCCAATTTCTTTATTTTCTGAGGAGTAATAATATCGCTGACATCACTTCGTAAAAAATCAAAACAAGCAACAAACCACCTCAGCAACAGCACTTGTACATTGTATTATCCCATTCTTGTTGATCCACCACGTGATTTGAACACGTTGATTTGCCACAATACTGCTCCGTGATTGGTAGATTACTTCAGCGATTCAAATATCCAGTCCGCTTACTAATTTCTCTTTGTTTCGTTCATGTCTCTCTCGGGCCTAAGAGTCTTTTGCGCTGAAAAACTTCTTCATGTTTGAAAGTAGGTTTAAGATTTGAGTTTAAGATAATTGTCTTATTTGTTCAGAGCTCCGTCTTGTGCTTTTTGTGTGTAAAAAGAATTTAATTTCCCCGATTGTTTAATCAAATGAATAAAGTGACACCTTGGGAGTTGTTAAATTTCTTTTGTGCATTTTCAAAACATTCTCAGACATAATGCATTAGATATGCACAATTTCTTTATTTGATTTTAGGTAAATTGAAGCTCAAACTTTCTGAAATTTAAGAATAATGCAAGAGTAAAGCTGGGCTTATAAGGTTCATTTGGACCACGATGTTTCTTATTTATTTTAGGTGTTGTTTGTTGCACAAATCGAGACAAGGGTTCATTACGAATAATGTAAAACTAACTTTTGGCTTGATATTTTTTTGAAAAATTGTGTGGCAAAAACTTTAGTATAAATATAAAACAATTCGTAGTTTTACAAAAACATCAAATATAAATATGTGAAAGAAGGCCACCCGTGTGTGTTAAATAATATACAGTGCTTGATGTTTAATCACTTTTTTAAAGTATTATTCAGACTATTAATTATTATTGCTAAATGTTGGATTCTTCTCTTTTTTCATTCATCCGCACATTGTTGTTGTGTGGCCTCAAAGGCTTAGGCCTCGTCCTAAATTGCTTTTACCCAAGATCTCCAGTGGTTGTTCATTCGCCTCGCGATTGTTGTGTTCAGCCGGCCTTTGTTTGGTTTCATGTCTGCCCATTTGCGGCACGACCAAGTTTGAGCTTCGCCAGCCGTCGCTCCGCGTCGAATCATGCGCCGGAAACTTTTGCTGTTGCGGCTCACTTGTCGTTGACTTACTCCTTGTTGACTTGAATACGATGCCCGGACAAGCGGTTGAACGCTGCTGCTCTTGCCCGTAAGTATGCGGTCTGCGGTTCTTGCGGTTGTCTTCTGCTGCGGCCGCCCTTCGATGCGACGCCGGACTGAGATTATGCGTCGTCGAACCCCACCGCAGTGGACCAGCGATATCCGCGTCAATACTTTCGCGCGGCGATGGCCGAGCCAGCGACGGTAGAAATATGCTCGAGTACATTTTATGTTTGCCGGCTTTCTGCGACGACGCGGCCATCACGAGATCCATGTTTTGTACGGAGAAGGAGGGCAAGCGGGAGCGTTTCGCTTCCGCGTGGCTCACAATGATTTCAGGTAGGCCTATTTCGCTGGGGCTACATTTCGCCGCGCGAATTGATCTCTGCCGTGTGCGACGCGTCCAGTCAATCAGCTCCTTTTCTTCACGGCCTTTCAGCGCTTCGCAGTGCTTCGTTTGTTTCTCAAGATCTGCTTGCCTTTGTTCGAGTTTTTTCGCTTCCACGACGTTAGAGAATGCCGTGTGCCTCATCTTCACGGAATTGCGAAAAAAAGACGAAAATTTTTTTGAAGGAGTCTTATGTCCATCTCCATTCTGTTTTGTTTTCTCCGCACCATTCGGCATGTTGCAGTCAGTTTAATTGTTGCAAAAATTGGTTGTCATGTAAGCAACAGCTTTCCACACCTGACTTTATTCTGTGCTCAACGCGACAAATCAGCTTTTCAAGATCAGTTTTTTGATGATTGAGAATTGTCCTTTGTCGTGAACTCTCTAATTCAACCTACTTATATATATATTCATCAAGCTATCTTATCTGCCTTTGATTTTTCTTTGTTTGTTTTCTTCTGATTTTTATGCGCTGTGGTGAATGAAGTGGACAAGGATTACGCAAGGATCTGTTCGTGACACCTCTCCTCAACTCCATTGCAATCCAATTCAACTATATCCATTCAGATAACAAAAGTTCTGTGTCAAACGAGCGGATATCTAAACACTATCTTTCCACCAAGGGAAGCAGTTGTCATTGTGTGACCTCAGACGGGGCGGGGTGTGTTATCAAAACTACCAGCTGCAAACAATCGCTGTTGTTATAAGTATTTTTCTATGTCTTTCGTGGGAAACCGAATTCACTGTAAACGGGCCAGGGTTGATGAAAACGGGGGGTTAAACGAGAGTTTACGCCGTTGCGTATTGCATGTCCCCATTCCTTAATTAGACGCTTTATTCAGACTCTTGTATAAAGAGAGAGGGGTGGGGTTGGGTTGTGACCTTTTGCGGTTTATGTTAAACTTGTATGTTTCATTCTTTTAAGTTGGACGGGTGAGTCGTTCAGTGGAAGCTGTTTCTCGAGGGGCCTCCAGCAAAAGTATAATTATGGTATGCAATTTGAGATGGCGGAAAATAGAGGATCATTGGATAGTCAATGTTATTTATAATATAAAAATGTTACATTAGGTCGAGAACGTAGAATTAACTTAAGACTCTTCCCTACAAAATTTGTCAATCTCTCGGATGTAAAGCTAAGCTTTGATTCTCTTTATAGTACCGTCTTTTTTCATTAAAGAACTTTTATGCCAATCAAGCGAAATGCACCCAATTTTTATAGGGAACTATGCAAAATCGTCGTACCAGAGTTTCTTAGCTTTCACCCTATTTATGGTGCGAAAAGTTTCTTAGCAAGATTCTTAACACCCAAACCTAATTTTCCTTAATTCATCGTCCTTCTCTTTATTTTTTGTCACTGCCAAACATAAATTGAATTGAGAAGCAAAAAGAAATGCACATTCCATCGCAACAACTTAAATATCTTTTAAAATGTAGCCGAACGTACAATATTTTTTAGCCACACGATATCTCCTACTAAAGTTTCTTAAGTTTTGAAAATATGGCCCTACGGTTTCTTATAAATACGTTTTTATAAGGAAAAAATGGATGTATCTCTTTGCTGGACCTGTTGAGCCGAAATTTATCTTTTGAAACTACATGATTTTGCTTATCGGATAACTGTGCGATCAAAAATACGTGAAAACTATGTGACAACCACGTTGTATCCAAAATAGCTTTTTATTTTTGATGAAATTTTTTGCCTGGTCGTTTTGAAGATACCGCAAATCCTCGAATTAGCCCTACGAAGCTTATTTGCAGAAGTGAGTTTCTGATTCTGTTTATGTTCAAGGCTTTATAAAAGTTATACCAAAACGTTTAGCAATAAGCCTTTTGGTTTCGACTGCCTGCTCTTTACAACAAGCTCACTGCATAATCTCAATATCTTGATACCTGGGTTCGGTGCTTTTGCAAATGATGGTCAGGAGGGGGGGGGGGCTCATTCAGACATGGGGTCATTCAAGGCTTTACAGTAGTTGACGGGATCACCTGCTTTCGCTACTTTTCTCCCACAGGTTGAATTAACTACTTCTCGGATAATTGCTCAACAACCAGTGATATTTTTGCAATTTGAAGGCCAGCAGGGTGAAAAGTGTATTGGGAAACCATTTTGTAAGTTGCTGGTCTTATTTTTTGCTTTCACGGTGACTGATTTTTAGCTCAGCGATTGCGGACACAAATTAAGGTTAGTGTAAGAGTTTTTTCTCGCATTTTCTTTTTTGCACGAAAACATTTATGACAGCTTCGCAACTCCTAAATACGCTAAATTCACATTGTTTATTTTATAAGGATGCCAACATTTTTCCAAAGTCGCAAATTTCCATGGCTTTTAGGCATTTTGAGCCTCGGTGTTCTATCAGCATCATTCTCGTGTGAAACAAATAATGTTTAGGCCTTTGTTGGGAAGCTATGTCACAGTTCTGCTATATTTTATTAATATTTTTGCATGCTACTCGCTGATAGTTATTCATATCTAATCGTATATTATTGCATATTATTGCTGTATATTATTTATGTATTTTTATAACTATAAATATCGTCAGCTGCCAAGTGCAAATGTATTTCCAATTTCAAACATTCAGCTGCTCGAAATTTCACCAAGCTTGCAACTCAAAAATTGTAATTAAATAACATAATTGCAGTTTAAGAACACCACATCCTTTATTCCAACCGTCCTAAAAAGCATCTTAATTTTCTTTTGAAATGTTTCTTTTAAAACGTTTCTATTTTCAATTCATACTTTGCAATAAACATTTGCGAGATTTCGACCCTTTGTTTGCACTGATCTGCCATTGCGTCTTAACGAACCTTCTAGCTATCTAACGCGATTCCTATTTGTTACAATACAGATGATGGCGTGAAGGAGGCTTGGCACGTACAGTTTTGGTAGAACTTCGATATTGATGATTTTGTCACATAATTTATCGGCACAATGCGTAGATGGTGATGTAGGTTACAACTCCAAGTTGGTTTCACTCAAGCACTGAAGTCTGCTTCGCAATTTAAACATAGCAAGAAGAATTACGTTGTTTCAGTGACTTCGTAAAGCGGCTAGTATCAGTGCAGCCCCACTGTTGGAATCGGAATAGCGCGGAGTTGGTAGAGAGATGTCGGATTACAGAGCTAACAGCAGTGAAAAAAGAAAAGGAACTGAAAATAGTCCTAAATTTCGTTGTGGTAATTTCAGAAGCCCGTGGAGTAATGAAAGCTTCAGGGCAACAAACAAAGCGGCGACAGTGCATGCTGGGATGCAACAAACACTCATTTTGTTCTCAGAAAAACAGCTGCGACGAACAAGACTCCAACAGGCCGAGGAACGGAGACGCGAGGTTGTTACCAATGGTGCTCTGCCTGATTTGAACCTGCGAAAACAACAACAACACGAATCTGTGGTGGCAGCAGCACTAGTACGACACAGGTGCGAGACCTATCCACACACTGCCGCCTCCCTATCGAAGTTGCCGATTGGAAAGGATGGTGGTGCACTCAAGGGAGCAACAGTAGCATTTCAACAACGGCAAAAAGAAGACCGGAAAAAGAACGATGGTCTGGACATGCAAACTTTGCAGACCCCAAAATTTGGTGCATACGCCAACACGAAGACAATGAAGAAGAGAGTAAACAAGAAAATTTCAATGAAAAGTTCTGTTGAAATTGGAAACTCCAATTTTGCAACTTTAAGATCCAATTTGGCGCATGCATTGAGTAAGAATTCAAGTCTTTCCCGTCCCCGCTCCTACTCTGATAGGATTATTGGCAGGACCTTCCCAAACAAAGAGAGGAGATTTCTCAATGCCGCGTTTCCTGGCAAAAGTTGTGGAGCAGTAAGTGAAAACAAACGTTCAAAGAAACATTCAACTGAGTCCACTGCGCAGGAGCTTGCGGTGTCTTACCGCAATGGAGATGTGTCAACAGTTACGGATCCTAACGGCCCGGATTGTAGCGTTGTACAAGAAACCGGGGTTGGAAATAACGTTCATGTGGAGGCGAAATCAAAGGCAAGCGTAGACAAAATTCAACATGCAGCATCACCCTCCTGCAATGGCGGCAAGGGGATTCCCTCAGACGAGAAAGCTCGAAAGGAAATCTATCGCCAAGGCAACTCAAAGAAATGCAGCTCGCATTGGAAGCAATGTTGCTCAAAGGATGATGTTTATACAACAACAACAATAAAGAAATCTTGCTCACCGGATGATGTTCATGCAAAGGTATCAGATGATGAATTAAAAGATAAAATTAGGCCGGTTTTTGACAATGGCATTGGCGACTCTACCGCACGACAACACTTGTTTACAGATTGCAGACAGCACAAGGGCAGGGCAATTGCTGGCAGCACAATAACTTCTGGCAACATTAAAGTTGACACCAGTTGCGTGTTGCCAAAAATTGGTAGTGCGAGCACTTTAGACGTAATGGAAATCGTAGCAAACAGAACACGCCCGGGCACTAATGTTTCGAAATGTCCAGATGAGTGGTGCAGTGCCCTGGTGGAATGCCACGCGACGACGCAGCGCAAGTTTGCAGCCGAAAACACACGTGGTGATAAACTTGAATTTTTGGCAAACAAAAACGTTGATTCCGTTGGGCTGACGGAATGCCGAGGAGATCGGAAAGTAGAAGACATTAATAGCGATAGAGAAAAAAGTTTTACAATTCCCTCCATTGTTATTGATGATAGTCATTGCCCTGGGATTTTCGAGCAAAATAAAAGCAAGAAAGGGTCGTTTGATAATGTCAATACTTCTGCTCTGGATGCTGTCACTTCTATTACCCAGTGTATTAATGCAAGTGGTGTGAAACACACCGAGAAAAATGATCTGTTGTCGTTGGGACATACGTTGAATGCATACAAGCCGGCGGCCCTTACTGCAAACGCCAGTTATTCTCCACAGAACAGAAATTTCCTGACTGCACCAACTGTCAGACTTGTTGATCGCTTTGGCCGAGAATATGAGCCTGACTGCGTCAAATTACGTTGCAAAATGAAGCGTCAACGCCTCAGAAGAACAAATGCTATCGACCTTGAGGGCCATTAGTAAAGTATGAGGCCTCTTATAAGGAGAGAAAATGGTGCACCTCCATCGTTCCCCAGCCTTCGCATTCCTCCATAAACACATACTGTCTTGCCTCGGGTTATTAACTTTAGAATATACACTGCTAAGAATGCACAGTGAGCTCTAATTTAAGCTCCAAACGGTGTTGTAAATACATTAATTATTAATCGAAAGAGTCACAGTGTCATTTAAATATACATGAAAAATAAATTAGATGTCGTCGCAGCAGATGATGTCATTTGTCGTTGCCTCGATTCGATGTCTGTATTGATCCTCATCCTCGTTTTCAAACAGTGGCAGCGTGCGTTAAAAAATGGCCGACGAAGCTAGCAAAAGTTTGGAAACTCCAGTCGACGAAGATGCCTCTGAATCGGTTACATTTGATTCACTCGTATGTATTTATAAGCACCCAAAGCTTCTAATTTTTCTTAATTATTTATCAAATTTTCGTCAATGTATTATTTATTTATCTCCATCGGATGACATTTGTGGAGCACGTGGTGTTGAAGTGCAGTTTTAGATGTTTTGCAAAAAGAAATATTTGTTAAAAATCAAAGAAGGTATTATTAACAATTTATTTATTTTTGCAGGGCATAGTCGACGTGTTGTGTCAAGCATGCGAAAGAGTAGGATGGAAGAAGCCTACGAAAATCCAGAGAGAAGCTATACCAGTTGCATTCGAAGGTAGGGCCTAATCTTCATAAGTTTTTGTAAAACAATGGATTCGATACGTCACAAATCTCATGCTTAATAATTAGCATGCCCTTGTTACAGTTGAAGCTGGATAGGTTATGCAATGCACACAAGAAATTTTATTGCTTTCATTATTTTGCTCTATTTTGGTAGTATAATGTCTTTTTTTTAATCATAGGAAAAGATTTGATTGGATTGGCTGAAACTGGCTCTGGCAAGACTGGGGCATTTGCATTGCCAATTCTCCAAGCTTTACTAGAAAATCCACAGCGACTTTTTGCTCTTATTCTTACTCCAACCAGGTAAGTTTGAAGATCTGTATAAAAGTTTTAATGTTTCCAATTCATTGAAGATGTAGGCTTGTCTAAAATTAAAAATTTGAACTGGTGTGACCCAGTATGGAAAGTATGGCAAATTCACACCCGAGATTTTTTTTGTAAATTGTCATTGCACACTTGATAAATTGGGTGTGTCCGAAACATAAGGGCATGGTCTTGGTAACTTGACACCTCCTGAGTCCAGTGTTTCAGTAATTTGCCATGAGGGGAAGGGAAATCTGCACCATCGCGCGAAGCGTGAAAATTTTTTGCACTTGCGAGTGGAGTGGGCCTACTTTCAAGTGCAAGTTTCCATCCTAAATTTGCGAGTTACTGCGAGCAAATACAAACTTGGCAACCTAGGATATGAGTATATAAAGTTCATATTGCACACTTGAGGTACATATTTGTTGCATTGCACACTTGCACACTTGGGATTTTAGGCTGCACACCCAAGATCTCAGCAAAAACTGCCATACTTTCCATACCGGGGTGTGACATGGAATTTAGAAACTTTCGTTCTTTTCCAGAGAACTTGCTATTCAAATTTCAGAGCAAATTGAAGCTCTTGGCTCTTCAATTGGAGTGAAATGTGGTATGTACAACCTTCAGTTTGAGTAAACCAAGCAATATAGGTTATTGTTTGGGTTAGGGCTAGGGTTGGGGTTAGGTTAACTCCTTTGACACCCTGATTACTTTAGAATCGCTTGTAAATGTTTGCTATATGATATGACCAATATGAAATAACATAATTATTTGCTTTGTTTATTCTCTTATGATAAACACCATTTTAGGGTCTAAATTTGGAATTATTATTTTAGCTGTAATAATTGGTGGAATGGACATGATGTCACAAGCTGTTGCATTAGCAAAGAAGCCTCATTTGTGATAGGTAGAGTGTGTTTATTATATAAACATATAAAAAGCATGTTTATGTATTTTAAATATAACAAGATATGATAATGTCATAATTTTCTATTTTATAGTTTTTTTATATTTAAAATACATAAACACGTTTCTTTATTAAGCCGCCCTGCATTACAGTGAAAACCTGCATATAAGAACCGCCCATTTTTAAGAATCTACAGCCTGAAATCTCAGTACTTTTAGGTATTTCTTAATTGCAAAATTGAAGTCATTGCTCTGATTCAATGCAAAGCTATTCTGAAAGCTTACCAATTGTTAAAATTTACATGAATGTAACTTTGGACCATTTATCCCAAGATAAATGCCCAAAAATGTGTTTTGTCGCTCAGAACCAATACAAGCTCTTATGCAAAAATCTAGGCTCTTAAATACGGGTTTTTACTCTATGCTGCATGAAGATGAATTCTGCTCACAAAAAAGTAAAGAGATTGTTTTATTTTTCAAGGCACACCAGGAAGATTGGTTGATCATCTTGAAAACACCAAAGGATTCAATTTGCGATCTTTGAAATATTTAGTAAGTCAATGCCTTCAAAGTGTGTATTTTTTTAGTTTTTGAATTTACTTGGTCAAGAGGAGAACAATGCATGCATGAAGTTGATTTCATTGTATTTTATCATTGAATTAATGTTTTCTAAGCTAATTATTAAGTCTGTTTATTGTGTTTTAGATTATGGATGAGGCAGATAGAATTTTAAACATGGATTTTGAAGAAGAGGTTTAGAAGAAAAACATCCATTAATTACTATAATCATTCTTATATTCATTGTTTTTGCAACCTATGAATGAATTTTAATTGATGAGCTATTTTTAGGTGGATAAAATTCTTCGCACTATCCCAAAAGAAAGACACACCTACTTATTTTCTGCAACTATGACAAAGAAGGTAAAGAAACATTTTCTTAATTGAATATTTCATTTTTTGAAAGGATATGTTCAATCTTATGACAACATGGCCTACATAAACCTTTTCAATAATCATTTGTTAGACTGGTCCATAATGTAAAGTATAGCGTTTATTTGAAAAATATTGTGTTTGAAGATGGTTTGCTGAACTTGATCTTCTTTTTAGGTTCAAAAGTTACAAAGAGCATCACTGCGGAACCCAGTTAAGGTCGAAGTTTCAACAAAGTAAGCTTTAATCTCCTTCATCCAATAAATTTCATCCTAATTGCCCAATAAATTCCTCTTCTTTTTCTTACTTTAACTTTCGACTTTTTCTGTGAGGATTATTGTTTGTGACAATTTCCTCAATGTTTCGATTTTTCTCTCTCCCTGAATTTAAAGCAAATTGCTTTATGCATGCTTGCAGCTTGGTATTTAGAATAGCGTTGAAAATCGGAAACATAGCGAAACATAATAACGAGCTTTTCGTCTGACACTCATCGGAGTAGTACGTCAGAAAGAGAACGAAAATGAAAACCTAACAAATTATCATACCCAGAAGAGGATCGAAATTGGCCAATCAGAAAAGAGGTGAATGATTGGTGTAGTGCAGAACCAACCAATCATCACCGGTGATCCAGTGAGACGAACAATAGATTACTGAAAGACATTTCCGTTTACCAAGCTTACGTCTTGGTAAACGTCACGATAGACAAAACGCAACAGGTTTCATTGTATTGCAACATGTTGGAGGTGATAATTTTTGTTTTGTTTTGTAGATACGCAACCGTAGACAAGTTGCAGCAGAGCTATTTATTCATTCCCCACAAATTCAAAGATTGCTATTTGGTTAGCATACTCAACGAACTGGCCGGAAATTCATTTATGGTTTTCTGTGGAACTTGCAACAACGTACAAAGGTGGGAGAAATATTTCAATCGATCTATCTCTATGGTTACTCACGGATTATTAACCAATGGCGTCCCAGTATTGCTGCTACGTAATCCGAAATGCTATGCGATGGATTTGGTTTGATTGAGATCGTGAACTAGAGGACTTCTCATCACGATTGGTGAATGAAATGTCGAGTGAATTTTGATGTTAATCAACCTTCTTTTATTTAAATTTTTAGAACAACATTGCTACTGAGACATTTGGGCTTTCACGCCATTCCTCTTCATGGACAGATGAGCCAGGTTTGGTTAAGCAAATAGATCTTTTTGTCAACCTGCAATCTTTTTCCAGATTTAGTCAACTTAAAGTTAAAAACAAGTATCAATTCTCCGACTTAGAAAAGGCAAATGCCCTGGAGTTCAGTGACCCAACTGAAAATTACATGTGCTTTATATGTTAGGCTCTTTGATCTGAATCGTAAAACCATAAAGAGCGGTATCGCGTGACCCCTCTTCGAAAGTTGAAAGTTGTGGACCTTCTGTTTCCCTCCTCTCCCGTTTCCCCCTTTGAGTTATTTTCCAAGCGAGCCTTGCAGCAAGTCCAAAGCTGTTGGTACTCGACTCACCCCCCCCCCACAGGTCTTGTTAGTCTCAGCTGACTTTAAATGAATAGTATTGGAATATAATTATCGCGCAACTAACCAGAGTATGCCTTTATTTCATTTTTGTAGTTATTAGCTCTACCAGTATGCGTACTGAAATATATTTTGCATTTCATCCTATGCCGTTTCAGGCCAAGCGTCTTGGTGCTCTGAATAAATTCAAATCAAAAGAAAGGTCGATTCTAATAGCAACTGATGTAGCAAGCAGAGGACTGGATATACCTCATGTTGATATAGTCATCAATTTCGACATACCAACGCATTCTAAGGTATTTATTTCAGCCACCCATGACATCAGAATGTCCTTGTAGCTTGTATGACTGCTGTATTGTATTACCTGCCGTAAAGGCTTTATTAAGTCTCTTTAATAAGCCCTCTTTCAAAACGAGATTTTGAATGAAGCTCTCCTTTCCATTAAGCCTCCCTTGTTTTCGAATTTTTACACGATGATGAAATTGTGAGTTATTAAACCATGGCAACTTTAAGTTATGTTGCAGTTATTTTGCACGAAGATTTTTCTGAAGTTTATGTAACAATTTAACTAAGCCCCCTCTCCCCCCCCTGGAACCTCGAAAATCAAATTAGCCTGTGGGGTTTAATGGAGCTTTTACTGTAATGAGCATGTATTTCCAATAGTCTCTCATGACAGAATTTGATAGCATTTTATTTTAATTTGTTTCTAGTTGCATGCTTCTTGATTTTTATTTGATCTTCATGTTTCGTTGATAGGATTACATTCACAGGGTTGGAAGAACTGCCCGTGCCGGAAGATCAGGCCGGTCGATAACATTCGTTACACAGTAAGTAGACTGAACATCTTCCTAAAATACCTCAGATTATACACGGGAATCAAGGTACTTCTTAATGGGAAAGGGCAATGATATTACGGTGTTTACGAATATTGCGTAGCTAATACAACATTGGCTGGTTATTAGTTCCACTATTCTGACATATGTAGCTGACAGTAAACCAGTATTGTTTGTACCTGAAATGCACGTTTTTATACGAAATTGCTTTGTGAGTAGTTAGAACAAAGATGGCGAATGATCTAAGAAACTCTAGTAGTAGGCTCAAAGAATGATTAAGAAGTTGCGAACATTCCGTTCTTAAAAACGAGTCCATTGACTATGGTTGCAGTGAGTGTCAAGAATTTTGTTAATTTTTGCTTGCAAAGATTTTTATTTTTTGTTTTGATTTTCACGGGTGTTTTTGTGACGATCTGGGTTAGAGTTAACAAAATGACGCAAATTTCATATTATCAAATAGTGCAATTTTCGTGTTATAAATTGCACAGTTTTTGCATTATGAAACATAATTGCAATTATCAATATGTGGGTATCAGACAGGTAGCTGTAAAAATAACCTGGAAAAGCTGCCATTTGAAAATTAAAATATTCAATTAGCGGCATTTTCCAGTTCAAAGAGATAGAGATGTGTACTTTCTATTTTCTTAATCAAGAAATTATTTAAAGGATGGGCTCCAGGTGATGTATGTGACTTCAGGATACGAATTTCTTCGAGTAATTGTTGTTATCTGACGACAAAGCTAATGGCAAGCATCTGATAAACAGATCTTAGTTCATCTTCATTTGCCGAAATGAATTTATAGCCCTTGATGAGAAGGCGTTTGTAAACTCGGCTAAATACGAAAGTATGTGATGAGAAAATTTAATAAATCTTGATTAACTTCTATAGCAAACTCGTGCTTGCGGGGGAGAGTGTACTTTAGCTTCAGAAACTGATAATATCGGAAAATATCACTTGGGAAAAAAGAGTCTCGAAGCAGCATTTATTTTGCTCGGAAGAAAATGCCTGTGTTGTCGGCGAAACTGTACAAATGTTTACTGATCAAGTTTAAAAGAAATTCATGTGAGAACACACCACACGTTACGAGCTCAAGAGAAATTAAATCTTTTTATTGATTGGCTACGATAAAGATTTGCATTTGCGAACAAAATGCAATAGAAAACGCGCACAATAATATACAACTAGGCCCATAAAGGTCCAGTTGTGCTTTTCCCTTACTTGTTGACACAATTTTTTCACAAAAAATTCGGATTAGCACTTAGTGCTAAAAGCTTCTTAATTTAGAATGAAAATTTTTGCGGTTTGGTGCTAGAAATTTCTTAATTGGTCTCTAAACTAATACAAGACTTGCACATTTTTGACTCACGATGCGCATGCTCAAGCAAGTAGATGTTTACGAGTGGGGAAAATGTTGCGTTCTGTATTTCTGCCTACTTTTCTCAGTGCCATAAGTAGCGATTAAAATGGTCTAATTAGCTAATGCATCGTTAAGAGGTTTCATTGAATTTCATTCTATTTTAGATATGACGTAGAGTTATACCAGCGAATCGAACAGTTGATCGACAAGAAGCTAGCTCTTTATCCCACTGTTGAAGAAGAGGTTATGATATTAGTTGAGCGTGTAACCGAGGCTCAACGTTACGCTAAGATGGTAAGTCCCTGTGATGTTGATGATGTGTCGAGCTATTTGAATTGAGCGAATTATTTTGAATAATTGTTTTGCTTTTCGTACCTTCATATCAAAGTTTTAATGTGCTATATCAGTTTTTCACCCTTGTAAGTTATCTGTGTCTCCGTATCGTACCATTTTTTGAGCGGTTGTATATTCTGAGCAAGCGCATTTCTAATACTATTTCAGGAGTTGCGAGAAATTAGTGAGAAGAAGAAAAGACCGTTAGATGCGCAGGAGCGCGACGAAACAACTGTGGGAAGTTTGACGAAGAGGTTTAAAACTGCAGGTCACAAGAAAAACAGTAAGAAATTTAAGAAGAAAAGATAACTTCTATGATTAGCGATATAGAAATGTTTATTTTATTTATCTGAATGTTTTTTTCGCATCCGTGCTTGAAGGTATTGAGGCTTTTTCTGAGCCAAACCTTAGGTATGATATTGTTCATGTGAAGGACATAGCTAAGTGCGATATTCTTCATGTGAAGGACAAAGTTAAGTACTTTTGATTTATATTGCAATCTGAACCCTTATTCAAGTAAACTTAAATTTGTTGCATGCCATGAGCTGCATTGTTATGCATGAAAGTATGTTAGTAAAAGCAAAAGTTTGATATTCCTTCCTGGGCATTTGTTCACAAGGTTCCCAGCTGTAAGCAATAAGGTTTGTTAATTTGCTACGGGTGCATTTAAGGTGGCGAGTATCTTCCAGAATCGTGTAAACTTGTTTGGCTGTTACTTGCAAGGAATATTGGTTTCGTATTGGTTTCGCAAATTGTTTGATTGTTTTTGAGATCTGTTTACTTGCCCGTTGCCCGCAATTCGTTAATGAACATATGTTGTGCAAGCTGGTCATTTATAGCCTGTAAATAAGCTCCCGGAAATTGAAAATTCAACAATTAGTGAATACAATATATTGAATAAATACAACGGTTGATAAATACAGATCTAATTAGTTGATTTTTTAAACAGGTTAAAAAAAGACTCGCTTTTGAACATTACATGTGCTTAACAGGTCATACATTTAGACCATGAATGTTGTTAGATAAGAAAATCCATTTGCTCTACGAATTCTCTCGATAGGGCGTGCAATTTCCGTTTTTGGGTTGAATTCTGGTACCATGGTAAATGCCTTTCTTTGGGTCGTTGAAAATGTTACGTCTAATATATTTTTATAGGTTTGATAAAGATATGGGGACAAGCTACAATAATTAACATCAACCCAATACCTTAAATCCTCGAATAAGCCCCCGGGGGCTTATTTCCAAAAAATAAATTTTAGCCTGATTATTGTTCAGTATTTCAATGTCTGGAAACTTGGGCTCATTATCCTTGCAAATGATTATCAGGATGGAGGTTTATTCGAGGGGAGGGTTTATTCGAAGGTGGGGGCTTATTCGAGGATTTACGGTGTGCTAGTTTGTGGCTCAGTTTGATATATCGAATTCCTCGGAAACCTGACCATAAATCACGTCTCTTCGGTGATCAAATTTGGTTTAAAAAAGTCTTGGCTTAACAAATTCTCTCAACACAACAAAGTGTACTTCTGTTCACTGAAAAGTTTATCATTTCACGGCAGCTGGGCCTCTTTGTAGTCCTTTTGCTCCCACGCAACAGGAGCAGTGTTACTCAATACCAATGCTCCTCCGCAATATTAGTTATTGCACGGTTTGGCGCACTGAATTCGCTGCTTGTCTTGCCCTTCAGATAAAACCTCACTCTCGTGCTCTTGGCAGGTAGAAAAAGGCGACTGTTGTTTGTTTTATTATCAGTCGCCACGCAATTGTGACGTCTATTTTTATGCAGATGAGGGGTGCTAAGTTCAACTCCAACTCCTGCTTGGGTTTGAGCCCCATTTCCACCCTCAGCAACAGTAAGCAACGAGGGAGTCTTCCTTTCTGGGGTGAGCGCAAACGAATTGTTTCTTTTCATCGACATCCCCTCTCCGTTGATCGTGTCTACCTCGGCGTGTCGTCTGAGTAATGTTTTCACTATGAATCGTTTGAGCACGCTATTGCGATTCAGTATGATCATCGCGTTAAACAGCGAGTTCGCGATAATCGGCTGGAACGCCAAGTAGTGAAGGAATCGCAAATTAGGCGAAATCTCCCCCTTTTCGCGGTACGTTTTATACATTAGTACGAGCCTCATGACAACATAAGGTGAATAGCACAGACCGACCGATACAAGCAGATAAAGAACTGTTTTCACGAGGTTTTTTATGTAGCGCGGTCGAATGTGGTTTTGCTGTGCTGTATGCGTGCTATTGCTCTTGGAGAACCTTCGCACTTTGAAATACAGGCGTGTGTATATGAACAGATAGGTTGTGTAGACGCCTAAATCCAATACCGAGCTCAGATTATCCGGCAGTCTGCGATCCTCGAAGTCGATCACCGTCATAGATCCTTGGATTGCGCAGATTACGATAACAGCAGTGATCAACACTCGGTATCCAGTTTCGGATTCGACGAGCCTGTTTAGCCGGCTTTTCGATTGCAGTTTCGGATTGATGTTGAAGTATCGATCGATACCAATCAAGAATATCACATAGGCGGTGAGTCGCGTGTTGAAGTGACCAAAGAACAGACTTACCTTTTCGTAAGCGCAGACACGCTCTGTTCTGTAGACAGTGAATACGACCGCTAACATCGGCATGGATATTGCCCCCACGCAAAAGTCCGAGATTCCCAGAATGATTATGAATCGTTGAGAGTGATTCTTGATTTGTTTCGTTTTGACCAGGGCCAGACAGAGCACGATGTTCGTAATTGCTGTCGTTGGCGATAGTACAGAGAGTAGAATTCCAATTGTCATCGACTGCTTTGAAGACAGAACGAATCTCTCCGAGAAAGCATTCTCACAAAAGCTATCCTCCAATGTATTATTCATCATTTCTTCATCAATTCATCATTACGTAATTTATTTTTATCTTTGATTCTATTCTATCATTAATCTTAGATGTTTCTTTTCAATCCTTTCCATAAGCATCCAGCCAAATCCTCATCGCCATCCAACCACCGACTTTCCAATTTCTCGCCTGACTCTATATTACCCGCCCCTCTTTAATCTTCGCCTTTTATTTACTTAATCACCTGTTATTTTCCACTCCCTTACCATTGTGTTTATTTCTTTCCAACCTGTGTATTATATTCTATTGGCGATCGTTTCCTCCTCTCTTTTTCACAACAAATCATGTTCTTCTGTCCTTTGAACTATTCCACTGTTAAGTACTCCATTCACGGAGCGTGCAACTTTGCAGATGTTGTTTTTACGTTTCTGAACAGTTGTTGTGCTCTTCTTTAATCTTCTATTTTTCTAGAAAATACGCCGCCATCATTAAGGCACGATGGGTATTCAATCCATATTCATTAAAAAAGCTGGGAGAAATAAATCCATACTGCTGGAGCGCTTAAAGTTGTCTTAATTATCTTAGAACATTGCCAAAGGTAATGTGCAGGAATTAATTTGATACCTCTGGTCAATAATGCTTCGTCAATAAAGTCGTTGTTCACTTCTTCAATGTTTTTCAGTAGATGCTTCTTTGATGCTTTGAAGACAATGCTCCTTGAAAGCTTTTCAATTAATGTTTTTCCCGAACACATCTAACTATAAACCATAACATTAGACTTCTGATGCTTTATTGCAACAACCATCTCACTCCCAATATGAAATATACAACACAATGCAATTCAATCACGTCTTTGAAATTGAAATGGAAGCTAGGCTATTTGGACCATACAAGTGACGAGACCACATTGCGAACTAGCTTTCAATTAGCTTTCTTATCTCTCTTTGGATCTCCGAAACCTGTTATGCTAATGTATACTCATGCCTATCTCATGTTATGCATTATATAATTTAATTTATATTACGGAGCAGAAGCAACCGTAGCATATGGTGATGTAATGGGGATTTCAAACATTTAATTTCTATAGTTTTTTTGCATTGCGGTTGCCTTCTTTGGGTTGAATGCTGTTCAAGTATATTCACACGGCCTTCTGAAGAGTTTCCTGGTTTTATATAAATGCTAAATCTTGCTTTTAAACTGGGATATGTCGAAAACATTTGCAATGTTTGGTAACAAGCAATTGTCCCATTGTACGCCTGAGTTTATAGAGGGATTTATAACTCGCTGGTTTTAATTTCTATTGGTTTAATTGTAGGGCAGTGAAGTTATAATCACGGTTTTATAAGAATTGCAAAGGCGAAGAAGCAGACTGAAAATTGGCAAGTGAGAAAAAAGATTTTTCTTCTTTTGCTCTGGATTCACATTTCTTTCTTCTATGCTTTCTTCGACCTCTTTTGAGAGATTTCACCTCGCATCTGCCCGCCTTGCATGAGAAAATATTAAACTTTCTTTTCAAAACGACAGTTTACCTACGAAATAAAATGTAGTTGAAACTAAAAGTGATTGTCATGTTCACAGGTACTGTTCTGAAATAATGATGTTCCGAAGCGAGTTTCTCACAACAGTTGAAAGCGCCATTCTCCTGCAAACTCTCAGCCATTGTATTTCCTATTGCCAATTCTTCCAAAATATTTATTCCGAACTTATAAGTTAATTATTTGCATTTACTAAGTGCCAAAATTAACTAATAATTTCGTTGCACCGACAAAAAATAGCCAAGCAAGAGTGTCCTCTTTCGATCATTATATTTTCACTTGCTTATTCTAGAGGAAAACTGCGATATTTATGTTTGCTAGATATGTGGGCACGCGTAGTAGGGAAAACAAATTTAACATTTCTCTGAAGTTTCCAGTGACAACTTAGCAGTTTGCAAATATACACGGCAATTAATTTAATTAAGTATTATTTCTTCTAAAAATATCACAAGTGATTCCAATAGATTTCGGTTTGTAAATTAGAACAACAACGTAAGTTAACAACAACAACAACAGTTTCTTAACTTTTTTGAGTCACACAAAATCTCCTACAAAAGTTTCTTAAGTTTTGAAAATATGGCCCTACGGTTTCTTATAAAAAATGGGTGTAAAGCTGAATTTTGTTTTGTTCGACTCTCTACTATTTTTTATATTTTTTATTTCATGTGTTCGAACCGAGGGCCCACCATACTGTAAAATAATTCAAGAAACAAGATGCAAGGCAATTCAAAACAATACGTCACTGACGTTGAACAATAATCAGATACGAACCCTTTCCAATTGACACTGCGATGGCGCCCAACTCTGAGCAGTAGGCTTCAAAGCCAGATGTTTGTAGTTCGAGACCAGACAGAGGTACATTAGTTTATATCCTCACTTAAACACACTGGAGGTATTAACAGTGATGCCATTCATTCGCTCGTATCATCAGTGATGGAGTGGTGTGGTGGTTCGTGTAGCAAACTGGGGTGCGCAAGGTTGGTGGTTCAAGCCTCGCTACCGCCTAAGTTGGTTGAAGAATCGACAAAGAAAGACAAATTATCCCAGCTGTTAAAGATAGTGAGTTAATTAGCAGACGGCTTGGAAAACAATAGGACAACAACCAACAACCTTTGCTTTGTTTTTATGCACTCCAATTCCCTTGGGAATCACTTTTTTGGAGTCCCTTGGGAGTTATTTTCCTCATTTTAATTCCCTTGGGAGTTATTTTTTCCTCATTTTAATTCCCATGGGAATCATTTTATTAGTTTTATTCCCTTGGGAATTAGGTTTTTTTTCTGATTTTAATTCCCTTGGGAATCATTTTATTATTTTTATTCCCTTGGGATTTAGTTTTCTTCACTTTAATTCCCTTGGGAATCATTTCTTTAATTTTACCCCTTGGGATTTACTTTTTCATTTTAAGTCCCAATTTAATTTAATTTAGTTCCCATTTTAACTTTAATCTTGGGTTGATTTCCTTACTCTATTTATTATTTGTTATTTGATTTTCGCTCCTGCTGCACATCTTCACAAATTCCAACTAGCCTCTGCAACAATTCGAGTCGAGTTTAACATTTCGCATTTCCGTCACCTACCAAGGTTTGAACCACAGTCTTTCGTTGGTCAATCCAGGTCACTGACCACTACGCCACTGCATCATTGAATCGCATTGGCGATTGCATCATAGGCATTCCTTGCACTCACTTCAGTATCTTGTGTTTTGCATCAACCAATCAAATATGTACAATTTATAACGACACGAAAAAGACAACGTGTTGTTTTAATTAACGATAAAAATGTGGATATAGTAAACTATTAGTATTATTATAAACAAAAGTTGTCAATATGAATTAAAAATTAAAGCATCATCATGCCCACATTGTTAATTTCTATTTATTCTATATATTCTTGACTTTTGTCCCGAAAAGTATATGGTATTGGCTTCTATAAAGTTTCTTAACTACTTAATTGGATTTCTAAAAATGTCTTAAATTTTGGTATGTCTAGTTTTAGGATTTTTTTGAACTGGTTTCTTATAAAAAACGTGTGCTATTGTCGTGTCTGTTTTTAGTTGTTAATTGTTTTCCTAATGAACCTAGCCGATCCAAGGACAATAATATTAATCAGTCGTGTTCAGAGAACATCAAAATCGATTTAAAATGTTCGGTGAACATGCTGAAAATGTTACTGAATTATCCAGTGCATATTCGACCGATGTCCAATGCGTTTAAGCGCCCCTCTCAACAAATGTCCTGTCGAAGCATGCTTAATTAAATGTAATCTTCCCATTAACTGCTGAGTGAATTGAAGATGACATTAAAAATGGATTTCGTTTCGAAATATTGTGAATGGTTACGTGAGATCGAGCAGCCTGCACTGAGCATCACTGACCACCGCTTGGCAAAGGTTGAGCGACATTCTGTGAAATGCTGCACGGTTTAAACAAGGTCTCATAAACAATAATCATCGCAGAAATAATAATTGAAACATATCATTAAAAAATAAAAATGCGATATAAAATGACAATCTTGGTTTATTCGTTATATATTATGTAACTCCTGTATATTATGTAACTAGATATCATACCGTGAATGTGGTGTATATGCCTCTGACTAGCCATGTTTCAAGAAGTTTGTTGTGTTCGCTGATCTTCCGCTTGATACTTGGCGAAATTTAGGAAAACCTGTTCCAATGTGGTTTGGCTGACGGAATAGTCCTCGATATTGTAGTCTTCCTTAGCCCTTTCCATGGCTGCGAAAACCTTTGCCCAGGACTTTGAGGTGTCTCTAAGTTGGTAAAGAATCATACCCTGATGCTCGTCCTTCAGCAGTGACCCGGGAAACTTGGAGTGGATAAATTGCTTCAGTGGTGTTGTGTCGGGATTTCGACCTCCTTCGAGAAATAAAATAAAAGAACTTGTTATGTTATATACTTTTTATGAGAACTTAATTTTATATTCCTAAGCTCAATATTCCTAAAAATCTTCAGTTTTTATATTGAAATTATTCTTAAGTTATTCTCAACCTACCCCTGTTTTGTAACAGAGCTCAAATAATCAAAATAAATTAGTCCTGATGACCCACGATCCTGGATTAATTCTTACATTATCCTTATCATTTAGGGAACTTGAGTCTCGAGCCTTGAGATTTTATAAACTATATTCTTACAAAAAAAGTGTGCCTTGCTTTTGGCTAAAAGCTATAGCATTTAACTCCAATTCAATGAAGAATTTTATTGCAACCTACAGTGCACCCACTGTTATGAAAAGAAGGTCTTTGATCAGCCGACCGCGACCGTTAAACACACATTTAATAAATAAGCAAACATCCTCTTTAACTTCAAGCTATTCTTACAACACAACAAATAACGCATAGCTAAAAAACGGCAAAAATCGATAACTCAATAACAAATTAACCCCCACATCTTGATACTTGGAGCTTTAAACTGTCTACCACAGAGATGTTCCTAAATAATTTAGCCTAACCTGCGACTAGCTTTTTATAGAAGGCAAACGTATTCAGCTCTATTTAATGTAAATATGACAAAACCCCCAAAACGATTATTCCATTATATGCGACCAACCTTTGTGCAATTTTGTCGTAAAGAGAGGGTGTTACGCCCCCACACCCCCATAGACACATGGTTGGCCTCCCATGATATCACCATTGCTTCATGCTTAGCCATGAACAACAAAACTGACAATACCATAGACTCGAAAAGACACCATTTGCATGCTTCGCACATGAAAGCTTAATTATACATCTATACATGCATGTATATGTCTTACCAACTCTTGCAATCAAAGTGTATCCCTCGCCAAATTTGCTTTTCAGGTGCTGTGGACTGCCAAGGCATTTGAATTGGCCATTAACCATCACTGCAAGCCTTGTACACAGGGCTTCACACTCTTCCATACTGAAACAATAAAGGACTGGTCATAAATAATGCTCACTTCATTACTAAAACTTCACAACAATTTATATAGATATATATAAAACTTAGCTAATTCTAAACACAAATGAAAATTGAACAATATGCATAATGCATAGAGGAATAACATGGAATATAGCATAGAAGTTACCTCGAGCTTTCAAGGGGCCGATGAAACTGGTTCGAGTTAGCAAATGTTCGAGTTACCAAGGGTTAGAAGTACTAGCAAAACTTCAAAGGTGAATAAAATTGGTTCGAGTTATTCAAGGTTCGAGTTATCGTCGGTTCGAGTTATCGGCATATTACTGTATATCACATCAAAACTGATATTACTGATTGTCAATGGCGACATACAGTACATATGCACAAAGTACAGTGTTTATACACGTGACACGGCGTTACTTCACGCTCTGTTTGATGAGTACTGTTGCAAAAAAACTCAGTCCACTATTTTCAGTAGCTATGAATATAGTAGATGTACGATCAGAGAAGAAACATGTTCTTTGCTGCACTTAGTTATATGTCTCGTCTCTAATCGTACTTCTACCATTACTCTGTGCGTTTCGTACATCGAGTACTGTTACGTCAGTGCGGGCAACGTCCACTCAGTTTTAAATGTATACATTATAACTGAAACTATACACTGCAAATGCAACTCCTTTACATTGTGAAGCAAACAGAAGAGAACAAATTGTTTTTCATTACCTGTGAGATGTAATGACGATGATTTCTCTCCCTGCCGATACATGGTTAATGCGTCCCAAAGCATTCTCCTTGCGGCTGGGTCCATGCCTGTCGTTGGCTCATCAAGGAAGATGATAGCTGGGTCACCAACAAGGGCCATGGCTGTACTCAGCTTTCTCTTGTTGCCACCACTAGAATAAAGGAACGTCATTGAAATCAAGCATAGCTCAAATACATCTCAAGTTAATTATAACTACGTCAAACCTAAATGTATGATAATTATTAATTAATTAATGCTAATTAATAATAAATCATCTCCTTGAACTTTCTTAATTGTTTGATGGAAGCATTTTATCATTATATCCTTCCTCAGGTTTGTTGTTTGATATTTGCCACGCAAAAGTATAAATTGCATTAAAGTTTTTAGTTTTAAATTAACCGAGTTATTAAGCTCAGCCAAACATGGCTCAGACAAGCTTTCAGTATTGCACCACTCACTTCACTACTATAACCCATGGTTCACTCATAACAATGCAAAGAAAAACCTCATTTTCTAACGATACCCGCTTGAAATGGAGCAATGTCTGGTTAGGGTTTTCAAAAGCAAGAAAATTACAAATCAGGATGGTATAACTGCCAAGTGAAGCATCTCACCTGTAGCTTTTAGAGACTTTGTCAATATGCTCATCAAATGTGAGAGAAACAGCTAGATCTTGCACAATCTTTGGTATTTCTTCTTCTCGTATGCCTCGAAGACGCGAGTACATTGTGAGAAGTTCTCTACCGGTCATTAAATCAATCAAAGCATCAAACTGGGGACAGTAGCCCATGCATTGACGAA
Source organism: Sanderia malayensis (assembly GCA_013076295.1). NCBI lineage: Eukaryota > Metazoa > Cnidaria > Scyphozoa > Semaeostomeae > Pelagiidae > Sanderia > Sanderia malayensis. The sequence goes on along the minus strand of RQOL01000658.1, from coordinate 3,715,517 downwards.
CCTGTAAGTGTAAAAGTCAATGGGTGATGAATAGGCAGAGGTGGGGGGGGGAGGGGGGCGCAAAATAATTGGGTATTAAGGAGGTAAACCAGGGACGCTAGTAAAGCATAAAGAAAAGCATAAAGAAAAGTAAGAAGGAAAAAATAGGCAAAAAAAATAAAATGCATAGAGGAACATGCACAAAAAAGAAAGATAAGTAGACAGGCAAAGCAAAGGAAAATATGATCGAAGTCTTATAGAACGCTTAACTCTACAACCTTTCGGGAATAATATGGCCAAATTGTCTTCTCACCTTGTTCATTTGAGTACCAATGTCTAAGCCAGCGACACTAATCGAGCCACCAGATAGACTTTCATCTCCAGTGATCATCTTGAAAGTTGTGGTTTTTCCTGCGCCGTTCAAACCAAGTAGGCCAAAGCATTCGCCGTGGGGAATGCCCAATGATAGATGATCCACGGCACGAAATCGGGTTCCTGGTTGGAAAAAGGAGATGATGTGTTAATGGTGTGAATATGAGAAGTACAACTGAATGTTATACAAGAAAATATGCAGATTGCAGAGGACAGTACAGCAAATTAGAGCGAAACAGAGTAAGGTAAAGGAAGGCAGAGCAAAGGCAGAGCAGAGGCGCAAAAAAACAGTAGAACAAAGCAAAGTAGAACAAAGCAAAGTAGAACAAAGCAAAGTAGAGCAAAACAGAGCAAGATAAAGGATAGCAGAGCAAAGCAAAGAACAGAGCAAAGCAGAGCAGAGCAGAGCAAAACAGAACCAAGTAGAACAAAACAAAGCAGAGCAAAGTAAATCAAACAGATACAGGTAAAGTATAACTGAGCAGTGTAGAGTAGAACAAAGCAGAACAAAACAAAGCAGAAAAAAACAGAGCAAAGTAGAAAAGAGTAAAACAGAAAAAGAGAAGAGCAAAGTAGGGCAAAGCAGAATAAAAGTAAGATGAAAAAGAAAAATGCCGAGGATAAAAGTAATACATTAAAGACCAAATAGTTTACCAGTAAAACCGTATTCTTTCGTGACATTATCCAACACCAAGACATCGTTGTACGAGTTGTCACAGGCGCTAATGCGATGAATTTCTGCAGCAACATCTTCATCCAATGGTACAGGTGATTTGTGGCCATGTCCAGACTCGTGCATCGGCGGTTCTAATTCTTCGTGAACTTTATTACCACTTTTGCGCGAGGACCAACGGGAACGCGAAAACAACTTGTACTCCACCATGAGAACAAGGATGAAAAAGAAAAGTCCCTCCCAAGCAAGGAACACCAAATAACGACCCACACCAGGGCTGTCCCACGCTAGATAATTTGTTTGAAAGACGATCTCAGTCGGAGAATTTTTGAGGTATTTCTTCACTATGCCTTCGCAGACCTGCTCTGGGTGCGGTATGGGAAAAGGCGACTTCTTCAACATCTCCAAGCATGTAGCAATACCCTTGTTGTATATATCAATGTATTGGTGATTCGTAAACATGTCGTTCAGCGCTTGGCCTAGGCAGTAGTTGGGCAGAACGAGGAATGCCCATTTGAGTGCCTTCGCAACGTCCAGCAAATCCAGACTCGGTTGACTAAGTATAAAGACGGTGAGAAGAGTGGCTAGGCCGGTGATCACGTTGAATATTGTCAGTCGAATAAAAGCTGTGGATGGCACGGTGAACAGAAATGAAAATAAATAGATCAGTGGCACAACAGCCCAACCATACATCATCAAAAGCAGAACCACATAACCAAGCCTTTCGCCTAGAAGAAAAAATACAACAGAGGTGTCATTAGCGTCTGTGGATGACTTTAAATTACAAACAGTAATTATAAACATAACATATTTGTCTTAATTTGTTTGGCTAAGATTCGACTTTGATTAGTTAACTTCATGCATATATGTATATACAGTTGAACCTCGATAAGTTGACTACCACTTAAGTCGAACTCCCCGATCTCGATAATTTTTGTATTTCCCTTGGTTCTGTATGCTTTATATGTAAACCTCGATAAGTCGAAACGTCGATAGGTCAAACAAATTTTCTTGTCCTTGGGAATTCGACTTATCGAGGTTCAACTGTATTGTTAGCTGAAATGTGATTGGGTTGAAATAAATGAACAACAACAACAACGTCTCTGATAATGAGCACCTTTCTAAAGTGGAACTCTGGATTGGAGCATAATAAAACTTCCGCACAACCATATCTCTATAGCGGATAATCAACTCTATCTAGTGTATTACTATACTGTAATCAATCTCAATGCTGTTTGGGACATATCGTTGCATAATATACTGCTTGAATGAACTCAACATTCTCAGCTCTACGAAACTTCTGCTGAATTGCACCGACAAATTACACGGACAACACAGCTCCAATTAACGAAATCCAAAATAGGAAGCAAAGTAAATGGGAATAAAAAGCAGGTAGACATAAGTAAATGGGAATAAAAAGTGGGTAGACACAAGTAAGAAGGTGGGGTGTATAACAATAAATAGCTCACCGGAATATGCTGGTACGTTAAATGCTGCAAATATGATGATAATGAGGGCCATTGTAACGCAGTAGTTGATTGCATCCCAAGCAAATGTAGCAGTCCAGTAGCAGAAAGGTCCAACACCGCTTACAAATTGAAGATGTTTGGCTTTGCTGGCTCGTTCTTGGACGAGGAATATGACAAAGCTTGATGCCAAGAAAGCCATGCCGAATAAAATGTTGAAGGAAATGTTGAAGCCAACTTGGTTTCTGGAAAAGAAAAAGGGTGGGTAATCGGTGGAATATGTTCAAAAAGGCAGAAAACAAACAAACAAAGTAACAAATAAACAAATGAGCAAATAAACAAGGAAAAATAAACAAATAAACAAATAAACAAATAAATAAATAAATAAATAAATTAATAAATAAATAAATAAATAAATAAATAAACAAAGTAACAAATAAACAAAGTAACAAATGAACAAAGTAACAAATGAACAAAGTAACAAATAAACAAAGTAACAATTAACCAAATAAAAAAAGTAACAAATAAACAGGTTAGCAAATAAACAAATAAAGAAATTAAAAAATAAACAAATGAACAAATAAACAAAGTGTAACAAATAAACAAATAACAAATGAAAAAATGAACAAAGTAACAAATAAACAAAGTAAAAAATAAACAAATAAACAAAGCAACAAATAAACAAATAAACAATTGAGCAAATAAACAAGGGAAAAAATAAACAAATCAACAGATAAACAAATAACCTGCTCAGGTCATTTATGGATTGAGAGGTCGTCCTTGGTAAGGGATGATTGATCGTTGTAATACTTCCATGAGACTTGGTGAAATACTGGAAGACGCTGTTATCCAGTGCATTCAAGGAGACAGCAATAGAATGGTATGCAGCATTATTAAACCAAGCCGTGGCAGTCACTATCAATCGAAAACAATAAGAAATAGTGTTAATAGCACGCAATGGTTCGTTAAGCAAGATCACACAGATATATCTGATGAAAATATGAACGAGCGAACCAACCTTTCTCGCTGCTTGCTTCTGCATCTAGGCCCAAAGCCACGAGATATCTGCTGTTGAACGATCCAATACTTCCAGTGGACTTATGCAAGATATAAGACGTCAAGTTGCCATTATACAACTGTGATGCATTGACGGTTTGGGTTAATGTCGTTGAGAATTGCTTCAAGTATAACCGGGTCAGTTCATCCTCTTTGGTTGACCTAAGGAAAAACAAGAAACATTCACGAGATCGATCTGTATATTATTCAAAGGTTAAAATGGTGAAAAAGGAGCCATGTTCTTGGCTGGCAACATCGCAAGACTCATTGAATGAGGAATAGAGGAGGCGGACCAGTTAACGACAGAAAGACGAGCGGGGCTTGTGGAATAAGAGACAGGAACAAGGGTCTCGTCGATGAAAGTGATGATAAGTTGATGAACCAACAAGGGAACGTACTAACATATTTGATCTTTCTGGGGGTGAATTGACCAACACCGAAAAACCAATAGAGGGCGAATCGGTCATCTCCAGGGGGCGAATCGACCGACTTGAATAGGGGCGAACTGGTTTGAGGGCGAAACGTCCTGTTACCCATGATATCATTAAGACTTACCTGCCAAGTTCAGAGAAAGCCACGTAGTTATCCTTGAACATCTGGGTGCTGAGGACACGGGCTGGGGAATCCGTTGGTTGTGGAAAGGTCTTAGCCACGATCATTGCAAAGAGAGTCCATATACCAGGCATGACCAGTTGCGAAACGATTGATGCTTTGTACCTCTTCGAGTGCAGAAAACGTTTCACGAACATTGCGCGCCATCTTTGTAAGAACAGCACGCTACCTGTATTTCTTTGAGACTGTAGTGATGGAGACGGCTTGTCGAGTTCGAATGGGACTGGAGTCGACTGATCTTGTTGTCGTTGTTGTTGTGGAAGAGTGTCCGTGTCCTTGGAGCTCGAGCCAGCTTGTTGTGCTGCGAGACGAAACGAAAATCAGAAAATGATTCCGCCCTTTGCAGTTTGGTGAAATCACGCCAGAGTACTAACAAAGACTAACAATGCATTGCGAGTATCGTGCACCCTTGAACTATTTTTTAAAATAAGAAACCGTCTGAAAATAACCAGTTCGTAAAAACCAGGAAAAGGTACGAAACTGGGGGCAAAAAAACTTGAGACACGGAATTCATTTTGAAAATATGTATTTGCAAAACCGAAAACTTAGCTGGACTTTATCAAATATTAACCTTCATAAAAGCTATTCGCAACACATTCACTACACAGCCTCAATATTCTTGCAAAGGATAGGGGCTTATCAAGACAGGGGCTTATTCGAGGAGAGAGAGTGCTTATTCGGGGGAGGGGTCTATTCGGAGGTGGAAGCTTATTCAAGGATTTATGGCATACTATGGTATACTGTGGTATGGCATGGAAAATACTGTATACTGTGGTATGCTATGGAAAATTGTGGTATACTGTGGTATATTGTGGTAAACTGTGGTATACTATGGTAAACTGTGGTATACTATGGTATAATATAATATGATATACTGTGGTATACATACATTCCTGCGATTTGGAGCTCAGTTGTCGGTAAAGCTTCTTCGAAAGGGAGTCTGGTTCATCGTGAGAGTCTTCCTCTTCTTTGACTTTCAAGAAAACTTCTTCAAGAGTCGTAACAGATGCACCGTAACTAGAAATGCCAAGATGAAGTTTATTTTCTTCGAGATTCGTAAACAAAGCCTCGAAGTTCTTTGAGTATTCGCTCGGCAAAACATAGGAAAGTTCCAGGCCTGAAAACAGAAATTATGTATATGAAATTTTTGTATATTTTAGAAGCTCCAGTTTATTGAGGTCTCCTTAAAAGAAGCACGATTCTTTCAGAAAAAAGGAAAACGTTAGATAAAGAAATATTGTTTACTGGTAAATAAAATAACCTCCTTTAGAAACTATCGCATCAGAAGTACAAGGAAATGGAAGCATAGCAAAAACAGAGCAAAAACAACTTATCACAAAAAGAAAGCTTGCACAAATGACAGTTAATAAAATCGAAGGTACCAACCAATATCGTTTTCTAGTTTTGCAGCCGGAACATATTGAAGAACAACACGTGTGATGTCTGAAACCTGGCAGTTGTCTGCTTTGACTATCACCATGTGGTAACCAACTCCGTATTTATTCTTCAAGAAGAGAGACGAGCCACAACATTGTAGTACTCCTTTAGACATGATCGCGATTCTGTCACCTGTTTTAACAGAAAGATCATAATGCCAGTCAGATAGAAATAAAGACAAAAGGCAATAAGAAGCATCGTAATGAGAATTATATCAAAAGTGCATGGCATTAAAAGCACAATGCTAGAAGTATAAGGTATTAAAAGCATTAGAAGCATCATAGTAAAAGCATAGGGCATTAGAAGCATCGTACAAGAAGCATAAACTATTAGAAAGCATCGTACTATAAACATAAGGCATTACAAACTTAATACTAAAAACATAGAGTATTAGAAGCATTGTACAAAAAGCATAGGGCATTAGAAGCATCGTACAAGAAGTATAAGGTATTAGAAAGCATCGTACTATAAACATAAGGCATTACAAACTTAATACTAAAAACATAGGGCATTAGAAGCATCGTACAAGAAGCATAAACTATTAGAAAGCATCGTACTATAAACATAAGGCATTACAAACTTAATACTAAAAACATAGGGTATTAGAAGCATTGTACAAAAAGTATAGGGCATTAGAAACGTCGTATAAGAAGTATAAGGTATTAGAAGAGCAGCCACAGAAACTCCCAGCTTTTAGAGCCATGCAAAAAATGTTGTCAGCTAATAAAGGTATCGTATAGTTACCGAGAAGATCTGCCTCGTCCATGAAATGAGTTGTGAGAAGAATGGTGCGACCCGTTCTTTCCTTTTGCAACAAATCCCAGGTGAAGCGACGTGCGGCTGGGTCCATGCCTGAAGTTGGCTCATCCAGTATAACAATCTACACATCAACAAATACAAATCTACTTAGTAAGCTGCTTTGGAACACGAGTCTAGTCTCAAACTTAAGCGTCCATGAGTAGAAGTTTTCAGCGCACAGTCCAAACTATGTGCTAGAGTGTGCGCTTAAAAATAGTAGCTATAGTGTACTCCGCTTGTGTTATTATACAGAAGAGTATAGTTTTGGAGTTCGGTGTTCAAGATATACGCTCACATAAAAGAAGCTAAAACCATTTGCCAATTCAACAGTTGAAAGATATATACCCTTGTCATTCGTAAAGTCATTCAGAATGACTTTACGAATGACAAGGGTCTTTAACTCGGGTACCAAGCAATTAAAATGTTGTCAGAATCGTGGAAAAACATTCATTGTTCTGAGATTATATGAATTTCAGGCTTATAAAAGTCAATGCTTCGATTTCAAATATATCAGAATATATCTTTACTCGTTGGTTTTGGACTAATGGAAAATAAATATTTTGCAGTAAGACAGTAAAATAAATATTAATGCTGAGTTTGCGATACCTTTGAATCGCCAATGAGAGCTATTCCCACCGATAGCTTCCTCTTCATTCCACCAGACAGCTTTGATGTCAAAACATCTCTCTTATCATCGAGTCCAGTGGCCGATATCATGTGATCAACTGCTTCTCGCAATGCGATTGGCTCGTGCAGGCCTTTCAGTTGCGCGAAGAATCGCAAATGCTCCTTCACAGTCAAGGCATCGAAAAGGACATTGTGCTGAGGACAAATTCCTGAGGGATGAAACAGAATGCTTAGCATGGCGAATATTGGCGTGGTCGGCTTGGAACCCGACGCACGATAAGCTTACTCCGTGCATATGGAGTGATAACATAAGGGTGATAAATATGGGAATTATCTAAAGCAATAGAGCTGAAATTTTATTCAACGGACTTTGGACTCTGGCGGATCGAGAATTCATAAACTCGAAAATAAATTGTCCCGAGAAGCAGTTGAAAGATATGTATTGCAGAAACATTGCGATAGAACAGGGAAACAGACATTTAGTCTGTTGTACCAAGAACAAAAAAGTCCATTGCATAGAGGTAGTTTCTGTTGCATTTAGCTCTACATACCTAAACTTTCTCGAACTCCAACAATGTTATTGAGAATGTCGTAGCCACTGACGTAGGCATTGCCAGAGGTGGGTGGATAAAGACCGGTCAGCATAGAAATGGTGGTCGTTTTACCGGCTCCGTTGTGACCAAGTAGAGCAGTGATCTGTCCCTGGTACATGTTCAGGTTTATCCCATCAACAGCTACTTTCGCGCCTGGTAAAATAACAAAAATTAAATCAACGAAACGTGTGATTGTTATTGTAAACACACACCCATAAAAACGTGTGAGTTTTACACTCAACATATTGCTTAAGTACATTAGCGCATCGCGCATTCTCTTAACACCTATGTACTATCCATGACATCAATAATACCATTACGCCACGTAAACCCCTGCACAGCACTAACATGCTACTGCGCATGCTGACCACAGTATTGTTTCATCTATTGTTTTGAGCAGAACAGAAATACATGAGAGGGAAAAATAATTAATCTAATGGTTCCCATAAGTGGTGTTTAATGTAATATCACAGGCCCCAATAAGTAAATCCTCGTAATTTCAAAGATGGATTCCCTGCTACAAATGTTTTGCTCAAATTCTTCCAACACCTTTATCATATTCTCAGATTTATACTGAACGGAAATATTTTATGTGGCAACATAAAGTATTTCAGTTGAGAATTTGTTGCTGCCAAAAAGAAAACATGGCTAGCTAATGAATTGTACATTCTTCATGATTCCAAGATATGATAAAATGCAAAAACATTCTTTATAATATTATTATTTATCAATATCAAACTCTATTCTCACCAGATCCCGAGTCAAAAACTTTTTTCAGATTGACAATATGAATGCCTGGTATCAGTCCTTCGGGTTCCTTTTCCAGATATTCAGATGAGGATACTCGGCCATCTTGCAATCCGGTCATATCACCCAAAGATGTTTCAGAATGCTCTTTTTCATAATGCTTAAAAAACACAAAAAAATTCAAATATCAGACATTGTAACATGATCAAAAAAGGGAAGATACAGTTTAGTCAAAGCAATAAAACCAGTGGCAAACACTTGGAGGTTGGGGGTGGGGGGGGGGGCGAAAGAGTGCAGACACCACCCCCAAATATTTTGGAAGACAACAGTCTTTGTTTCAAAACAATGGACAAATGCAATGTCTGTCAAAACAATAAGCTTGCCCCCCACAATATTTGGCCAAGCGTCTACAACTGAATAAAACCTTACATTTACAGATCGGGAACACCAGTAACTCTTCTTGAATGGGAAATACCACGGTTGGGGAATGCCAAACTCTCCGGGGAACACAGCTTCAATGTACCACATAATAATTCCGTAGACAAAGCAGTCGACAAGCATCATGATGAGGACAGCACCAAATGTAAAGCTGTCATCGACGGTTACCCCTTTGGTTAGATTAGACCACTGCACGCCAGTGCCTTGTCCTTCGAAATTTCCAATCAGAAAAGCACCAAATGCCATGGCCACATTAAAGTCTATACAAGCAGCAGTCTTCTGAGGGGTATTGAGCGAATTGTAGTACATAGTGAGGAAGAAATACGGAACGTAGCTTGCAAACCAACTTATCCCACCACCGGCTGCGGCTATGTTTGCACGGTAGAACAAAGTACTGATCATAAAGCAGAACATTATGCTCGACATTGAATAGAGAATAAGAAAGACGAAGATCAGTGTTGGATCGCTCCTGTTTAACATTTTGCCATTGCTACCAAATTGAACAGTGAGCATGACTGTAATGATTGCCATCGGGATCAGAAGGAATATGAAGCATTTGATAAACCAGGCAACCCAGTGTAAATAACCACTGAGACCCATGATCTTCATTGATTCCTGTCGGAAAGAAAAGCAAAAGTTGTGCATCAATTGTCATCCTGTAGCTTTGGAAACAATAACATTGTGATAAATCAGTTAGAGCAATTAGCTATAAGTAATACCACCATATGTCTGCTGCATTTAACAGGCTACGGGGCCACAATTTCCACAAACACTTTGAGGGGACAATCTAAAACATGGCCATTTATGCTAGCCCTTTTAAAAGAAATTTACGTTAAATTTTAGTGGAATTATTGGAGAGGGGCTTCAGCTCCCCCAGAAATTACGGCCCTGGGCTGATAATTGGTGCTTACTTTGAGCTTCTTTTCCTTTTCATAAACCACTCCTTTCACCATTAAGAGAGCATTGTACACCAGTGACAGCATGAGCAATAGTGGCAGGCTGATCTGAATAACAATCACAAATGGATCTCTGAGATACTTTGGGTACGGAAACCGTTGGATATTAACTTTGGTCTGATTGAGAATTTCTTCTGTTGTGAGTACGTTGCTGCCAGACTTCAAAACAGTCAAGGCAAGATCGACAGCATACTGAATGCCCAGAAATCCCTCCCGATAGTAATCGGGAAGTCCGCCAGAAGCGGAGTGATTATGTCGTGGTCCAAGGCCTTGAAACGTTAAAGGAAACACTGTCTTTGTGTGCCAAGATTCGCCAGTTCCACCGAAACCTTGGAACTTCTTGCGAGTTGTATTCTTGTCATTTCGTAGCGATGAGGGTAATCTGATCTTGTACCGAATATCTTTCGTTGAACTGTCCAAGCCATGCTCAAATACGATGCCACCTATAAACTTCCACTGTTCACTTCCTTGCTCTTGGTCATCGAGAAGAGCATTTACCATGTCTTTCTCGGTGGCAAATGATGAGCCATTAGTCAACGAGACAGGCAATAACCTCGATACTTCCATCATTATTCTTGTGGTGTTCTGATTCCTTGGTGTGTATGCTATCTGCCATTGCTTTGCTCCACTTGGTGGATCGTAGGGTATACTCAAGGGTGTGAATTCTGGCCAGGTCGTGGCAGCAATATTTTCTTGCTCTATCTGAAAAATTCGCAACAGCAAGAGAATCAATATGAAAAACAACGGCAGGCCCAGCTGAAATATCGTTGCAATAGGCCGACGTTTCTGGAGCAAATAATTTTTCCATAGAAGGAGCTTTAGCTGCCGAAAAGCTCTCATTGCTAGTCCTCGAAAAATATGCCACTATTTGTGTTTCAGTTTCAATAATTATAATTCCAGACTTAGGAGTAGGTTCGCTGGTTTTCTATCTGCACAACAACTGCATATCTGTGCTGAACTCACTGCAAGCCTGCAAGTGCAAGTCAAAAAGAAATCTGAGAATGCCAACACATTTTTTGCTTACTTTTAATTTTCCCTGGTTTGCATGTGACAAATCATGACGTAATGTGAATCACATGTCCCGACTGAGCAATCCATTTTCACAGCTTGAGCCCAGCGGGAAGTTTTCTCTGTTTATGCGGAGGAGGGTGAATGACGTAATGCCTCTAGCCGCACGCCATTTTACTTTGGTGATTTAAATACATGGAGGATATCAGACACACAACGAACACATTATGCTGCTTTGACAGTGAAATATTGATAATAGTAGCGTCTTATGTTATAATTATTGACATTTTCATTGATTGAGTTTGCAGTACATAGAACCAATTACGAGAATTGATATTCTTAATTTTATGTTAACTGTTGGGCATTTTGCAGAAAAGTCTCTGAGCACGTGCAGGTGGAGCGTTGCCCAGTGTTCAGCATGAATTGTGATGAATTCAAGACAGACAAATTCTAGCAGCAGATCGAGAAAGTCACTCGACAAAATAGGTTCTTCTCGTTCAAGAGATCATTCAACAGATTCAACAAGGGCGGAGACTGATTCTTCGCTAAACAGTCGGGCAAAAAGCAAAGATGAGTCGCGGAGAAGACAAGAGAATAATACCATTAATCGGTCGAAAACAAACAGAAGTCCTCGAAATGCAAAGGGGCGGTTATTGGAAAATAGAGACCCGCATTATCATGAGAAAACTTCCAGCACGAGGAGTTTATCAAACAGAAAAGACGAGTCTAAGAATAGAGCAGATAATGTGATAAATGATAAAAGTAGAGAGTCAACAAGAAGTCCACCCAATGGTAATGTTTTATCGCTGATTATATATATTATGATTACTTCGATCCAATGTTCTTCCACATCTGGATCATGCATTACCAACGTATAAAGTCAATGTGTATCACTTTCATTTTCAGACCGACACGCATTATTTCACGATAGTTCAAGATTATCTCAATTAATGAGACATATAACAAATGTACATGATGATAATTCAAGACGCGTCCAAGCAGCTAAACAATTTGGGGAATATTTATATGATCCAGCTCATTTAGAGGTTTGTTTTTCGTTCCTAGTTATTTCGTTTGTTTTGAGAATGCCAATTGTGCATTGTTATTGAGTTTGTAGTCAATTCATCAAAAATTCACCCATTCAGAGTATTGGCAGTGTTTTGTTTGAAGCTTTTTAACAGGGAAAATTTCCTTTGAACAAAACAAGGAAATTTTGCCAAGAATTAGCTGTATAGCTGCCAGAACCCTCAGCCTGCATTAACAAATAAATATTGCTTGCTTGCTAACTATTTTGTTTTTAATTTCCTTTCAGCCTATGAAGAGGAATTACAGCAATCTATTCTCAGCTTTAGAGGAAGTGTTCAAAGAAAGGTGAGAATAATTTCTATGTATTTATAACAAATGCGATAGATATCAAAACATAGTATCAAAACAGCATTGAAGAAAGTAGAGCATTTGTATCTAGGGCCTGAATGAACTTTTTTCTGTTCCATTCCGGAATCCATTCTTTGAAACATATTAAATTAAATTGAAAAAATTTTATTAGCGATTATATTACTCCTGTTTGCAGGGGACACAATGATTTAAAAGATGAGGTTATTTCCTGTCTTGGTTCAATTGGGCAACTTCTTGGCATTGATTGTGACAAGTAAGCTCAAATATATTATTTGTTATTTCTGCCGTTACTTATTTGTTATACTGTACTGGACTTAATCTTGTGCACCAATGTACCGGACTACGATTGATTTGTTTTCCATCCAGGTTTTTCAAATGGATCTTTTCCAAAGTACCCAGTGCTGCAAATGACCAATTGAGAGTTCTATATCTGAGAGCAGTCCTTGAGGTATGCTAGACCAATATTACCAACTAATTCTCAAATAATTTACTCATACTTGCTGTCACCTCAGAATGATTTCACTTGATGACCATTTCTGTGGTCTCTTTGCTTCATTGTTCATCACTGTTCCATTAGGCAATGAAGCTAGACATTGGAAAGCAGACATTCTACGATGCTATGCCTGTAAGTACAAATCTCTGGATTTTATATTTGTATCCAGCATCTGGGTATCTTTGTATGAAGTACAGTAAACACCTGCATATAAGAACCAGTGAATTAAGAACCTTCCAGGCTGAAAACCTTGCTCAAAGCAATAGAAGAGACCATAGGTTAGCATTTGAACAATATGCTGGATGCAGAATTCACATGTTTATATATGCGGGTGTTTTCTGTATTGTTTCAGTTAGCAGCAAATTTGTGAATGTTGCTTGTTTCTGTTTCAGAGAATAATGGCAAGTTTGCAAGATGTTCTTGAGAATGCTGACACGCCAGGTAACCAAACAGCAATATATTCCACCTTCATCCTTCGCTCCCCCCTCTCTGCAATGAGTTTACCCCTTCGTTGTTTATCAGTTGACTTTATTAAATGTGAGGTTTGTTTGAGCAATTGCAGCTTTTAATTATCCAGATGCTTTGCTAATTTTTTCCTATGACATGTGCACAATCTCACAAAAATCAATTTTTTTTGCAGAATTATTGCTCGTCTTGATGGATATAACCAGTACCATTTGTACAGACTATCCTGAAATATTTGAAGAATATTTCAAGGTGAGATGGGTTTGTGTCATACCTTGCTGGATTTCACATTGAACCAAGTATTATTGGCTCAATTTCCACAGACGTATTCAAAATTTTCAATAGCGTCATCACTGTGCATAGTATTATACAATATTATGTTATCATGCATTGTTGTATATTATATAAAATTGGTATACAATGTTAACAGCATTACTATCATACATGATGCTAATGCTATTTTAATACTTTGAACACTTATTTGTGCAGGACATTGTGGATATTCTGGTTGGTTGGCATATTGATACGACACAGAGTGAAAATCTAATGCAGAAAACGTCAGGTAATTACTCATTTATTTATAACACTCTTTGTTATTCTGGTTATATCTATAGAATTCTCTTAAAACCTATTAGAGTTTGAATGTCTTTCAAAGCAGTGTCTTGAACTGTTAGATTATCAATGAATTCGGAAGGAATGCATTTCTGTTTAGCAGCATTTTGTGTTGTCTTGTAATTTTATCAATTTTCTTTGATCAGAATGTCTTGTGCATTTTCACCAATATTGGGTTGGTGACATGAATTTTTCACTGACACTTCTCAGCCAGTTCTTAGAGGACATGGAAGCACACTCTGAGGTAATTCTTGACCAAGATCCCTCTCTATTCCGCACTGCAAAACTCTCTGCACCCTTCGTATGCTCAATGTTGTTCTTCCTGCTATGGTGATTCAGTAAACACCCGCATATAAGAACCAGTGAATTAAGAACCTTCCAGGCTGAAATCCCTGCTCAAAACAATAGAAGGGACAATAGCTATTGTATTTGAACAATAGGCCGGATGCAGAATTCACTTGTTCTTATACGCGGGTGTCTACTGTATTCGTACTTTGATCTCACTGGTTTTTTCGAGGATTCACGATAGATTCATATTATTTCCGGTTTATTTTAGGAATTGAAATCTATTTTTGGTGATAATAAACATGACAGTGACAAGCCATCACCCTATGTAGTTTTGCAAAAGTTGAACTCTCTCGTCCAGTAAGCAATTAAACTATTTACTATAACTATATATATATTTTACCATATTTAACTATTTACTATTTATTACTTTACTTACTATTTTCTGCATGGTTTACCTGGTTTACCTTCATGAAATTTCGGCTAAGTTTTCGCTCAGTCCAGTAACAACAGCATGGCTTAGCAGAGTGGATAATACCAACATCCTAATGCCCTTGCCTTGATACTTTACTTCTCAGGTATGCAAAGGATGGTAGAGTAAATCTTAATTTTGCATGTTTTGGTTTGCAGGGTATATACAACCGTTGTCAAAGCGATTGGCGATTTCTTTGTGCCAGGAAGAGGCTGCCCAATCACTGACGCTTTCGTAACCGAGGTGAGATCACCGGGTTTATACAACGAGATCAGATAGAACTATACCTTAAATCCTCTCAGATTTTTATCATCTAGCTGGTTCCATATGTAAAGCAGAGTCCTCGATGAAAATTAATGATTAATTCTGTACATTTTTTCGTAGATATATACTTTCTATTATATTAGATTAGTATAGTCTGTCTAATGAATGCGCGAGCATGAAACTCGGAGTAACAGAGAACTAAGTCTACTTTCTTGCTTCTACTCTACTTTCTATTATAAATACCTTTGTTCTGAAATAGAATTTATCTATTTTTCCAGACCGTCTCAAGAATCATCAACTGCGTTGATATTTCATCGTTTGATGTTTGCTACGAAAAGTTGCCAATGTCAGGTACCATATGCGCCATTTATTTGTATAACCTTCAGAGTGACACGCTGTACATCTTTCACATGTTACTTTCTTTATTCTTTTCAGCAAACGAAGCTCTGAGAACCATGGTTAGCTCATTGGGTAATCACTTTGCGGGCAATTGCAATCAGGTTGCTGCTATCATCGACTCGCAACTGCAGTCTGCCAACACGTTTACTTACAGACATCTCAGGTCCATCCTATCACTTCTCGAAACGGTATGCAATCACGTACTCACCCCCCTGTATAATGACATTCTTACGGGTTATAGATTATGTGATATCTTTAGAAGACGGGGGTATAAATCACCTTGATTCAACTGAATGCATTCAGGTAGTTACCCCCTGGTTAATCCATTGTTTTATGTCTTATAGTGTGTGATTTCTTTTTGAGCCGGGGTGATGAATGTTGTTATTCTTTTAGCTCATCACCCGTGTTGGATCAGCTTTGCCGCTGAAAGCAGTCCAGCTTCTTTTTCACACCGAATCGCCTTTATTCAAACTGAGGCACACAAATGATAACGAGGTAGATTATTTCTCGTAGCTTTATTTGTATTGTCGATTGCTATGTTATGGCTAACTGTTCCAGCCGACCTTGACCTGTTATAACTGAAACTCTTGGCACACAAAAATGCCAGGCCTTATGTCATTGAGTTCGAGATGCAGCGAAGCAGCTACACATAATACGCGAACATAACCAGTTTAAACAGGTTTAAAATTCGAAAAACCAGTTTAAACTCGAATAACGACGAAGCATTTGACGAATGCAAAGGTTTGAGATTTGAAGGCGCAGGTCATTGCAGCCTCGTAAGTGGGTGGTGGGAAAATAGGGTGGAAAAATGATAATACTTTTGCAATGAAATTTTTATGATGAAGCTTGATATTGTATCGTGTGTTTATCTCTATTTTCAGACATATTCGTTGCTTTTGAAATCCTTTCAGTCGCTTTTGAGCATTAAGAACATGCCTCTGGTAGAAACTGCATACAAGTATGTCCAATGATTTAATTTTAGATTTCTAACATTATCAGTTTTCTATCTGCAACTCCACCTGGAGTTTCACTTTGAGTCACGTAATACTTTGCTCTCTCCATGAGCCTTACCCCAAGCTTTTTCTTGATCTATGCATGGTCCTTCGCCTGCTAGCATTCTGTCTTTGAGTTTTCTTGAATCCAAACTGACATGAATTTAATACTCTACTTTGAATTGTTCACTGATATTTTTATTCAACCTTGACATTTCCATTGACATTCATTTCAAGTTGTACAACGAACTCCATCCTATTTGCTATGTCTTGTTACATTACAATACTTTACAATTTGCCAATTATAATATTTATTAATCACATGTTATTCTATATAAATCATTTAATATTATATTATTTATCTCACACCTTTTGTTATTGACTTTGCAGGTACATTGTTAATGATCTGAGAAGAAGCTACAACGTGCTCAGCAAGAACACAGAAACGCAGGAGCCTTCTCCGGAGGAGAACAAGGATATCGCCACTGCTGCTGATGACGTAACGAGGACGGAATTAGATCAAGGTGAACTTAAGGCCGGCGGAGAGGATGGTGATGCTTGTGGCAGTGACGATGCTGATGATCATATGCATCGTATCCCTGTGGAAAATGCTTATGCGAATGTTGTATTTGATTTGTCTGTTATTGCTGAGATCGCCACATACAAATCGTCAGTTGTTGGGGTAAGTGGGGGTATTCAGTTACCCTTTTCATTCCTTTTTATTGTTTCCTACAGTGATTGCCTTGTGTTGTGCGTTTTAACACAAGTCTCAACGTCTGGTCATCTACGCATGTGTGAAAACATTTGGCCAGAATAACATAGAATTACCCACATATTAGAACCTGCATATTTTGCATCCAGGCTATTGTTCAAAGACAATGGGCTGTTGTTTCTTCTATTGTTTCGTGCAAAAACAACAGTTCAAAACTCACTGGTTCATATGTGCCTATTTTTACTGCGTGCATGTGTTATGAAATCCTGTTGGGGTTACGGTACATTATTAATATTTTTTCGTTAATTGTCTATTTTTACCTGATTTTTAGGCCTGGAAGGTAGATCCTCCGACATTCCAATTGCTAACCGAAACGTTTTCTCCACTGAACTGGGACATTGCGCAACGTTTTCCCGCCATCCAATTCTGTGTTTTATCCACGCTATACACTCACTCTCAACGGTAGGCCATAACTATGAGAATTCTGTTTCGTTTTTATCCGCTCATTTCTGGCTTTCAAATACCAATTCGCTGACTATATCGTTTTGAGACTTGATGAAATGAAAAAATAACTGCTGATTCAACTGTTTTTTTTATATCAGATGTAATCACTTCTTGCACATAACGAATGTAAAAGGAAGCATCACATCACCCGAGTTCTCCACAGTCATGCAAATCATTTGCCAAATTGTCATTCATCCATTCACTTGCCAAGACTCAAGGTTTGCGTTAAATTCATTGCCTTCAATCATCTTCAATCTTCAATCATTTCTTTTTATTACCTCTATTTTCCTCTTTCGTGCATATTTTCTATTCCTTCTACACATTCTGGTGTAGATAAGATACAAATGTTGTGTCTCATCTGTATATATTTTATTTTTGTTTCATTTCCAACCTTTATTCCTTTTATGTATTCCTATTTAATATTTCTTCTTTGATCCCTTATCTCTTTTCTTGCTTTCAAACACCACAACCCTATTCTCGTTGGAAGGAAAGAACAGCTAATTCCTGTTAATAAGAATGCAAGTCTATCTCGTCATGAACAGGAGTACAATTTCTCTTCTCTGTTTAATTATCAAACAATCCTCACTAAATCACTCACCATATCCTGCTATTTTGTGCTACGTCATACTGACAGCTTTGCCTTTCTATTTGCAAGGAAACTCTGCTTGCTTTGGCTTGCTGACATTGTCAGTACAGTGCAAGGAATACCTGCCGATGCGCAAAGAAATATGAGCTGCTTGTCACGTCTTCTTGATGCACAGATATCATCTTGTATGTATCAATAATTACCCAGAGTATTTAGTTCACAAACGAATTTTTTCAGCATTAACGTGCCATTAATAGCCATCACTCTAGCCTGAAACCTTTAGATTGCACATGTTAAAATCGCGGAGTTGAGGATTACATTACCCCCTGGAAATATTCCAACGCTCCCTGTCTGCCGATTGTTTTACGAATCTTTTGCGGGGGGTGATCAAGTTATGTATTTGTTTGTGTTATGTTTAGTGATTTGTTTTTGTTGTTATTCAATTGCAGCGTTCAACGACGAGAAGTCTGTCGTGCAACAATCTGCAGTGTGCCTTGAGAATTTGTTGAAGTGCATGAATTTGTCCGAGGGATTGCTACAAAGGTTTGTAGAGTGGTACCTGTGGTTTAAAGTTGATTGAATGGGGATAGAAAGGTGTGCTGTCTCTGCTGTCCACGTCTGAGGAAGTCTCTCACACCCGGCATTCACCTTGATTGCCATTGACGTGCGATGGAAATGCTTGCTAAAGACGGGGGTCATGTTCAGGAATATTTGTGAAGCGTTGAGAATTAACTGACGCAATATAATATTGTTTGTTTAATGTTGTTGTTGTTGTGTTTGCAGAGCGCTGTTCGAGAATTTATTTCATCTTGTCGACCTGAGAGATGACATCAAGGAATTGTTTCTCAAAATCATCCTTACCTTTCCAACGGATGTTTTAGCAGGGTAAGACCGTATTGAATTGCATTGATTTATTGAATTGAATTGATCACCTTTGGCCAAAATATATTCAAACCATCTTATGCCTGTCTTTTGATATTTATTTCAGATTGTCTTGTCAGTTGTCGCAATCAAGTAGGCTACATCAGCTTGGTACCAGCAGCAATACAGATATTTTGTGCAAAAGGGACATTTGGCTGGCCAAAAAATGTCACATGAGCCGTCCTGTAACCGGGACACTGCGTTCCCATCAGTTCAAAATTATCATGGGTTTTATTTTGCAAGGAATGCATGCACGGTAAGCTGAAATTCCTCAAATACTAAGCACTTCTTTCTCATTTACAACTGCGCAAGCGCACTATAACGCTTCCCACATGCAGTGTGCAGTATTGTTGTGGGTGTATGAAATGTCCGCTGCCTTGTAACTTTAAGACCGTACTTACTAGGATCATTTCTATAGTACGCGTCCCGTCTTTGTTCTCCAACAAAGACAACACTTACAGCCACGATGAGGAGACATGGCGTTTCTCCCTGAGCAAGAAGCGCGGCATTTGGTGATATCTTTTATGATATCTTGCCAATGTCGATTGATGATTGCTCTCATGGTAATTTATTTACTGTGGGATGGGAGTTGCGCATTCTGAGTGGTTTTTCAATAGTGAATAGCAAATACAAGTCCTTAATGTATGGAAATCCTAATGTTTAGAATCAATACATTAAACACCCGCATATAAGAAGAACCTGGGAATTCTGCATCATCCCGCCTATTGTTTTGACCAGGGTTTTCAGCCTAGAAGGTTCTTATATCAGGGTGTTTACTGTATTCCACGCTCTATGTTATATACCATTGCTCTGTATAAGCATGTACATGGTGTAACTAGACCATGTGTTAGGTGTTGATGGCAAAACAGTGGTTCACGAGGGATTCTTGTAAAAATAAGTAGTTATAGTGGTTAGGGTTTGCAGTGTAAGGTACAGTGGAAGGTAGTTTGCAGTGTATATATGCAGATAGATGCATATAGGCATGCACCATTGCTTCAATATAACGTTTGCATGCGCAGTATAACGTTTCCCACATGCACTGTGCAGTATTGAGGTGGGTGTATTATAAGTCCCCCTCCTTGTGAATTCAAGACCGTACTTACTAGGATCATTTCTATAGTACGCGTCCCGTCTTTGTTCTCCAACAAAGACAACACTCACAGCCACGATGAGGAGACATGGCGTTTCTCCCTGAGCAAGAAGCGCGGCATTTGGTGATATCTTTTATGATATCTTGCCAATGTCGATTGATGATTGCTCTCATGGTAATTTACTTACTGTGGGATGGGAGTTGCGCATTCTGAGTGGTTTTCCCCTTTATAATCAATAGTAAATCATTAACTTACTTGACTTCTGTGGTTTGCCATCGTACGTTTGCCGTAGCATATAACGCAAACTACAATTTCTTGACTGTGATAAATTTATGCTGAAGAATTTTTGGAGCAGTTAATTAATTCGAACTATAATCACAAAATTTAGCCAGCCAAACATGCTAGTTCCATACCTAAGACTTTAGTTATGTAGAGCACATCAACAACGTATAAATTCTATGCGAAAGGTAGTAATAATAGTAATATTCATTTATATACCGTTTTACATTGGTGCATACAATTTCAAAGCGGCTAACAAGGCTATAAATATTTACAAATATACTTTCTTAAAATATAGAATATACCATAAAAAGGTGTAAAAAAGGTTTTTCAATATAACAAAAAAATTTACAAAAAGCTAAAGGTCCTACTAGACAGTGATTTCTATACAATATACAGTAATTTTAGTTGTACCATTTTTTAATCGTAAAACCCTGTCTTTTCTTCAGAAATGAGGTCAGCTGGATTAAAGACGTTTATTATTCCTGTCAAAGACTTGGCAAAGTTGCTGGACCTATCTCAGGAGATGTGAGCAGTTTACAAAGATTTGGTTTGAATACAAGTTCCAGCCTTCCCCGGAATGTAAGATACTTATTTGTAAATCTATTTGCTTCGTCATAAAGTGTCAGAGTTGTCTATGGAAATTTTCATTAAATTTCATTAAATCGATTTTTTTGTTATTCTTAGTCTGTTATTAATTTTTCCAGGCACACTGCTCTATGGAACTAATTTGGTTCTGGGCCACTTGGGAGCTGGCGCAGTTCTGCGTTCTTTCAAGACTGAAGACACCCCTCGGAAAGGCAACAGAAACATTTCAAGCAATCGAAGGTCATTTCTAAATCCAATATTAAAATATTGCTGTAAAATGCTAGTTGTTAATTTAATGAAGCTCTCGGTGCGAAGAGCTAAAAAGCTTACTCCTTGAAATATTTTGTTTTAAAATTTGCTCTTGGTTTCACCTAATTTTAAGCCTTTGTTATCTCTTGGTTATATCTAATTTTAAGCCTTTGCTGTTATTTAGGTGTGCTGAAAGAGATGGAAAGAAAATTGAGCTTAATAGGCAGCGAAAATGCTCATTGTTATCGTTCAAAGCAAAATGCAGAGAAAGGTTAGCAACTCACATTGCCACAACAATTGTTTTCTTGCGAGACCAGTCAGTGACACTGTTGGATTGCTTGGAAATTATTATCATATATATATATTTTGTTATTGTAACTTTTTAGTTTCTAAATCTGAGAAGTTCGAAAAGCTGCAGCAAGCACTCTTGCTGCTTCAACTTCTGGAAAATCTTGAGAAGTTGATGTACAATGCATTCGAAGGTTCAGCCGTCTCTCTTCCATCACCAATGAGGGTAGGTCTGCTTTGAAAGTTATTACTTCAGTATTCTCTTCAGCAAAAGTCCGTATATAAAAGCAATGGATTAAGAGCCCCCAGGTTGATATTTATGCCCAAGAAATGGAAGAAGCAATAGTCTATTGCTTTTTAACAAGAGACTGGATAAAGAATTCTTATGTATGGGTTTTTACCGTATAGTAGGTCTGGGACATGACAAGAAATACGTAGGTTTGCTATCGTGAAATATTCTTTCAAGAGATGTTCAAGATGTCTATAAGTTCCTTCTGCCTGCTTGAAGTATGAATTACGAAATTTTATTATCAACCGTTTGAATTTTATTTTGTTTTAATTTATTTAACAGGCTGTTCGCATTTTCTTTCGTACGAATCGAGCCACGTGTCAAGAATGGCTTCTAAGGCTCAGAGAATCGAGCAGCCATCTTGCCAACATGGTTGGTAACCCGGCAACAGCTGTAAGGCATGGTTTTGCATGGTTGCAAGGACTGAAGGACTCCGGCAATACCCAGGTGAGATTGTTAATAATTTGACAACGCGCTAATTGCGGCCACTAAAATGTTACCTTATGGTGATGAAGGTAATGAAGCGGTCTTACTGAGTTTTCGTTTGGATTTAAGTTTTGCTTCACGCACGTTTTACAGATGACCAAGAATCGTTAGCTTTTCAGTTGTTGCACTTATCAAAACGCTTAACCAATCAAGAAGGCCATAAAAAGCCTTAAATTGCAAATAAATTGATACCAGGGTATTTAGTGGCACATGAGGTTAAATACATTTACAATGCACAACATTTATCTGTCTTTTTCTTTCATTGTAATTGATGAGAATGGTTTATTTTTCTGTTGGTAATGGCTAAGATTAGTCTCAATAGTAATCTTAGTAATCTTATATCATTTTCCAATTAAGTATAGGATGTAGAGTGGAACACGATATTTGCTTAATCTAACATTAAGTCTTAATCTAACATGAGAATTAAACTAGTGTTATTAGGCAATTATCCCGCATCTTTTTCTGCTCAAGTAGGGTTTGGTTATATAATCACTGCCTCAAAGCCAAAGAAGAGTACAGGATTGAGTAAATCTGTTTTATTGACAAGCTGTTTTATATTGATAGTTAACGTTCTGCTTGCTTGCTTACAGGGAGCTGATCTTGAGAGGGCAGTTGTGATGGTCATTGATGCTTTGAGTGAGTTGAATGCTTGGGAGGCTGTTACTGGTGTTCTCGAATGGGTCAGGAAGACTTGTGGTCGACACATGGCTTGGTTCTCAGGAGCTATTGCCAAATCAAAAGGAAGGTGAGAAAAATAGCACCCTTCATGGCTGCCATATTTTGCATCTCGTTTGCTTTCCTCTTCTCTTCCTTTTTTCTCCTACTTTTCTTCTCTTTTTATGTTCTTTTCTTTTTCTCTTTTTGTTTCTTGTTTTCTTTTTCTCTCTTTTTTCTCGTCTATTTCTTCTTCTCTTCTCTTCTTTACGAAATTCTCTGTCCCTTCAAAGATCACTAATGAACCAATTCTTATCGAACAAACTTCTATAATTCGAACTTTTTGTAATTCGAACATTGTCACGCTTCCCCAGGGTGTTCGAATTAGACAGAGTTGACTGTATCTGTTTCCGTATCTGTTTTTATCTCTTCTCTTTTCTCTTTGCCTGCCTTCTCAAGAAGATCTCTTTCTTTATTTCTCAGGTATTGACTTGCATCGTTTACCTGATTAACATTTCCCCCGACTATTTACCTCCCAAGTTTAACTGATTACTTCCCTATTATTTGAAGTCTTGAAAAAGCCAGCGAGCAGCTGAAAGTTGGCCTCGAGAAATACCTCTCACCAGACCGACAGGTCAACGAAAACACTGCCGATAATAAACCGAAGAAGATATTGACCGTACTCACGAAAGAGCCATCAATTCACGCTGAACCTCACGTTACCAGCTACCTGGCGAATCAGGTAGAAGTCTCAAGCTTTTTTTTGTTCTTTATCTAAAAAATAATTTACCGAAAAATGAGTTATGTTGATTTGAAGAATTGGATAGGTGAACGTTTTGATTTGGAATTTTCTTTTGTAGCTATTACTTTGTTTATTTGTTATTGTTTTGTTTGTTAGACTTTGGAGTGTTATATGAAGTTGGGGGATTGGACAGCAGTACAGCAGTGGAGTCAAAAAGTTCGCGAAACGAGACAGAGACTCCAAAATGTCCAAGGGTTAAATGCCAATGTTGACATGAATTATGTTAAGTAAGTTTATGCTATTTACCATTACGCTGCGTTTTTCAAACAGCTTCTTAAAGGGGAACTGAAACCATTTTTGAACTTCTTATAATCTGAAAGAGCGTATTGAGTTACCCCGAAATCTGAAGTTTTTCGAAAATTGGAGCTATATTTAGCGAGATACGGGGGCAAACGTGACGAAATTTTTTCAGCCAAAAAGTGGCACCCGGAAGGCTTATTTAATCAGCCTCGTTCTGAGTTTTGTGACGTCGAATTATGTACGGAAGTGATTTTAACGCACTGAACCTTCTAATGTATTTGGCATCCATATCGACTAAAAGCGAATTAAAATTTCAAATAAAATGATCATATAGAAATTTATATATGTGTGACCCATAATAATCATGTAAAGACATTCCTTTGACAAATTGGTTGTCTAAAACAAGGTTTCAATCGCGTGAAAAAAATAACAGCATTCACATGTTTCAAGTAAATTTCTGCATAAAATTGCGCAAAAACTTCACCTCATAATTGCCAGATGAGGCCACCTATGCGTTATTTCTATTTAGAAATATTTTTACACTATTACCTATTTTTGAAAAATATTCCTCAATTTTTGAAAACAGCACCCATCCAAATCAACATATACAATACAATAACATTCACACATTTATCTATTTTCTGGTAACATTCTGCATAATTGTTTATAAGAAAGTTTTCTTCAGCCCAGCTTTCAGACTTGCTATATTTTTCCAAAAACCCTCAATGCAATAACATCTGTACAAATAACATAACAGAAAAACAACAAATTATCTCAATATATATATATATATAGCCATGATATTAATATGACAATAACTACAAATATTGAACTAGAGATCTGTAAAGTTTCTTAGGATTTAAAGGTCCACCCCTGATCTTTCTAAACTTTTTGAAGAACCAAGCATAACTTTCTTACAAAATAAAAAACACGTATTTATACTATGAAAAGAATACATTGGGTAGTTTTAGTTGAGTGTTTAATGCAGAAAGGTTGACCATTTGAAGGTTGGAAATCATGCATAAGGCTAAAACCCCTGATGGGCTAAGCTGTGTAGCTGGGGCACCAGGTAATATAAGAGCTGTATCAATAATAGTCATATATATGGAATTAGCATGCACCAATTTATAAAAAATGTAAATTAATGTAAAGGTGGACTGCTTTCGCCAAGAAAAAAAGATTAAATTTTAACTCGGCCACTTATGTGGATCCTGCACTCTGCTCTAAACACTTTGAAGCTTATCACAGGTCACTTGGGGGAACAGCAAAACACGAGAGCTCCCTTTTGACTCTCTGCACACACTTGCGCTTGCCACATACACACCTGGGCAAAAAAAAGGAAGACATAATTACATAGTTCAAAGTTTTAGTTTCTATATAGGGCAGTATTGAATAACAGATATTTTTTTACATGTAAACTCACCATGATTTAACTTCTACTGTGTTTGTAATGATCTCGCAGCGCAGCTACAACAGGAGTTAGGCCATCGTGATCTTTCACAACATCTTCTTCACTACTCGTATCATAGCTGTCTGCCAGAGACTCAAACTGATGTGGTTTTACATCTCCAACATACAGACATATTTCCTTTTTCAGATGATAATTTATTGGATGCCGAAAAGCTACTATTATCTTACTCTTTAACCGAACTTCTGAGACGCACATAAGCGCAACGCGGTGTTCTCAAGTAAAACAAAATTCAGATTGTACATCTTTCGACGTCACGACCAACTTCCGCAATCTCAAAATTGGCTGAAAAAAATTGCCCAATTTTGGCACTTTGACGCCGATTTATTCACACTTGCGGGTTTCAAAAAATTGTCAAAAAATATGATTTCACATTTTTTCAATAAGTTCCAACGAAAAATCAAAAAAAAATTTTCATTTCAGTTCCCCTTTAAGGTAATGTTACTGTGCGTTACAATGCCATGCTATAAAGCTGCTATAGTTACGTTACGATGCCAGATATAGCTATTGTCTCTTCGCCTTCATATCTCTAAGCTCTGGTATACGGATGTCTATGGAGCAAAGGACAATACCATCTGATTAAAGGGACAATACTATATGATTAAAGGGACAATACCATGTGATTAAAGGGACAATATCATGTGATTAAAGGGTAATACCGTGTGATTAAGGGGGCAATACCATGTAATTAAAGGGACAAAACCATGTGATTAAAGGGGCAGTACCATGTAACCACGTGTCTTGTTGTCGTTTCAGAGCACTGATGAAGTTTGAAGAAAATGATTTTCCTGGCGTTCGAGAACAGCTTGAACTTATTCCTGGTGCGACTATATCCAGCATTTTGCAAGAGCAATTTCCTGTGCTGGGTGCTGCAAAGGATGACAGAGATTCGAAGACGCCGACTGGCAAAGACGGGGGTGAGCAGGGAAGTTTTCTCACTTCTTCTGATGATTCCTGGAAGCCGTCCGTTCTTCTCAGACAGAGTCAGATCTATCTGATGCAGGCTCTGACTTTGTATTGGAATTCTGGCTTGAATACACTGAAAGGAAGCAAAATTGGCAGTCTGCATAGCACGTCGTGGTACGTTATCTATTTCTCTTCTCTCCTGCCTCACATTTTTTCACATCACTTCTCTTGTCTTCTCTTTTTTCTCTTCTCACGTCCTCCTTCATGCACTTCTTTTCATTTATCTTCCTTAAATTCCTTGCTTGACATTGTCATATTTTCACATCAAGACGACACGATAACATTCCATCATTGCTATTTCCTCTTCATTCTCCCCCCCCCTCATCTTCCGTCTGTTCTGTTTTCTCCACCTCTTTTGCCACCTTTCATATTTACATTTAGAAGCAATGCTGCTCTTTGTTATTATCTTAGGGAGACCGTCGAAGATCTGCTGAGTCATGCGAAAGATTCCCTTCTGACTTCCCTGCAAGGTTGTTTGATTGGAGACTGCGCAACATCCTCTGCCGCCTACCTTATGCAGCTGAAATCGCTAACGGCTATCAGAGACACTTTGCTGGCGGTGGAAACAGACCAGGTAGGTGCTGCGTGTTACAGACCACTGTAACAAACTGATGCATCAGTGTGTGACATGGCATTAACAAAGACTTTGAGTGATGAATCTATAATCTATCATTGGCTTAAGGAAACCTTCTAATAGCTTAAGGAGCTTAAGGAATACATGTAAGCAAGCTTATCTGCTGGTATCTGTTGACTTTTGACTGTTATATGTCTGAGTTGACGCGTTTTTTGTTTGATCAGGAGCTCTGTAACATTGACATGAGCATATCTGGTATGAAAACCTACCTCGATCCAGTGCGGACTGATATCGAGGTCCTGAATCAGGCATTGAGAGCTAGTTCGTATCTCCAGTTTCACCACTCGTTGAACAAAAAGGGCTGGGTGGCTCCGACGACCATGACAACAGACAAGCTTCCCAGCATTGCATCGCTGCAAGTTCTCTCGGCAAAGCTGGCCAGGAAACAAAGCAATATCAAGCTTGCCGAATCGCTACTCGCCAAGCAACTCGTACTGTCTGAGCAACAGAGCAAGGGGTCTTCTGACGCAAAGTTACTCAACGCCAATCTACGCCTACGGCAGCTATCGAGCTCTGCGCATTCTGGCAAAGTTGCAGACCCCTTATCAGCCGTGGAGATTCTACGAGAGTCCGCAAAACTGAAACGCGTGCTCGGCAATGTGGCCGAGGGCGCTGACACGCTTTGCACTGGCGTTCTGCTCGCCGAGCGGCAACACCTGATGACGTCACAGAAACCATCCACAGCGACAGTGGCGAGTTTATCGAAGCTGTCAGAAGTGTCCGCTAGATCAGTGCTGACTCTTGTCAAGTGGCTGTTGGCAGAGCCGAAACTATTGAGCTTCACGTCGAATGAGAGTGACGACGGTGTTCTAGTGGGCGTCAGGATCAAGGATATATTGAAAATCGTGGCCAAGTCGGGTGGATTGTCGACGAGGTTGCTGCAGAACACGAGCTCCTCCGTATTGTCCATGCCTGAGTGTGATAAGATTAGCGGCCAGTTGCTTCATTTCAGCACTTATCGATGTCCGAATCTGAGCAAAACATGGTACGCCTATGCTGATTGGTGTTATAAATGGGGAAGAAAGGCAGTGGAGCACACAAGGTAATGACCTGACCTTCGTTTTTATTTATCCATCCTCCCCCGGGGTTGATGTGTAGTGTGCATTGATTATCAATGTAAAGGGATTTTTTTCCGGGAGAAGTTATGGGCTATATGTCTATGCTTGTAATTTGTATACCTGCGTTGCGTTAGAAAGCAATTTGGTACAGAGGAGATTTTTGA
Organism: Sanderia malayensis; assembly: GCA_013076295.1. Taxonomy (NCBI): domain Eukaryota; kingdom Metazoa; phylum Cnidaria; class Scyphozoa; order Semaeostomeae; family Pelagiidae; genus Sanderia; species Sanderia malayensis. The sequence goes on along the minus strand of RQOL01000658.1, from coordinate 3,687,399 downwards.
CGAATGTTGAAACCCCCTGAAATTCCTATACTGTCCATTGAAAACAATCGAATTTGATAAATCAGAAGGGGCATCAAATGTTTCATTCTAATCAAATCGTTTTTTTGCAGTGTCAGTGGTCGCATTGATCTATTGGAAGAGGAGAAAGGTAGTGTTATCAAGATTTTACCTCAGGTATTTATAGCTACTATCTGTTTTTATCAGTTATACTACAGCAAACCTCTGCAATTAAGGGTGCGTTCTTTTGGGAACTTTTTTTGCCTTTTATCCATTTGGATTGCATTCACGGCAAATGTCATTTATCATCCCGTCTCATAGATGTTTTCAACTAACCTCCTAATGTTTGATATTATTTTTTACCAGTAAAACATTCTTGGCATTATTGCATTGTGGCTATATCAAATGTAGTTTTTGTTGAATTTTCCACAGGATACAAAGCGCGAAGAAGTCGACTCTATCGTATCAGTGTTAAGCAAGGCCCATTGCAGTAAAAGCATGTCACCAGAAGAAGATATTTCAACTACAGAACTGACTGAGGTATTTGAACATTTGACCCACTTATCAAGCAGTAGAGGGCTTATGGTTACGAAGTGCTCTTTTGTACAACTTGTCTAATTTATAATGATGAAGCTGTTTTCTGTAGAACTTGAGTGAAAACCCTATTTCTGGTCAGACCAACTTATCAAGCAGTAGAGACCTTATTGTTATGAATTGCTCTTTTGTACAACTTGTCTAATTTATAATGATGAAACTGTTTTCTGTAGAACTTGAGTGAAGATGATGAAGAAAGTACGAGAAGACAATTGCTGATTGTTTGCCCAAGTCTTCAAGATCAACAAGACTGCATTGAGTCTCTTCTTTCGGTTTGGCGTGGTGTCGTGGATCGTGTCTTTTCTCACTACAAACAAGCTAGCTCTGCGTATTTCACTTACCTCAAACTCGGAGATGACAAGGTTGGTAGTTAACCCGTGGCAATGCTCTCCAACTGTTACTGCTATTCTTCTCAATACCCACTGCTTCATACTGCACAACATAAATTTCACAAGATAACTGCACAATGCGTTACCTTACTATATCCAAGCTTTTAATTCAAATTTGCAACTGTTGCTGCTATTCTTCTCAATACCCACTGCTTCATACCGCGCAACATGCATTTGACAAGATATCCACATCACATCAACTTTCAATGCATTTTTTTCTTTCAGACCGGTAGTCAAGCTGTATCTAAAAGTGAGCACGGGAACATCACAGCAACACTGCGACTTTTGAGACTACTCGTCAAATATTCCGGCGAATTGAAGCAAGAATTGGAAATCCATCTTGAACAGACGCCGACAAAACCATGGAAAGGTTTGTCAGATCATCTTAATTTCAAAACTACTTTCTCCTATACATTGTAGGCTGCATTGTATTCACAGCTAGACGCTGTTTATTGCTTTATACAATCGTAAATCCGCGCATTAGTTCCTATCTCCGAAAGCGCTTTTCTCAAATAGACCCGAATCCTGGTAATTATTTGCCCAAGTAACAATCAAAGTTGTGTGATGAATGTATTGCAAATAGGAGCAAGAACAAGCCAATAATTTCATTAATTAACTGTACACAACACAGCTTTTATAAATATTGAATAAAAATCCCAATAAATTCCCCCCCCCCTTCACTCTGGGGGTTATTCGAAGGTTCACGGTATGTAGATAGGTACTACAACTTTCTGGTCTGCATATTCAGTTCTGTGTGAGCTGCGCTTTTCCATCGTGTTTTTGATCCGGTTGTGTTTGTTCCACTTCAGGGATCATTCCTCAGCTTTTTGCTCGCTTAAATCACCCTGAAATCTACGTCCAGAAGAGTGTTGCAAATCTACTGTGTCGCATCGCCAAGGAGTTTCCCCACCTGATCATCTATCCGACAGTCGTTGGTTGCAGTGATATTATTCCTGCCCAACTTAGCAAGACATCTGCTGCCGGTAAGTCAATGTTCTTTCTGTTTTGAATACAAATTTGCTTGTCATCTCTAACGGAGCTCAATTTATATCAGATCTATTCCTTCCATTCTTTCTTTATCTTGTTATTTCTTCTCAGTATCTACTTCTCTTCTTTGTTTTTCGTTGTTTTTCTCAAGACCTTTTTCTCTTTTTCTCCTCTAAATATTAATAATAGTTATAATCATATTAATAATAGTTATAATGATAATACAGATATTTATAGAGGAAGGTCTCAGTCGTTTGACGAGTGCTTTTCATGAAGGTCCTTTAGACTTCTGACTTTTCGCTCCGGTGCCTTTGTTTTCTCTCTTTTAAACAAATATCACCAACGTTTTGTGGTTATCTTTCCTTGCATAATTTTGCTGCATGAGAAATTGTGCATATTTAACTATTTATCTGCACTAAAGTAGCTGTTAACATTGTTAAAATGACTGCTGCTGTGATGTAAAACCAATAATCAGATCGTACTAGTTGTTTTAGCTTAGAAATAAGAAACACGATGTTCTCTTCTGCTAGGAAGCGCTGCTGTAGACTAATTGTAACTTACCTGCAAACTAACTTCAAGACCACTGGTTCGAAACCTGATGAGGACGTCTAGTTTGTGTTTTGATCAATTTTTAATTTAAATTTTCTAAAGGTGGGCGTGCATGCGCAGTGTCATATATAGGCTACTGCGCAGAAGTATGCATGATGTAATGCTACTGACAGTGTCTGATGCATCAAGGCTCAGGGTCAGGGTTATGATTAGGGCTAGGTTTAGGGTTACGTCATGTGGAGAAAAAAAGGTGGCGAGAATGCACAGTAGCCTAATGGTACTGCGCAGCAGCTTAGATGACGTAATGGTGTCTCTAATGGCTGATGCATTGGCCTTAGGGTTAGGGCTAGAGTTAGGGTTAGGGCTAGGTTTAGGGTTACGTCCTGTGGAGGAGAAAGGTGGGCAGCATGCGCAGTGGCATATTTATAGGTACTGCGCAGGAGCATATGTGACGTGACGCTGGTAGATGCATTGGCCTTAGGGTTAGGGTTAGGGCTACGTCATGTGGAGGAGAAAGGTGGTCAGCATGCGCAGTGGCATATTTATAGGTACTGCGCAGGAGCATATGTAACGTGACGCTGGTGGATGCATTGTCCATTGTCCTTAGGGTTAGGGTTAGGGTTACGTCATGCGGTGGAGAAAGGTGGTCAGCATGCGCAGTGGTATATGCATAGGTACTGCGCAGGAGCATATGTGACGTGACGCTGGTGGATGCATTGGCCTTAGGGTTAGGGTTAGGGTTACGTCATGCGGAGGAGAAAGGTGGTCAGCATGCGCAGTGGCATATTTATAGGTACTGCGCAGGAGCATATATGACGTGACGCTGGTGGATGCATTGGCCTTAGGGTTAGGGTTAGGGTTACGTCATGCGGAGGAGAAAGGTGGTCAGCATGCGCAGTGGCATATTTATATGTACTGCGCAGGAGCATATATGACGTGACGCTGGTGGATGCATTGTCCTTAGGGTTAGGGTTAGGGTTACGTCATGCGGAGGAGAAAGGTGGTCAGCATGCGCAGTGGTATATGCATAGGTACTGCGCAGGAGCATATGTGACGTGACGCTGGTTGATAATTTATTGCGGAACGATGGACCCGGCCTAAATTTATTGAATTACAAAAAACGTTTTAAAAATTTATACTTTTGGATCTACTGGATGATATGTATGCTCAAATTAAAGGTAAGTGACATGGTTTTGACATCCCACAAGCTTACTGAATATTAGCTGATGCGACGCGGGATTTTACTGAAGTATTCCAGAACTTTACCAAAATCTGAATTTTCAACTTGCATAACACCCAACTGTTTTGCTTGCTAAAGGTTCCACAACGAAGTAAATCAATTTTTCTCAGCCTAAGTGACTTTAAATATGTAACGGAATATCAGAGCGCTACAATTGTTTGAATTGATTCACTTGTAAAAAGGATAAGTATAGGTATATGGATAATAATTGTGATCTGGCACAACTGCGTTTCCTTTCGAATTGGAGAAGTGTTGTATTAGCTCATATTTCAGTAAGCTTTTATGGATATCAAAACCCTGTCACTTACCTTTAATTAGAGCTCACATATTATATCAAGTACATCCAAGGTTTTTAATTCAACAACTGTTTTGGTTATTTGATTAATTTAGGCCTGTTGCATCTTTCCGTAAAAAATAAACAAAATACCGACATTTGAAACGTTTTTGTCATTATCGAAATTTTACTAGTATCCTCATATGATATGCCCTGCAACAGTATGCATATGTCAACCTTGTTTACCATTATTTTCCTCCAACTTTGCACTCATTGATTTACAAAAGCTATTTGCCCCTTTCTAAAATGGCCGCCAAATGGCATCACGTTTGTCTGCACGAATCTTGCGGAGTCAGGTACCGTATTTCCTCTATTAAGCGCCCGGGCGCTTATTAAATATTTTGCAAATTTGGGTGGGCGCTTGTTAGAGGGGGCGCTTATTTCACAGTCCTAAAATTTTTAAATCAAGCAGCATCAAAAACAAATGAATAATCTTATATAGTATAGCCAGCGCAGTACCATTTATAGGCTACTGCGCAGGAGTATGCATGACGATTGTGATGTTTGTGAATATAACATATTCACAAACATCTTCACAAGAATTTTTCTCGAGAAGGACTCGATTATATTCTGCTGCGCAGCCGCTTCACTTCGTTCCGCTACGCAGCAGCAAATAGAAGACGTTTGAAGATTTTCTCCCCTCATAACTCTTCCTTTCTATTTGTCCCTTTTCACGAATCGTATATTTCTATATATCTCCATTTTTGAATTCCATACATTTTCCTCTCCCTCCATTCAGTTATTTAATCCATCATTCATTCATTTAACCTCATAGGCATCTTACGCGGCTACAAGCTCATGGACCCAACCGAGTACTGCGACCAACCCGAAGACGACGATAATGACGATGAAACTGACGTCACAAACGACGACGCGACCAGCCAAGAAGAGCAGACATCAGAGGGGTTCAACGACCAGGTCTTCCAAAGTTCACTGCATACGATTCTCGACTCGCTTTCCACTGACAATCCATTGCTGGTAAAAGAGGTTAAGACTGTCGTGTTAGAGTTGAGAAGAATCACCTTGCTTTGGGATGAGCTGTGGATCGGATCTTTAATGCAATTGAATCACGAAGCACAGAGGTTAATATCTACTTCGCTACTTACTCTCCTTGTTTATATCGTTTCAAGTATTTTATTTGATATTTCTCATCTTCCAGTTAAAAAGTTTTCAAAGTTATGGCCTCGAATCCAAGAATTAAAAACGTTTTTCATTCAGCTCTTGATCTGAACTTTTTTCATTTTATATCAAGTTTCCAATGTTTTTTACAGACGGATTCAACAGTTGGAAGAAGAAGTCAAACGTGTTAATGCAAACCGAACATTGGCACCGATGCAAAAGACCGCATTGATCAAAGAAAAACATACTGCGCTCATGAAGCCCGTAAGTAGCTTTTTTATGTTTAGTGATTGTTAGGTTGTGGATTTCTTTCTTCTTTCTTCTGTTTATCGTCTTCATTGTTTTTTCTTTGTTGTCTCTTTGCTATTATTATTTTTATTCTACTTTTTTCTCCTTTCTTATTTCTTCATCTTCTTTCTTTGTTTTCTATTTCCTTCTCTGTTCTTCATCATCTTTCTCTGTTTTTATCTTCTTCTGTTCTTCATCATCTTTCTCTCTTCATCACCATCTTTCTCTGTTCTTCACCATCTTTCACCATCTTGTATCTTCTTTCTCTGTTCTTCATCTTTTTTCTCTGTTCTTTATCATTTTTTCTCAGTTCATCTTCTTTCTCTGTTTTTTTTTGTTCTTTCTCTGTTCATTTTTTTTTTCTTTGCCCTTCATATTTTCTCTCTCTTCATCTTCTTCTTTCTCTGTTCATCATCTTTTTTTGTTCTTCATCTTCTTATTCTGTTTTTCTTTTTCCTTCTCCTTTCTTCTTGTTCTTTCTCTCTTTATCTTTTTCCTTCTTTGCTCTTCATATTTTTCTCTCTTCATCTTCGTCTTTCGTTATTCTTCATCTTGTTCTTCATCTTGTTCTTCATCTTGTTCTTCATCTTGTTCTTCTCCATGTTTCGAATTGCAGGATGTACATCTCTTTTCAATACTCAGCTTGTTACCTGTGCATATTGCGTGTGTATACAACCCCTTGAAGACATTTCCTCTTTTATCCAGCTTGTGTACTCACTTGAGCGCTTGAACAAGATAACTGGACAGAAACCAGAGACAGTGCACGAGGAGAATTTCCAGAAATATTTCGGTAGCTCGATTTGTGATGCGATTGAAAGACTAAAAATGCCAATCGATGCAAGTGACCCACAAAAGAACTGGCTGCCATTGAAGCAGGTAAGAACGAAATTAATTAGACATGTGTATCTCAATCCTTTTAATCTGAGAAGCTTTATGAAAATTGTATGAAAAGTGGTCCGATTGTGAAAGAAACGTCACTGGAAGCGTTGCACCTGTAAACAGATTTAGCGAGGTTTTAAGTTTTCAAGAGACGTGTATCATGCATGCATAAAGAAAGCTGAAGTCAAAGAAGACAGAGAAGTTTTCAAAATATCAAGGGACTACTGAATTATCGATTCAATGAAGTTTAACTGTGGATACAAATATTTTTTACTCTCTTTCCAGCTTCATGCTTCGTTGCACGCAAGAACGAACAAACGATCTACAAGTAGCCTCTCTATGGAGGAAATCAGCCCTGTTTTAGCTAAAGGAAAATTCTCACACCTGCCAATGCCAGGCATCGACTTCACTGCCCATCAGGTTGGCTATTTGCACGACCTCCATCCCCCCTGAATTCTCACGTATCCACATGGAAGAGTAATACAATGTGTTACCTGTATAGGGGGTAATAACCTGTCGTTGATTTTTCAGATTATATCTCTGGATTCGTTTGCGAACGATGTTCTCATTCTGCCGACCAAAACCAAACCGAAGAAACTTGTAATGATCGGGTCTGACGGACAAAGGTGGGAGGAAATGTTTTATTTTGCAACTTGTATAGTTAGTTATCAGCGCAAGACTTGTTATGGCGAGAATCAATTCTCCTCTTCTTATAATTGATTTATTTGACAATTGTTTATTTGTTGTAGATACACATATCTATTCAAGGGCCTAGAGGACTTGCATTTGGACGAGCGAATAACGCAGTTCCTTGAAATTTGCAATCACATGTTTGCAAAGGAGGAGAAGTGAGTTTGTAGTTTAACGCTATCAAATCCACCCACATGGTCTTGACCTTTCATTACGAAACATACAGTTAGGTATAACCATCGACTCTACCATACAATGCCAAGATAGGACCAGAGTAGATAAGTGAATTTAACATTCTTCTGCATATGCTTTATGGCGTCTTTTTCTTGCTCGATCGTTATGGCTCTGTTAAGTGAGCATTTGTGTTACATGTCCCACCCACCTTTAATTTGTTTACGCGTGATACATGTACGACCTTTTCCTCTCTTAAGTGCAAGGCATTCTCTACTGGGTGTTTGAAACTGTTCACATTTGTTGACATTGTCTTTGAAACTGTAGAATTTTTGTGATTTTTATTCTCTACAGAAGTTGTCTTGATGTTTTAATATCTCCAGGATTTCAGACTGCACTTTTAGCTAAATGTGTGGTCTTACTACCCACCATAGCGATGAAACCATTCAGTCTCACTTCGCATCAATCGACGCACTGTTACTCTCTTCCATTCAAGGTCGAATAACACGAAGTACCACGCGAGAAGATATTCTGTAACACCTCTGGGTCCACGCTCTGGTCTTATCCAATGGGTTGACGGAGCAACGCCGATATTTACTTTGTACAAGAAATGGCAACAAAGGGAGATCACCGCACAGAATCTAATCAAGGTATAGCTTTATTTATAATCGATAAGTGTTTACTGTTTTGGCATGGCATATAATGTGACAGCTTAGCTGTCATCCCATATTTTATGCGTGGACATTCTGCATTGTATTGTACAGTCGATGATTGTAGCTATGTATTTTATTTGATTTAGCAGCAATCTGATAAAACACAGACCATGCCTGTCGCCCCTCTTCGTCCGAGCGAGCTGTTTTACAATAAGATTACACCTCTACTGAAAGAAAAGGTATGAGCAGGTCGAAAATTGGTATAAATGATTTAACAAATAAGCTAAGAGTTTAAGAGAGGAAATCATAGATTATCGGACATGTCATTTCTTTGATCTATGGTATTGCCAAATTAGCATGCGCAGTGTATGTGTACCCACGTTTAATTGTCTGCAAAGCGAAATTAGTACCACCTCTTCCCCTCTAAAATGCGGGGCATTTTTCAGAAAATGTCTCATTTTTAATTTCATTCACGTAAAAGCTTTGCAAACAATTTTTCAAGATCTGTTGGAATTAATTGCCCGGATATTTCTAAGTTACAATGCTGGAGTATGTACTTTTAGCTGCGTGCTCGAAGCGTAGAAACTCGGGTGGGACTGAACAAAAACTTTACGTGGGACTTGAGTTGACCTGACATGATTTCTTATTTATCTAGGGAATACAAGATTTGGCCAACACAAGAAAAGAATGGCCTTTGTCGATTCTGAAAAAGGTTTTCAGCGAACTAAGCTCTGAAACTCCCTCTGACTTGCTCGCAAAGTGAGTATTCGTTCGTGTTAATTTGACGCCCAAGTTACAAAGGAACTTGTATTTACGTATTTGGTGCAGCCAGGGAAAGTTCTGTTATCAGTCTGCTTCGTCTACTAGTACCCCCAAGTAATGATATGTATTCCGAATCATGTGATAACCACTACGCGTTTCAATTGGTCAATCTACAACAATAAACAACAACAGATGCACGCTTTTTTGTAAGAAACCGTATCTGGTTACTATTAATATCTATTAATACTATTAATAACCGTATGTGGTTACTATTGCTGTTATTTCATTTCCAGGGAATTGTGGTGTTCCAGCACAACAACCTCGGACTGGTGGGAAGCCACGCAGACGTATTCTCGTTCTGTATCAGTGATGTCAATCATTGGTTACGTCATCGGTCTTGGAGACAGACATTTGGATAATATTCTCGTCGATTTATCCACTGGCGAAGTAAGTCCATTTTAGCATTATCTACTGTTTCAATTAACACTGATATTATTACATATGCACTATGCACCCACATTCATTGTGTCTCTTTGGCTCTACATCATGTATTAACATGCATTCATGTGCATTTTCAGGTTGTTCACATCGACTACAATGTTTGTTTCGAAAAAGGAAAGGCACTGCGAGTATCAGAGAGGGTTCCATTCAGAATGACAAAGAACATCGAATCAGCTCTTGGAGTGACGGGCGTTGAGGTAGCTATGTTAACAGTTGTTACTATCAATGCTTCCAGCTTGATTAATACCGCTTCGAAGGGCGTTTATACTTAATTGTTGAAGTCATATGGAGCGTCTATGGGAGGTGTGATTAGTAGGGGCGGTGTTTGTTAATTTAGAAGTGAAATGTGGAGGCGTTTATTGTGTTGGAGGCGTTTATTCTAAGCATAACTGTATGTTTATTGTGGACGACTCTTAGCAGACTTGTGACGATTGGGAGTAATGTTAAGTATCCTCATTTCAGGGTCTTTACAGAATATCCTGTGAGAAAGTTTTGCAGATTCTTCGCCAAGGTAGAGAGACCCTTCTCACTCTGCTGGAAGCGTTTGTGTACGATCCATTGGTCGATTGGACGACGGCGAATGATGCTGCCTTCGCAGGAGCATTCTACGGCGGAGGAGCAGCTGGGGATGACACCAACAAGTTCAGTAAGAGGGAGATGGAGAGGGGAATCACCCAGACATTGCTGTCGACCAGAGTGGCTGAAATGAAAGTCTCCTGGACTGCTAATAGGCATGTACTGTTGAATGTCATGAAGAAGCTAATTTGCAATTACAGTAAACACCCGCATATAAGAACCTGTGAATTCTGCATCCAGCCTATTGTCTTTTATATTGTTTTGAGCAGGGATTTCAGCCTGGAAGGTTCTTAATTCACTGGTTCTTATATGCGGGTGTTTACTGTACTATGCTTATCGCTTAAAGTATTCACCCTTATTTGCTATTGTGTTTTGCATACTGTTGCCTGATCTGTTTTGATTTCCCTCTGCAGGGACGAATTGTTGAACATCTTAGGAAAGCTGGACAGCTCTTTGGAACTGTGTTGTTCATCGTTGGTTCAACAACAATCGGTCTGCCGAGATCTGCTCATTCTTCAACACCAACACGATCTACTCAAGGCGGCTCTCAGCAGACCTGATCACCCATTGCATTCGCTTCAAGCAAGGTAATTTTATTGAGATTTTTCTCAGTTGTGTTCCATTCTTACCCCCGCTCACAGAACCGTTGTTCGGGTAAACCTCACTCCCTTTTTTATCATTGTTCTAACTCTTCTAACCTTCAATTATATTTGTTTCTAGGTATGACAAGCAAGCAAAGCTTCTCGTTGAATTGAAAGTTATCAAACAACAGTTGAAAGAGAAAATGGACGAATGCGAAAGATTCAGCGAACAACACCAGGTAACAAAAGGATATCTAATGATGTACGACCTTGAGCATTTTCAACTCAATGGTTGTCTGTAACCTATCGTGTACTGTACTTCTTAAGGTAAAGGGAAGTGTTGATTTGGAGTTGCAATCTTTGATCAATAAGGTTCTTTGTTTTCAGACTGCATTTAACACAGTAAGGGGAAAGAAGATTGCTGAAATATATGCTGAAGTCTGCAAGTTTGCTGAAATTGGTATGTCACAAACCAACATGTTTTTACTCGACACTAGCTTGATAAGAATGGTCTACCATCAGCTGAAACACCAGGTTTTATTGTACAATATCCGCTGAATATATTGTATGTATATATAGAGTAGAAGCAAGAAAGTAGACTTTCATGCACCAGACAGACTATACTATTAGTATAGTCTAGTAGACTATAGATCATCTATAGTCACTAATCTATAGTCTGATTCATCAGGCAGACTATAGATTAGTATAGTCTGTATGATGAATGCGTAAGCATGAAACTCGGAGTAACAGAGAACTAAGTCTACTTTCTTGCTTCTATTCTATTATTGCTCTGTATTTCTGTACATCGAGCACTGTGATGCCAGTGCAGACAATAAGAATCTATAGTATGTATATATCGAAGAGTGTTAATACACTCCCAATGTCATATTGACAATTACAATGCTAACAATATCATTCAGTGTTGTACAGTGCTGTATGATGCAGTAGAGCTTTGTATGATCTGCTAATACCAGTTGAACCATGCCGAGTTTTATCAGTCATTGTAATCCGAAAGCTTTTGATTAACATCTTGTTCTTTGCTTTGTTGGTACAGGCACACCCAGCTATGGTCCAGCAGTCGGTTTCTTGCAAAGTGCCGGGCAAGCTAACGTTGTGAGTCAGGTGCGTAAGCGAAAATCAATCATAATTCCATGATGAAATTCTCTTAGTAGAAGTAGACATTTTAGAGTTTGTCTCGCTACAATGGTCGTCACAAGCACTTTGCGACACTTGAGTATGAAATTAAAGTCTATGCACCTACAAGCTTCTTTTCCCCTTGGCTTTATTCGATACCCATCTTCCTAAAGCAATGTTGTCCTCTCAACCAGACCCTTATAGTGACCATGCAAATTGGTTTTTAGGGGGGTTATTGTATTGGCCTTATATCCATCCAAGGAACGACGTTGTTTAGTGGAGGGGGGATACGAGATATGCGCAGAATTTGAAAAATCGAAGTGTCTCAAGTTCTCTACTGTTTTGTATACAGCAGTATATTTCTTCTTAACTTGACGTGGTTGATAATATGCTAACTTTTCCTGCAGTGTGACCAGATGGAATCAGAGTTATCTGTTCTTTTGAACCAGAGAAGAGCTTCGTTCAGAGCATGCTTGGACACCCTGTTCTCATACGCAACTGTTGTTGTTCAGGTCGGTTTGAGATTGCTCGCATTTTCAATCTGCCTTTTTCCATTAACAAAGTACTTATTGCAAGAGCATACAAAGCACACCTTTCTAGAACGGATAGCATTATTGGGCCCATATAAGTGAGTATTAATCCTGTTCATCTTTCGTTTGCAGTTTCCAAATGATTACTGCGATTCGACGTGGTCTTTTAAGTGGATCCCATGGCTACAGGAAATCATCTCAGACCCATCAAAGGACAGGTATTTTATGCTCTTATAACAGATAGGTACAACCAGTGGCGTAGTTGATATAGGTTGGGGTAAGAGCAACTCCTAAGGACCTCCAAGGGGCTCCGAAGGGGCTCCCAAAGGGGCCCCCAAGAGTTTTCAGAAAACAAGTTTTTCCACTGAATTTGGTCTTGAACAATCTTATTGTGAAGGGTTCCCAAGGAATATATTCTTAAGGGCCCCAAACTGCTATGTTGCGCGACTGGGTGCAATTGTAATTCTGTTTTATACAGACTGACTCATTGGGTGTGGTGAGGTCGTGTGTACTGATGTTTTTGTTGTGTTTCGTTTAGATGTGATGTTGTATTGAAAGATCACGACTCTTCATTACGATTGAAATCGAAAGCACAGAAGGAGAATGGAGAAGCGGTCGTCTCGATGGAAAGCAGCTTGCATCAGTATTTTACGGAACAGAATGCAAAACTCATAAAGGTGGGAGCGAGAGTGTATTGAATTCAGTTAAGGCTCTGTTGGATTAGACATCGGATTATATATTGGTATTAGTAAATGTCCCATGTCTTTATAAGAGAAATATGCTTGTCTTATTTTATAAATCTTCGAATCCAAACCTCGTTTACCTTGCTGCTAATTTGTTACAGCGCAGCACAAGTTTCCAATGTTTGTAAATTGCTCCAATCTGTTTTGTAGCTTATTGAAAGACGAAACCAGGAGCCAATGGAAACAGCTGGTTTGTCTGGCCCAGTCACAGAAACATGGAACGCAGTCAGGAAATTCATTGGAGGTGTGCAAAGTGCTTTAATTTTCTTAATCCGAACATTTTCTATGCTATGTTGCTTCGAATAAACACTCCCTTCTTTTAAACGCCTGCTTGTAATGCATACTTGCATTATTCTGCTTTGAAAATGAAAATAGTGTTTTATCTTATTGTTTAAAGATGCTGGTGTTCCTGGTGCAACTAGTTTAGCATGCGTTACAATCACTGCATTGTCAACATTGAACGCCAGGTATTTGGTTATGGAGAATGCCGCTGCAGGTAAGATGCGATGAACATTTTTAAACCCTTAATAGGCCTGTTGAAGTTAGATTTTGTGGATGTGTTGAGCGTTTGATTGTCTGGTCTTGATTTGACTTGCTCCGTCAGCTCTTCAAGTGCGTTGTTCTCATGACTTGAATTGAAACCTGGTTAACTTGAAGCAAATTTCCTCTTGCTGTTAATGAACGACCTGCTTTTTGATCAGTATGGAGTTGATATGTGTTGCTGTGTTTACTGGTGTGCATAAAGCACAATGCAGTACAGCACAGCACATCGCAGTATATTGTGTATTGCCATGTGTGCATAAAATTGTTAATGTTTTTCTTTCTTCTGCTAGTATCCGGTGAGCGTTTGATGCATCTGACGTCACGAGATGGTGATTGGTTTCTCGATGAACTTTGTACAATGAGTGGTAACATCGCCCAGTTGCTTTCAGTTTTGAAAAACAACCCATTGGTATGTCTTTACACCAGAGCTATCTATCTCATTCTCATCTATCTCACCCTCATCTCACTCCGTATAGAGATTATTTGTCTTAGTATTACTAATAACAAGCAATGGATTAAAAACCCCCAAGATGATATTGCTGCTCAAAACATTAGTCCATTGTCCTTGAACACTGTTCTTGAAAGAGATTATTGTCATTGAGAAGTTCAATGCGCTTTTTATGATGTAGTGCTGGTTGTAATTGGATGAGTTGTCTTGAAGTTTGTTGTAATGTTGCTTATTGTTTATGTTTATAGCGACCGAAGAATGCTCAAAAACAAGAAACCCTGGACCAAATCAACAACTGCATGCAGGCGATTTTTGCATCTGTCAAAGTCTACAACAGTTTCCAGGTATGCCATTCGATGCTGCTTACACATTGTTGTATATTGTTTTATGGTGAATACTGATGCTGCATATGTATGTGCGAACTATGGTACAGTAAAAACCCGTACATAAGAACCTGCAAATTTAGTATCAACAATAGTCTATTGCTGCTATTGTGTTATTATTGTGTTCAAAGACAATGGACTATTGTTTTCTATATTGTTGTGAGCAGGAATATCATCTTGGCGGTTTTTAATCCATTGCTTGTTATATGCTGGCCTTTACTGTATACAATATCGTATGCAGAAAAGCCCGTTTGAAATAAGACAAGAAGACATTGTAAAACAATGTTTTCTTGGCTGTCTGACTTATTTTCTTGACTTGGGTGTCAAGAAAACATTCTAAAACAATGTTTTCTTGTAAAACAATGTTTTCTTGGATGTTTGACTTAATTCATTTCTACTTTCTCGTAAATAATGGTTGATTGCCGCCCAAGCTTTATCTCTATTGATTCATCTGTGTTTTCTGCCAGGAGCTGATGACAAATTTCCGAACGATAATCGTCCCCGAGGCGATCAAGGGTGTTCAGAATCAAGACGAAACTGTTCTGGAAATTGCCAAGACGCTGCACGACTTTATTGCTGAATGCCCTGTGTCACTGAAGAAACAGGTCGAACGACTAAAAGGCGCTTTCAATGAAGAGGTAACAACAGAATGATTTAATCATAGTCATAGTCTATTGACTATGATTTAACACAATGTATTTGGTTTCAATGCTGTGCGATTTGGGCTCATTGCTACCTCCAGATCTTTTGAAATAAAATATATTCTTTAGATATCTGTTCGAGCTAGTAATTTTGATTTGAAGTAAAATAAACTCAGGTAACATAAAGTAAAAGCTTCAACATTATTCAACACTGAATAATTAATATTCTTCTTTCCAAATTTGATCACGGTATTATTTCGAACTTGTTTCCAAATGCGGTCATCCAAGTTATTTTATTTTGGAATAATCTTTGCTGATGTTGTGACGTAGCTTCATGGTACCCATCGTTATGAAGGGCAATGTATCAAGTACACGCTCTGGGCGCTTATCATATCTATGCTGTTTTTACCTGTTGCTTACCAGGGGCGTCTAAGTAATAGAGCTTTTTTTCCAAGCGTCACGGTTAATGAATTGGTCTTTTATTTCTTCAACAGAGTAACGATAATATTGATGATGTCAACGCGGCTGTAGAATCGATGAAAACGAACCTGACCAAGATTATTGAACCGGACGACCAGCGGAACGAGGAGGAGGAGGCGGACAAGGATAATAGTGAACCGAGCTCGGTGAAAATGACACCCGGACAAATGTTGCTGGCCGGATTCAATGGGTTGTTCTCCAAGGTTGAGATTGAGTTGAATGCCTTGTACGATGCTTGTAAACGATTGCAGCCCGTGGATGGCATGGAGAATGTGGATTTGCAACAGGACCAAAATAATCTCAACGTATGCGGTTTTGATTTCGTGCTAACGTGCTATGTCATTACCCTGGATCACCATTTTGTACTGTCTTCTGTCTACTGCGTACTGTCCACTGTATACTGTGTACTGTCTAATGTCTACTGTGTGCTGTCTAGTTCCAAGTGTCTACTGTGTACTCTCTACTGTGTACTGTCTACTGTGTACTGTCTAGTGTCTACTGTGTACTGTGTAGTGTGTACTGTACTGTCTAATGTGTACTGTATACTGTCTACTGTCTAGGAGCTACTGTGTACTCTCTATTGTCTTGTGTCTACTGTGTACTGTCTACTGTGTACTGTCTTGTGTCTACTGTGTACTGGTTACTGTACTATATGACGTGTTCTTTTCTTTTCAGATGAGCAAAAAGATGATCAGCTTACCTTTTAGCCACTGTGTCAACATGCTTTTTGCAAGGAAGTTGCAAGTGATGGATAGCTTCTTTACAGCGTGCATCCAACAGGCCGGTGAGTACTTCGTGTAAGCCAGACTAAAATCTGTCTGGCGCCCAAGGCCATCTTTTTATGGCCCTGGGCCTTCATTAATTTTGAATAGAAGCTAATTTCTTCATATATGGGGAACTTATAATCATATAGTTGTGCCAAGTCTTCTATAGAATGTCTGAGTTAGTTACAATGCTTTCTATACGATACCAAGTCTTCTATACAATACCTCATGTTCTCAGGTGCAACGAAAGACTTGAACACTGGCAACAGTGCCACTTGCAATGGAGTTGACAGCCAGAAAACAGGCGTGGCAGTGGAGATTGAGAATCGCAGCGATGATACTCACCAACAGAATGCCAAGAAGACACCTTGCGTTTTCAATGAAGACTTGCTGTCCATGCCAGCCAAGCAATTCATTGCAGAGTGCGTCCAACAGTTCATAGTCGGCCTACCGTCACGATCTCTGACGCAATTGATTCTATTGTTTATCAACCTTCTGCATCATACGCTTGGTAAGGATGTCAGAGAGAGCAGGAAGGGAAATTTTGTCATCGAGGATCTGTGTAAGAAGGTATGGACGACTGCTTCAATCTGTAATCCAAATCCATGAATCAACCCTAGTCTGTGATTGTCATCTGCGACACTACCTCAAGCTGTGGTTTCAATCCATATTTTCTATCTGTGATTTCTGTCTAATCCGCCATTGATTCCGTGGTACATGTGCGAAGTTTGATGCCAATCCGTTCATTTGATTCTAAGTCCAACTCAATCTTTGCTCAATCCCAACTCAATCTTTGCTCAAGTTTAACTCAATCTTTGCTCAATCCCAACATAATCTTTGCTCAATTCTAATTCAGTCTTCGCTCAATCCTACCTTTGCTCAATCCTAACTCAATCTTTACTGAATCTTAGCTCAATATTTGCTCAATCTAAGAGTCTGTCTGTGATACCAATCCGTGTCCTTAACTCCAACCCCTGCCATTTTGTTAATCGCGATTAGAGACACCCGAATCATTTGTGTCCTCAATTGCATCTAAATCATATCTTTCTTCAGGTTGTTGAACAGAACTTG